>VYXH01005687.1:883295-909667 GCA_013397275.1 Burhinus bistriatus
AAAAAAAAAAAAAAAAGCAGCACATTATGGAACACAGTCTGGCTTACTGCCAGGGCTGGGGGGAAAGCAGCACAGAAACCCTCTGGTTTAGCAGCACATTTTACTCCTGCTCTATGGCAGAACAAGCTTTTGCAAAGCCCTAGCCATTTGAACCCGCAGCGCTGCAGAGTCTCAGCTTCCCTAAGGCGAATCAGTCAATTGGTTCAACAGTGTATTTAAAATCCCCCAGAGTCTACCTTTAAATCACCTTTATATTCCTCTACCCAAAGCTAATAGTTTCTACCTGCATTTTGCCTCATCTCTGCAGAAAAACAAGCTATTTAGCAGTCACATTAATAATCCGCGGCAATCTGGTTGTCATTTGCCTGATGGAAAATTTCACACTGCTGCCCAGCAGCCGCGACACGGCGAGTGCTATGTGCACCTCCAACCGCTCTGCTTTCCTCCCACTGAACCCAGCAGTCGTGAGAAAGGCAAGAGTCAGAGCTGGGCTGGTGGGGAGGATGGGCAGAAAACGCCGAGTTAAGCCCGGTCAGGTGTACCTACGACTCACGCACGTGCAGGAACCACGTGGAAGCAACCTGATGCTGAGTGAGAAAGTCAGCAAGCTCATGTCAGAAGGAGCTTAGAGAAAACCCAGTTCCTGAACCCCCAGCCATACGATGGTGAACTATGTGTTGACAATGACTTTACTGTGGAAGGTGGTCTATGGAGAGGAGCTTTGGGATGGAAGGTCCTAAGGTAGGAGATGAGCTCCTGGGGACACGAACGACCTTTGCTATGTGCACCCAACACCCCTGGCCATGGGTGCTCGGTCTGGCCAGGTCGATGGATGAGTAAATGCAGGCAAACAGCAAGAGGTGGGGGCCAGCGTTTTCAACACACTCCAAGTTTCCACTCATTTTGATGTGCCTTCAAACCACCGCTTTCATCCTAAATATCCCAACCTGGCCTGCTCCAGTTGATGAGCAAGTGACTGGAAGGCTGTTTCAGTCTTGTAGGCGTCTTCCATGGAGAAAAGCAGGTCTCTCCAGGATGCCTGTCCCAAAGTGAGAAGCAAAGCCTCCAGAGGAGCATACTTCTCTCCCCTGACTATAACGAGGGCCTCAGTTGACCAGCTCATGTTCTGAAGTCCAGGATGCTCTGGTGGTCCCAGAGCTGCTGAATCCCACCCAACACTGCTGGGGACACGTAGGAAGGCAGAAGCCTTCCTCCTCCCAGAATAACCACCAGCCCATCCTTCCTCTCACACAGTAGCTGCTAGTGCATCCCCTCCCCTCCGGCAAGGTGCTGGTAAACAACACAAGGCTTTTGACATGGCACCATAAAACACGTCCTGAAAGTATTTATCCTAATATAGCCCGGTGTGCCCAGGGTGGCCTCATGTGAAAAGCCCAAGAGGTAAATATTCATTAAATAAGCAGAGCTTAATATAGAAAGTCACGGAGTCAAGTACTCTTCAAGCCCCCTCACATCTTTGCAAACATCAGCCAATGAAGATAAATTTGGCACAGTTGATCACTTGCATTTTTAGGAAAGGCTCTTCTAAAAGAAAAAAAATCACGTTTCACTGTTTATATTCTCTGCAGAAAGGCCCGGTCCAGCATTTCTCCCCTCTAATTCCTGCTCTCACAACTGTCAGATTATGAAACTGCAGACTATAAGCCTCCCGAGTTTACAGAAAAACACCTCTCTGCTCTCTGCCGCCACTTTGAGCAGATGAACTAATAAAAACAAGCTCCGCTATTCACTCCAAATGCCTGGGAGAAAGGAATCTGGAACAGTAGTAGATTCAAAATACCGTCAAAGAAAGCAACCACCCACGGCGTCTGGAGTCCCCCCACGCTTATCGGCTCCCTTCACCTTGTTACCCAAAAACCACCACAAAAATCTGCCTCTTCCCATCCAGCTGCCTGCTGGGACGCACCGGGGCAGAGGCCAGCACCCTGCTGCCCTATTTCCTCCGAGCCAAAGAATTAAGCAGCTGTCTTGCCTTTAGGGTGTTTGATGATGGGAGCTTGCTCGGCCACCCATCCCCAGTGGGATGGTCCCCCTGGTACAGGCATGGTGGGAGCCTACACCAGCATCTCCCAGAGATGCTCCTGATAAAGGGCAACAAGCTTTGACAACCCGTCCCTTGGATAGTGGCAGCAAAGACACGGCAGATCTGCTTTCACCTCTCAGCCAAAGGAGGAATATAACGGTTTATCAGTTTCTTGAGCCATCTCCCCCCAGGTTCTTAGGAGGCGATCTTCCCAATATAATTAAATAAAGGTGGAATCACTCAAGCTTTCCCCGCAGAGCTCCCACCAAGGGCAGCACATGAAGGTGAAACCTGCAGGACCTTCAGAGTGCATCGCTGTTTAATGTGTACTGAAAACAACGGTTAGCCAGCCAGACTGTATTAGCATGTCAGGGAGAAGGTGCTGGCTGGAAGGGACACATTTAGCACAGCCACGTCTCCCTGGCGTTCGGTCGTTGAGGCATTAATGCCACGGGAGGACATGGGAGTTTGAAGCCGGTCTACAGCCAGCACCACTGCCACTAGGAGTTGTGGGAGAAACACCTCTGCGTGCAACGAGTGACTCTGCAAATACAGAACGTGCCAGGAAGGGAGAAAAGTAAAGAGCCATGACTCAAGACCAAGAGACTTCCCAGCAAAGGCTGGCGCTGGGACAGGGGTGGCCATGTCTGTCTGGGAGGGGAGAGTCTGGCATCCCTGGAGAAGCACCATGCTGGGCTGGCCACTGGGAGCCCTCAAGCATTGGAGGGGTATGTAACAAGGTTTTGCAGCATCTCAGCATCCCCGCTAATAAACTCTTCCCTCCCAAACCCAAATGAAGCATGCCCCTTGCAGTGCCAAGCCATCCCGTGCCTGCAGCAGGACGGAGGGCATCCCACCAGGCACGCTACCGGCAGCAGCCACAACACCTACGTGAGACCAGACCGTGCAAAACCCTCTCTAAAGGCAGAGCTCTGGTCGTCCTTACAGAGACACTTCAAGAGGAACGCGGCAACTCCTCTTCTTAATGACTATATATAGGGAAAAGCTCTGCTAGGTGACAAGTGCGCGAGAGGCTGGAGCAGAGGCAGCCTCTTGCCCGCAAGGACCCAGATAATCGAGCGGAGGAATAGCCAGCGATGAGTCTATTTTGGACTCAGCGTGCTGTTGCTGGAGCGTTCACCAGGGAGGCAAAGGCATTTGTTACCTCCTCTCCAGGGACCGCAAATTCAATAGACTTCCCTGCCTGCAGCTGCACCGACCCCGGAGCCCGCAGCCGACGGCAGCGCCGCTAGCACTGCTGGGCTGGCACAAACCCAACGGCAAACGGCTGCTCCCTCTCCTTGGCCCCCACGCCGCAGAAACCAGCAATGTGTGGTGTTGCCCACGCGACAGCGGGCTCGGCACGGTGCGGAGCATCCCTGGCGGGGCTGGGATGCGGGAGCTCACGCAGTCCAGTACCAGCCAGAGTGATCGCTGCCTGCAAGCTAGAAGCAGGCTCAGAGGAGAAAAATCAGCTCTGCTCTGTCTTGGCACCCTTCCTACAGCAACCCAACGCCTCTCGCCCTAAAACATCCCACTGGCAGCCAGATTTGGACCCGTAACACCGCCTGCATCCCCGCTTGCATCCCCGCTGTGCCGGGAGCTGCCGGGACAGGACTCACCTGCTCGTGGTACTCGATCCCCATGCTGAGCGTGTTGATGAGAATGGCCACCATGATCCCACGGCCAAAATATTTACTGTCCACGATTTTCCGGAAGGTCTCACACACCACATGCCAGAAGGCCAGCACCCGGCTCGCCCTCCTGGCCCGGGCTCTGCCCCGCTGCGGGTCCCGCTGGTCGCTGTAGTGGGCGTCCTGCGTGAACTCGTAGACCCCCTCGCTGTCCGAGTCGGCCGTCTCGTTGTCCGTCAGCTCGGCCTCGCTCGCCAGTGCCTTGAGGCAGTAAGGGCAGCTCTCGGGGTTGCAGGAGCCGGCATCCAGCTTGGTGCAGGGGCTGGAGATCTTGCAGGAGCTTTGGCAGGGACCTGAAATGCCAGCGGGGCAGGGGCAGGACAGCCAGTCAGCCAGGACAGGGGGGCTGAGGGCAGCCATGGGAGCAACCTCCCATCCCCATTAGCACCAAGCTGCTGCCCTTGACACGACAGGCGTTTCCTAAGGGGAAAAGGGCTCCTGCTGGGTTAAAGAGTCCTAGGCAAAACCTGGGCTCCCCCAGTCCCTTCTTCCCAGTTACAAAACCCTCTTTGCTGCCCCCCACCAGACACTGCCGCCAGCCCAGGACCCCTAGCCCACCTCACTATACCTCTGGCCATTCCGGCTAGGAGAAAGCAATCAGCTCCCCTGGCCCTGGCAGGCTTCGGGCTATAATTATCGGGAGCGCTGCTGCCAGCAGCCTCCTTTCCTGCTCCCGCTGTTTGCTGATGCTCCGAAATCACCAGCTTCCCCCTCCACGTGCTGCCCTCAAGGGCAGCTGCCAGCTGCCAGGTGGCTCCTGGGTGACAATACCAGCGGGATATTCCCCCAAAATCCCACCAGCTGGCTGCAAGAGGAGAGGCTATCCACAAAGCACCCTCCTGACTCACGCACAGCAGCATGCAGCAGGGCGAACAAAAACCCAGCGCTGAACCAGCTCAGAGCCCAGCTCTGTGTCTTTAGTCTCTGGGCAGCTCTGGGGAGGGACTTTGTCTGTTCCCTGCACAGCTCCTGGCTGGAAAGGTCAATGCCACTGTGATGGGGTGGAAAAGGCATTGACCACCTGGGAAAGCTTGGCCAGAAATGCTTCTTGGAGGCTGAGAAGGTTTGGGACTAGACTGGCCCGAGCTCCCAAACCTCAGGATATGGAGGGGGAAAAAAGCGTCTTGCGGTGAAGGTATGAAACCCCTGATCCAGGAAAGCTGCATTCGGTGTCTGGCACTGTTATGGGCTTCCTGAGCAAATCATAGATTTTTAATACTCGGCATCTGTGATTGCCACTGAGCACTCGTCCCAAGCAGGCACTCGATCTCCCCGAGCCTCGCATCCCGTGGGGAGCAGAGCTACGCAGTACTCAGGGACATGCTGGGACTCAGATCTGGAACATGTCCATCCCCAAGCTCTGCAGCAAGTGGGGGACAGTGCTGTCACCTCCAACCTCTGCATTTCAGCGAGGAAGGGACGTGGCCATTCAGAAGCAGGCAGGCTGGGCTCCAGCTCTGCTGACTGTCACTGAGACCAGTTCTAGCTGATTTGGGGAGTGCAGGGATTTGGGAAGTGTTCCCTGTAATTGCAGAATAAATTGGTTGGGGGGGGGAGATGGGGATGGGAAAGAAAATGAGTTCATTGAAAACATTCATTTCCCTTGGATTCTTGCAAGTGTGAAGTCTGGGAGGTTGAAATCTCTCTCCTGGCTTTGGCTATAAGACACATTAGATAGGTCAGAAGATTCACGTTGGCCTTACCTGGAAAACCATCGCCTTTCTCCGTAACGTGGACTGAAAAGAACCCTGTAAAGATTGAGAAAGAGAAAGAAATTAGGTTGTAGCTTGTATTTCTGCAAGGCAACCCCAAGACCCATGTCCAGCCTCCGGCTCACCCGTGCTCTGCGTCTCCAGCAGCTTGTGCATGGTGCTGTATGGCCCAGGTGGGATGTTGAGGCTTGTCAAGGTGCTGCTCCCGGCACCGACCGCTGCCTCCCCCAGGTTCTTCTCCTTCAGCATCTCATGGGAGGTACTGGGGTGCACCGTGGGGTACACCTTGGCACCCACAATGTTCTTGGGGATCCCCTCTGGGCTCGGCAAGCCAAGGCCCGGCTGCGGGAGGGATGACCTGCAGCGCACCGGCTCAAAGTGGCAATCAGCGTGGTAGATGCTGTGGACGGACTCGGTGTTGCTGGGAGTGGTGCTGGGGGCCCCATGGGGGTTCGGTGTCGAGGGGGGGAGCATCAGTCGGTTGGTCCCATTGTGGAGAGAGCTGGTCTCCACATCGCTGATCTCCGGGCTGGCACGGGGTGCCCGCAAGTTCCCATTGCCCAGGTGATAGTGATGGTGGTGGTGATGATGGTGGTGGATGAGGTGGTGCACGGAGGACCTCTTCCTGCTCCGGCGCTTCCCGGCGTGCCGGTCAGCCCCTGCCTTGCTCGTGGGGCTGGTGAGGAAGCCCATCCTCACGCCTGCCATGCGGTAGACCTCCACGAGCTGCTTGCTGCCTTTACGGGCAATGTAAACCAGATACTTGAGGAGTTCATCATAGCAGCTGCCCGGTTCTGAAAAGCTGGCAAGGGTGCTGGCGTTGGACAGGTAGCGTACCCGCTGCTCCTTCATCAGCTGGCTCTCGCGCTGCTTCGTCTCGGAGAACTGCGTTGCTATCACCACCAGGCAGAGGTTGATCATGAAGAAGGAGCCCACCTAAAGGGACAGGAGCCATCAGCCACCTCGGGGCGGCCATGCCCACCCCATACCCTGCCTCACTGCACGCCCTACCACAAGGAGCAGAGGGGAAACCCCATCCATCCCCATCCCCTGTGTCCCCAGCAGGGACCGCTGGCCAGGACCACAGAGGGGCTGACTCACCCCCCCGAGCCCCCACCCCAGGGACTCCCACGCTGGCGCTCCACGGAGGACGTCAGAGATCAAAGACGAGAGAAGATTATTTTGACAAAAAGCTTTTGCTCTTTTAAGATGGTGTTTTTCTCTCTCCGCAGACAGCGGTTGTAATTATCACAATTAGTGGCATTACAATGAATGCACTGAGCCTTCCTGATAGGAACGTTTTTTCTGGCAGTGTGTGGGCAGCTTGCGAGCAGATCCCTTTCCCCTGCTAACAGGATTTGCGGGTGACTGTTACGCAAGGGCATCAGCAGTCTGTACCCACAGCTTGGAGATTTTATTTCCAACCTGGGTTTCATGAGGTTCTGCCTTCTGCAGAGCCCAGCGTGGATCACAGAGAATTACTGACGTGCTAACGGGCTATCACACACTGCTAACGTTACTCGCATGGCATCTGGAAAAGTACTGCTTGCCCTTCCTCTCCATCATTTTGGAGATGCTGAGAACAAGGGATTGTTTCCTTTTTGGGGAAGCTAATAGATGAACTAGAAAAAGCATCATGGACTAAACGACATCCTACCTTCTCATCAGGGTTTGAGTCCTGGTTTGAAGATGAGCAGAAATCCCCACAATGGCCTAATGGACAATGTGCAGCAATTTTGCTGGACTTAGTCCAATTAGACAGCAAGAAAAGGACTCATCTCACTTATCTCAGCTACATCTGAGTGAGGCACCTAATGATCCTTTAGAGTCAAGAGAGAAATAGGCACATCAAGCCTGCAATGCATCTAATTTATTTTGGATGTCTACCTTAGGAGGAGATGAATCACTCCCTTAAAGTACCTATTTTTCTCCCTTGACGATAAAGGGAGTGTAGACAACGAGCTCAGCCAGTCACGGTAGACAATTCTGCTCGCATAGATGAAGCCCATCATGGAGCCCACCCCACAGAAACTCTTTGTTGGCTTCTTTGTGGGTGGTCTCGGATGATGCTGTGAAGTGTGGGTGGGCTGTGGGCAGTAATCTCTTCCTTCTTTTCTTAATGTGCTCTCTGAAGTTTGGGACTGTTTTCCTGAAATGTCCCCTCTGCACCGAGGACCCAGCCAGCTGGGTTCTTCGATATAGAGGAATTTCTGGGCAGCCTCCTCCTCTTTCAGAGCGCAAAACCTGACCAGGGGAAATTTGCCTACTTTTTAACTTGAATTCAAGGTGGCAACTAAGAGAGAGGACCTTGGAGCACAAGGAGAGAAGCAGTAGAAGCAGCAGCAACAGAAGTGTATCTACCATAGCTTAAGTACATCTTTCTTTCCCTTTCCTTCATGTTTGCAGCAAAATGCAGCTGCAATACAATGCCATATTGAAGCTGCGTGTCTTCCAGCAGGCTGGTTTCTACCGCAACGTTTATATTCACTGTATTATCACTGAAAGTGAGTCCTCTGGGTCACTTCCCTCTGCCCCCTCCAAATGCCAGGAGGTCCCCCATGTTCCCCTGAGGCCACTCACAATGATCAGGAGGATGAAGTAGATGAAGTTGTAGAAGGAGTGTGCATCCATGACAAAGTACATGATGTCCACCCAGCCTTCCAGTGTGATGACCTGGTGGAGAAAGGAAGGGAAAACAAACCCATCAAGGCTCAGTTACACCACCAAATGCACAGGCAACGTTTCTCCTGGCTGGGTCATTTCTGACACCCCGCAGCTGGTCTTGGTGCAGTACGAGACACTGAGGAGCCAAATCCTGCCCCCACCAGTGCCAATAGCCACATTGCCAGCTGCCTAGGCTGAACCCAGCCCTTCTTTTCCAGCTGGACCTCAGGCTCCCTACAGCATTTTGCAGAGGGAAGAGCAGTCTCTAGGCTCTGCTCCGCATCAGGATGGTCTCACTGCACACACACAGGGTTTGGAGACTGGGGTTTTGTCCATGTGCATGAAACGGAGACATCTTCAAAGCAGGCATCTAATTGTATCCATAACTCTTTGAGCACCTGTGTGCTACTATATAAGTGCTTGCTGGTACAAAATAGCCCTCAGGAGCACGATTACACAGCCCCTGAGAACACGCTGGGTGGCACGACCGACTGTTCACCCACCTGAAATATCGCGATCCAGGCGTAGCCGATGTTATCGAAGTTGATGGCTCCCTTGAAGGGGTTGTGCTCCCCGGCAGAGCAGTTGGTGTAATACTGGTTCCAGTTGACACAGGATGTATTGGTGGTGTCGTTGTAGGAATAATAATCCAGGGTGCACTCGAGACCCTCCTCCCTCCGCGTTGGGATACTTCGGCAGTAGCGCATCCCGTTCTCCCGGGGCTGGGAGCAGATGAAAGGGTTCTCGTCTTCGTTCTCTGTCTGGTAGTATCGCTCCAAATCCACCGTGTAGGGGCTGAAAGAGTCCAGACAGGGCTGGGGTTTGCACAGCGATTGCAGGCAATCTAGCAAGGTAACAACTGTAACAGCAAAGACTGATACCTGTTATTCTGGATCTTAAAGCTTTTTTTTAAAAGGGATCCCCCTTGGACTTTCTGCAGCCCCAGCGGGTGAGATGATGTCCCTAACTGGGTTTTGGGAAACTGAGGCAGTGCACTCGGCCACTCAGCAACCCCTCTTGATGACATTACTAAGAGTCACTCCATCTGGAAGAGCCCTGACTTTGACTTTAGGGGACTAGGAGCGGGATTCAGCCCAGCGGGGCTTCTCTGAAATGTCTTTGCTGCAGTTAGATGGAAATCAGTCAGCATAAGCTCCTGTATCTCCTGTCCTCCTGGAGATGCTGAGAATGGCTTGGGGAGACTCTATGTACAAGGACCTCCCAAGCTTCCTAAAAACGAAACACAGGGCCTTCATCTGCATTTCACAGTGCCTGTTCAGCCCATAGATAAGCTCCAAATTCCCTCTGAGGGTGGCTTTACCACAGCAGACCAGGCAAAAACACCCTTCAGGGAGATGAAACAACCCATGGCCAGCCAGAAACTGGCTTCTTGTTCTGCACACAGCTATCTCCTTAATGCTGCCAGGACTCCCACTAAAGCTCACAAAGATATTTTTAAGCCTAGTTCAGCCTGGTTAATTCCTGCAGAATTGCCTTTAATACCCTCCAAAGCTTATCTAAACCCCTGGAATTCTGGCTCAATTAAACAGCACCCAAACCTGTGGCTCTATTGGATTTACTCGGTGGTGAAGCAGTCCCCCTGCTCTGCTGCCATTTACTTAACAGGGACGTGCCCTGGTAATGACTCTCCCAACTGCCCTTTGAAGGCATGACCTACAAGAGGGGTGGCAGTTGATGAGATGTGTGGGAGAGGATAAAAGGTGCATTGTGCCAGCTCCAGACATGAAAGCCTGGTTAGCCACAGTCCCTCAAAGTGTTCAAGGCCATGTTGGATGGGGTTTTGAGTAACCTAATCCAGTGGGAGGTGTCCTGGTGTTACAGGTTGGAACTAGATGATCTTCAAGGGCCCTTCCAACTCTAACCATTCTACAATTCTATGATCCTGCTGTGTGCAAGTGAGAGGCTTTGGGCTTGCAGAACTTCTCCATCCTGATGTGGATCTAGCCAGATCAACTCCAAGTTGACATTTGTAAGCAATCCACGGAAAGCTGACAGAGTTTTGGAGCCTTTTCTTTTGCAGCTGATAACCCCTAATAACAACAGAGAAGCTCGTCAGGTTGGCATCTTCCTCTGGTTTTGGGCTCATGGCACTATTTGCAGTGGGCTTGCCATATGTGAAGTCAACCAGGTAACTGAGCACCAGCCTGGAGCGCCGGAGTTCGGCAGAGCAGCCATCAAGGGCTTGCAGTCACCGGCCCTTCTCCTAGCATTCAAAGGGAGGGAGATGGTGGAAAAAAGCAGGTAGGTAGGAGAACAGATATGGAAATCCCGGTCTGAAAGAGGCTGACAGCTCACCAGAACAGAGGGATATTTCAACTTAGGGACAGGGACTATCTCTTTCTCTGAGACTGAAAAGGATTTAGCATCCCGGAATGTACGGCAGCTCCACCAGCTTTCTCTGGGATTTAGGTGGGACTACAAATGCCATACCAAGACACACCACCAACAGGATTCAGACCTCAATGTCTCGACAAATGCAGAAAAGGTCACACATTAATGATATGCTGAATTTAGAAAGCCTGAACTCTAACTCTCAGGGTTTTTTTGGAGGCTCTTATCAATCGGAGAGGTTCCCAAGTGCCAGCTGAGGGTTAAGGACAGCCCTGCAGGACTCGAATGGCAAATTGTCACAGGTTGTTCCGTTCCAGCCGTGCACGCCTGGGCAGGAGTTGTGGTGGCATTTAGGAGCAGGGAGCATTTACAGAAGACCAGGAGGATAACGGAGGATATCCTTGTCTCCTGGAGGAATAGACTCGCCCAAGCTGGAGAGACACTTCTGCTGCCTGCACAGACTCACATGCTGAAGTTCTCGGGGAGGAAGCAGCGGTTCCTGAGCAAACCTGCCCACAGCTGGACTCCCACGATGCCGAAGATGAAGAAGACGAAGAAGCAGAGGAGGAGGACATTCCCCAGCATAGGCAGCGTGTCCAAAAGAAGTGTCACCAGGATACGCATGCCTGAGGAGAAGAGGAAGAGGTCAGGGAAGAGGAAAAGTCCACGCTGAATTTTGCTATTCCAGCTATGTCCTCCTGACCTTTTCCTTTCCATCCATACTTGTCCTTCTGACAGCTGCTGCTTTCCCATCTGCCATCCTTGTCACCCACACATGGCTTGCAAACACCTGCAGCTCCCCAGTTCCCCCTGGTTTCCCCACAAAGCCCCTAGGATATCCCATTCATCCGTGCCCTGATCCAAGGCACACAACCTACCTTCCCTTCTCCTCTCCCTCCCTTCACTCCCCATCTCTAGTCCTCTTCTCCTAAAGTTTTCTAGCAATTATATGTCTCCTTTCTTTCCTGAAACCAAACTCTAATGTTCTCCCTTGCTCAGACATATTTCTTTCCCCACTCTATATATTAAAATTCACTTCCCTTCCTAATTCCCCTCATCTACCCTAAATCCCTTCTCTTCCTTAAAATACAGGACTCTCTCTGGCAGTTAATTCTCACAAGTTCAGGAACAGCCAGTTCTGTAACAAAGACAAATTGATGGTGACTTCAACTTGACATTTACACACAAAAAAATTGATTTCATCTGACGTCTCTGTAATATTCTGCTCATCTCTCGCTCTCCTTCTTTCCCCATCTTCTGCATTCTCTCACTTGCTTATATTGATTTTCATGTAAAGAAAGCTTTACTGTTGCACCCTTTACTTTGATACTTCAAGAAGACTTTTTTTCTCCCTTCCTGATGCTGTCACCTCCTCTATCAGGGTTTTACTTCTCCTCCTCTACTGGGGAACAACCACCTTGCGTCAACTCTTAATTAACTGAAACGACTTTCTGTGGTTACTGCATTTATCATCATACAAAACTCTTTTTTTCTTTTCCCACCTTACATTTCCATCCCATTGTAACTACGTTGCAGAGAAGCCAAGATAAATTACTCGGGATTTCAAAATACATTAAGCAAATTACATCCCCAGTTAGACAGTGGCAGATAAATTCAGCCGCCCATCAGTTCAGCAGTGGGGATAAAAAAAACATTGCAAACAGGATTCTGAAGCTACTGGCACGACTGAAACAGCAGCAGCAGCAGCAAAGCCAGATAAAGTTCAAGAGTCAGGACCAGAAAAACAAATAGAGCCCAGGCACCTCCAGCATCAGCAGACCGAACTGAAGCTGATTAGCTCCTTTCACGGCATCGGGCTAGTTCAGATAGGGGAGTTCAGAATTGGATTTAATTTGGCTAAAACAATGCTGGATTCAGATAGCCAGGATTGTAGGACCAGGAAAATGACATTTCTGATGCAGCTTGTTGGACTTATGCTTAACACACACCCAATCCGTACAGCATCCAAGAGGAACAGAGCTCAGCGCCTCTCGCAGCGCTCTGGGAACGCAGCAGGAACGGCCCCCTGGGCAGTTTGGTTGGGTTTGAGATGGCCAGTGCCCCTCCGAGCACAGGGCTGGATTACCACCACCTGCTGCCATGCAGGAGCAGGCAATGCCACCCACTGCTGTTCAAGGTGGGGTCTAAGATCCTCGTGCATGACCTGATAAACCAGGACTGAATAGCAATCTCCCATCCCACCCAGGCTTGCTTTGGAGGTGTTGGGGATTTTTGCTGTACAGACCAGCTCTGGGGAGCAGAGCAAGAGATGCTCCAAGAGGAGGTTCCTCAGCACCTCTCGGGGGGCTGTTTCCAGGCACAACAAGATTTCCTCATCCCAATTTCTCCAGGAAAGGATGGGGTAGCACTGGGAGGGTGGGAGTGGTGTGACTCAGATCCCTCTGCCTGGGCTGCCTGGCAAAGGCTGTTGGCTCAGTCAATCCCTATCACCAGCATCCCTTCACCTTAGCAGCCTCCTAAGACCCTCTTCGGGTGAGAAAGGAAGGCGTCTGAAGACAGTCCTGGATGTCTTATCGACTGGTGGCTCATCTCTGATCCCACAGGTGTCAAAAGGAATATTATTTAAGGTAGGAGAGTGCCAGGCACTGGAAACCAGAGACCTTGTGCTACCAGCCTTGGGTGAACACTTGAACTGCAATGGGAAGCATCTGTGTTTGCTCTTCCATCTTAGGGGCACAGATATAAAGAACTTCCATCAACTGGGAGGAATAAGAATCCGACTTACTGGGGACCCTATTAATGGCCCTGAGCGGCCGCAGGACGCGGACGGTGCGGACCGCTGAGAAGCTGACGTTCTGCAGGTCCAGGGAGTACTCCAGCATCCTGCGGAAGACACGAACGTGGAGGAGCGTCAAGGATCTTCTGGAGAAATGTTAGATTATCAAACATTATAAATCAAACATTATATGCCAACCGCTCACAGAGGGACTTGTTACTGCATCTCTCCCATCAGGAAAGTTTGCCAGAGGAATTAATTAAGGGTTGTTTGCATATCAGAATAAAGTCAATGAGCAAGAACATGATACACAGCTCACACAGCCACAGATCTCTCTCATCTGCTTTGGTTACTATTTTTGCACAGGTCCAGGGCAGAAGCTTCTGAATGTCCCTGCACACTCCAGGAGGGCAATTTCCTGTTTTTAAAAACAATTGTACAGATACTCCAACAAATCTGGGTTTGCTGTGCTGAGCACCACCAAAACCCTAAAATGCAGAGGAGCATCCCCTGGTGCAGACCCTTTCTGCAGGGCCCAGGAACTGCGCAGCACGGGACACTGAGCTATGCCAGCTCTACTCAGCAGAGATCATTGGCAGGTGGGACTCAGGTGGACGGGCAAGCACACAAATCAAAACTGATGACACTTGTAGATAACAAATGGGGCACACATGGACCAAGGAACCTCCCACTGCTCCTACACTGTGCCTGACGGGGTTATTTCACAGCTCGGGACACTGAGGCGCAACCTTCACGTGACTTAGTCTAAGGCTGCACTGGAACTGCTGCAAGTCCCTGGGGTCCCCCAGCACCGACTCGCTCTGCTCACGGCACCATTGCTCAAGCACAGTGGGGCCACCAGTCTCGTCACTGCCAGGACTTTGCTCTCCAGCTGTGGGAAAACACAAGAGCTCTACCCAAAAGCATTCTTGAAGAGACAGAGCCAGGCAAAGGCAAGGAAGAGGACCACAAGATTCCCTGCACAGCCCAGCTCCTGCTGCCACAGGCAACTGCAGCATATTCATCTCTTCCAAAAATTACCGAGTTCCATCTTAAAGCTAGTTGGGTGACTGGAAGCCTAACTTCCAGCCTGAATTTATTCAGGACAAACTCATGTCTATTTGTTCTTATGCCTGTGCTGCCTTTCAAGTAGCTTCTATAGCTCTTTGTCCCTGGTGTTTACTCACCCGATGTATTTACAGAGGACAAATCACGTCTCCTCTCAGCCTTGATTTTGCAAAGCCAAACAAACCAAGCTCTTCCAGCCCCATCTTGCAGACAGGCTCTCAGCTTCCCGATCGCAACCTTTCTCCGCACCTGCCCTGGCCTGAATTAATCATACCTGATTAGACACCAAACTTCTGGAGGAGGCTTTGCCAGCACCTTGCACAAAGGCATCAGTGCTGCCCACTCCCTCCTCATTGGAAATCCCACGGGATTCATCAGCGCTGTGTTAGCTTTGCCATGGCTGCAGTATGCTGGAGGTTTCTGCTCTTGCTGTGATCAGCCAAACCCACTCTCCTCCCTCCCAGCCATCAGCAGGTGAGGAGCACCTGGGGTGGAGAAGACTTTCTCTTTCTAGCCCCCAAATACATGACTCCACACTCAATGCAGTGACACTCTATCTCATTTCTCTTGATAGGTTCTAATAAGGATGATGATGATGATGATCAAACCACACCGAAGATCAAAATAACCTCAACGTATTCCTCTGTATTTAGCTGACACCCACAGCCACGGGGCAGTCCCAGAATACGAACGTTGGACAGACACGCGTGGATGCTCTAAGTTTGTTCTCATCCTCTGACCAGAGAGGAAGGCAGTGTGTCCATGAAAGCCCACCTGGCCCCAGTGACAACACCAGCCCCTTCCTTGGTGCATGGGACACACCGCATTGGGTGAGTTTTGGCTGCAGTAAGGAGAGGGGCAACAATTTCCTTGGACTTTAATGGTTCTCAAGTTTCACTCACTATTTGAAAATAAGATTTTTGTACAGTTTGCAGGATTCGGGTAAAAAGCCCATGTCAAACATAGAGCTTTTCTTTCATCCATTATTAAAACAGAGGCTACCAGCAAAATTCAGAGCAGCATATGGTTATTTGCACCACGACAAATAATTTCCTGATTAATGACAGCTCTAGACTCACTTGCAGAGCTGCGTGTGCTTGTAATCTGCAAAGGGCATGTTGTAAAATGCATTTAGATTTAACATATTAAAAGAACAATCACAATGCCAAGTTTAAAAAACCCAACCAAACAACAACCCACCAGCTCAAGCAAACACTTGAACACCAAGACCAAGAGGTGCTCTCCTACCTCTGCTGCCGGACACTGCTACCAATACCAGCGTGATGGCACCGCAAGCTCAGCCCCAGACCTAGACTACAGGATCCACACATTGCTGGTGACTAACAGCTCAAGAGCGCTGAGAGAACACAGCATCGGGGAAAAAATAGTGGGTAAAACCCAGTCACTAAAGAGCAAGTCCAACCGGAACCCCACCACTTCCCAGCTCTAAGGTCACTTCCCAAGGCAAGGGGATGCATGGGAGGAATCAATCCACGTCCCTGGCAAGGGAAGATACCCAGGGAGAGCGAATGTCAAGATGTCACCAACTGGCAAGGTGACAGGTGCATTTACCAGCATATATAACATTTACGCATTGAAAATCTGCAGTGTAAAAAGCCCCCGATGAAACTTCAACTCAAATGTCATCCCTGTTCAAACGGAAAAGTGCGATGCCTGTCAGCGCCTCTGCCACGGACTGGCGTCCCCAGCCAAGTTAAAGGCTCACAAAAATACTCGGCATTAAATAGGATGGATTCATAGCAAACGCTGAGACTCGTCAGAGCGATCAGCAACCCCCGATCGCTGGAGTTATTCAGAAGGAAAGCGGAAATATTTAGGACTTTCTAAGAATAAAAGCGGAGCATCTGCAAAGCCAGACGTACCACGGGCTGGTGGTGGGATGCAGAGAGAGAGCTGATGCAAACCTTTGGCAAACGCTCCTCCGAGAAGGAAAACTCCCGGGACTCAGCAGACAGACAGACAGACACAAGGGATGGCTCAGGATGGACTGGGCAGCTGAAATTCATTCCTCTTCTGCCTGGAGATACTGAGACTCAAAGCACGCGGGGTTCTTTCACATAAAACCCAAAGCCTTGGGAAGGATCTCGTAAGCACAGCGTCAGGCAGCAGCCCTGCCGGTGGCAGAGGGCTCGCAGAAGTGATGCTCAGGAGCTCTGGAGGGCACAGGAGCGGCTGAAGGGGCTCTTCTCACCCAGTGAGCCTCTAACAGAGCACAGAAATGCTGGCAAAGCCCTTTCCGCACCTACCTGGCATCACCTCTTCAACCCCTCCCTGCCTGCAGCCCTGGCTCCACTCCCATCCCTGGGATCACTCCTGCTCAGGAAGCAGAAGGTGGTGTGAAAACCCATCGGAGCCCGTGGAGTTTGCGTTGAGGATGCTTTCCGAGGAAAGCTCGGGCTCTCCCCTTTCACCGCTGGGTGCTGGGGGTGCTGTACAGCCAGGGGACGTGACCAAGGTCACATAAGAAACCTACAGGAGAGCAGCAATGCCTGCAGGCAGGGCAGCATTCCCGGGAGCTGCCCACCTCTCTGCCCGCAGAGGCACAGAGCCACCGCTCACTGCCGGCAAGAGATAGGCTCAGATTTATTCAGTGTTAAAAGGTTTCCAAAACTGGGCATCCAGGCACCCTTTATCTACAAAGCGCAGCAATCCGTGGGTGATATTAAGCCATCGGTGTTGGAAAAGACAAGGGGAAATTATTTAGGCGGCGTTGTATCTTCAGAAAGCTGGAATGAAATTTCCTCCCAGCCCTCGCTGCCTTTGCCGTGCTCCGCTTTTGATTTTTAAGCCTCGTGAGTCTCACCACATTTGTGGGTGTTGCTTAACTTTAAAAATACTCATTTTAATCAAGCTGAACGAAATAAAAAGAATAGCACCGGAGGGAGCGTGAACTCTGCAGCCTGCTGGATCCAGCCACGCTGTGTGTCCCAGCCAGGACACTTGACTAATGAGGCTCTTGAAGCAGCAGCAAGTTCAGCTAAAGAACTGAAAGAAATTAAAGAATTCTCTTTTTAAAAAAAAAAAAAAAAAAAAAAAAAAAAGTCCTAAAACTTCAAAAAAACAAGGCTTTTCACAGGTGGGTTTGAGTCAGCTCAGCTGCGAGGGAGGCTGCTGAGGAGTTTCTTTTACCCAGCAGGTTCCAGTGAGTGAGGGACGTGCCTTGCTCGGGATGCTCTGCTTGGAAGGTTGCAAAGGCTGCGGTCAGGGGGCACGGAGAAGGGAGCACCTGCAGCTGGGCGGGCTTCGCTGTCCCCAGGTCTCGGCTGCTCTTCATCCTCCCAAAAGTCACTTAAAGCATCAAATTGCAAAGCTCGACCCCAGATTTTGAACCCCCGGAGGTTTGCGATCACGAGTATCGGCTTGATGTGGTTCTGCCACTTCTGCTCAGAGCAAAGAGGCTCCCAGCTTCCGGGACACCCGCATCCATCCTGGAAAGCACCCGAGCGGGACAAGCTCCTGGGAGATGGTTTGGTGCAGCTTTCACTGCAGCTCAAAGGGGCTGCGGCAGTGGTTGCACATTGGGTAATTGCTTGTGCAAATTGGCCACTTACACGGGCAATTACCCCACCGCGCTCAGGGTGCCCGGGCAGTGCAGAGGGCACCGCGCAGCCACGTCTCCAAGGTGCTGCTCCTCGGCGCGAGAGGGATCAATACAGGCAGGCAGAGGGGATGAAAACGCAACGTTCATCCCTGCCTCTCTGTTATTTTAATTTTTTTTTTTTTTNATAAGATCACAGTTTGGAGTGTTTTGGTTTTGTTTTTTTTTTTTTTTTTTTTTTTTTAAGGGATGAAGGGACTAACACATGGGGAAAGAACAGCCTTTGCCCGCAGTCGCAGCGGGAGGCTGCAGCGGGGACTCCCGTGGGCTGCCCCATGCCAGCGCTTTCTTCCCCATCTCTGAACCGGGGAGTTGAAACAGCCCTTTGATCAGCCTCGTACAGCCAAAGTGCCCTTCAGAGGAGCCCTACCTGCTTGCGAAGCCAACCGGCGCTGCGAGGCGAAGGCCATGTGCTGGAAGCTTCACCCAAAGCACCCAGCAGGAACCCTGCAGCCACAGGATCACCACTCCCCGTGGAGATCCGTCTGGCAGCATCGCCCTTATCCCAATTTCTGAGCTAAAGAACTTTTCAGAAACCATCCAGGTTTCAACGGAGCAGGGATGGAGTGGGGGACTGCAGCATCCCTTTCTCTCCTGTTATCTAAGCATACAGCAAGGCTTCCTGCAGCGTATTTCATCCCTGAAATTCAGCACTCAAAACCAGGAGGGAGCAAGAGATCCTTAAGGGTTGTTTATGAAGACTTCAGCGGAGCTAACTCTTTAACACAGCCTTCAACAGAGGGAATAAAAATGATAACAAACATTAGAAGAAGTGTTCAGGAAGCAAAGAGAAAAAGAAACGGTGTCTCTGTTTCTGAAGAAAGCAGCTTGCCAACCACCTCCTGCCTCGCCTCGTCTCAAACTGTAAGCAAAATATTCCAGAAGTGTTTAACTTTCCTACAAAGTCTTTTAAGAGGCCTGTTACCGGTTACAAGGAGCAAGGCGCAAACAGGACTCCGCAGACGTGGCCAAACAAGTGACTGAGCCCGGAGTAAGAGCAGACCCACACAACCCAAACACGGGATGATGCACAGCCCTGGTCGGGGGGAGCAGAAACGCAGGCAGGGATCTGGAGCCCTGCTCGACCCCGTGTCTAGAGAAGGCAGAAGGGAACCCTGTAAGCTCTCAACGTACCAAATTACCCCCTGATTTAAAGCCTCTCTCCTGGGAAAACAATTAACCATTTTTTTTGCTGTTGTTTTGGGGTTTTTTTTGATGAGGGTGGTTTAAAGCGCAACTCAGTCCACAGGGATGCAGAGGTTCAGGGAAGTCCTCATCCAACCTAAGTCAAAACAAGCTGGTGGGACTACAATAATGTGGCTGGGGATGGGGATGGGTCCCATTGAGGAGCGGGTAGATCTCAATCTGTGGCTACCCTCTTCCCACAGACTGATCGGAGAAGAGCTCCCTGTGCCCTGCCCGGGGAGGCAGAGCGGGTGCTGGGTCCTGGAACAGCACATCTCCATCCCACAGCTCCGGTTCACCAGCCGGAGCCTCGGCCAGCACTAAACTGTGAATGACACTGCATATTTTTGGATGTAAACAAGTGTTTATCCTCGATACATCTGCGTCTTGCGCTGAGAGAGGTCGAAATCGTATTGAATCGTCTTTAGAGGGTGAGAGCTGCCTTGCAACGCCTGTTAACCTTCAAGCGTTCTCTTAAAAGCTAACTCCCCAAATCCTCTTCTTTAAAATAACACAACATAATTATGTCGTTCATCACTTTTTTTTCCTTCCCTTTTCCCCATGCAACTCCATAACCTACAGCCAAAGCCCTGCTTCGCTAAGCTGAGTTTTGATAATACAGTGCTGTTCTCATCTCCAGCAAGTTTTACTGTAATTACAGAGATGTGTTGCAGACATTACACACTCTACAATTAGCGCTAATTGCATTACATTGTCACAAAGAAGTCATTTACTCTCCGTGAGCTCATGAGATTGGTCTGGACAGTTTAACAGAGCTGAGAAGTACTTAATGGCATGCCACGGAAGTGGCCGGCAGCGCGGCGGGAGCGAGCACAGCACCCGAGCGGCTCTCCCAGCCCTCTGCAAGTGGCAGATTTGGGGCAAACATACACAAAAAGGTTTCTCTATGATTTCAACCCCTGGCAGGTCCAGCAACTTCTCAAGGAATGGGGAGGATGAAATGCCCCAGGGTTTGAAATGCCCGTGGGAGCGTACAGCCCCGGCGTGCAGCACGTCCCACGTGCCCCCCGGCACGATGTGCCTTCCCCACCTGATGCCCCACAGACATGTTTTGCTGCTTCTCCTCTCCCCCTGCCATCACTTTCTGCAGTCTGTGGGCAGGGAAGCAGCAAGGAAAGCAGGAGAGCAGGAGCCCGGGGATCTACGCTGTCCTGCTGCTTCCCTCCTCCCGTGTCTTGGATGAAAACGGGGAGGAAAAAAGTGGGAAGGTAGAAGCAGAGAGGCTTCGTTGTGGTCACTGGGGCCACCTGGAAATGTTAGTTTGAGGGGGGATCTCTTCTCCTGTCATTTCACTGGGGAACCTGGCTGAAGCCCTTACGTGAGACCTAGATAAAAATGTGACGCGCTTTATCGGGTATCTAGCAAGTACAGAGGGGATTTGAGCATCGCCCCAGCGCACACCCTGCTCCAGGGCTACATCTCGGCTCTGGCCCATTTCCCCACATCCCACACCCGCTCAGATGCAAGACACCTCCACGTCGAGCTTGGCTCATCCCTTGCTCCCGTGCTCTGCTGTTAGCCCCACGGCCTGGATGCTCATCGGGGTATTTTGCCCCATGTGGGAACCACAGAGCTGCACTCAGGGGCTACCGGAGGGATTTCCCTGCACCTGGTTGGGATTTAACCCTGGAGTGCTTTTCTCCTCTTATCCTTACAGTGGTTTTCACCTACGTCTTGAATCCAGTAATGGGTTTGCGTCCCTTATTTTTCCCTCTGCTACAGAAGGGGCCCGTTCCTGCAGCCCCTTTGGCTTTCCCCGGCACTCGGTGCTGCCGGGGACGGCTGAGGGGCCCTCCAGGACAACAGCAATGCTCCGAGCAGGATGCAGCGCTCCAGGATGGACGGGAGAGGGCTGGAGGAGAGCTCAAGGGTGCAAAAAGGAGCAGAGAAAGCAGGCATTGGGGGAGGAGAGGCTCCGCTTGGTATTTAAGTCCAGTTCGATCCTTCGTCGGCTGAATTGGTTTTGATGGGGCCCAGATGGGAACAATTCATGCACACGAAGGAAAGACCCATCATTTAGTGAGAGGCAAAGCCGACCTGGCAGGAGTCACGGGAGCGGTCAAGCTGCGAGGCTGCAAAACCTCTGCAGCAAATAAATGTCTCCGTGCATCAGGGATGCGGGAAGGCGGCTGCGTCGGAGAGCAGGTCGGTGCTGCTATCCATGCTCTGCCTGGGAAGGAGGTGGCTCTCACACACCCAAATGCCCGTCCAGGTGCAGTAGACGGGCAGGAGATTGGATGCTTGCCTAAGTAAAGTGCAGCTATATTTCAGCAGCAGGAATTAGGACGGTCTCTGCTGATGTCCCTCTAGACTGCGGTCCCACTGTAGTGGGGTCTCTGTAGAGGCACATCAAGGACAACTCTACTCTAGCTCCAAAGACTTTGCAAGCTCAACAGGCAAAGCCAGGACTGGTCTGGGAGGGGAACACAGCAGTATCCCGGGGTGGCAGAGCTGGAAGCAGCCCAGCACCCACCACCATGCCTCCCCCGAGCCTCCCCAGGTGGGATGCCTGGCCTTGCTTGGGTCTGGTTCTTCATTACACTTAATTCTAGTATAAGAAATAATGAAGAAGAAGAAATAAAGAATACTCAGGGTGGCTTTAGCAGGCTCCAGCCCTTGGCCGTGCTGCTGCTGTTTACAGCCCTATCAGAGCTGGTCGGACCCAGGGTCCCACCTTGTCCAACATCCCATTGCTGCAGCCCCTAATGTTGCTCAGACATTTCAGGAGGAAACTTTGAGCCCTCTCCTAACCCGAGGAGCCAGTGGCTGGTGCAGCTGCAAAGCATGAGCTTCTGGCCTCCTGTAGAAGATGGGTTTACGGGGACAGTTACAGCTCTTGGCCTTTCTGCCCTCCATCTCTGCTTCCAGTCTGGGTCTTGAGTCTCGCTACATCTTTCGTCCTCTGCAGCACTCCATGGTAATGAGTTTCCCAGGCCAAGGATGTACTGGGATACCTGGCACCTCCTTATCGATTTTACTGGACCACTGCTTTGGTTCTCCCAGCTGCCTAGTAAAGATGTCTGCCATGACTTTACCTGGCCAGTGATGGACCATAAGCAAAGCCCACCAAGGTGTTGCCCCTTCTTGGTGCACACCAAACGCCTGCCAGGGAAACATCCCAGATGGGAGGGTTGCCTGTTCCTTTCCAGGAAAATCCAGTAAATTTGATCTCTAGCTCTATCAAAAGAGGAAAAAACCACTGTTTTCCCAAAGGTCTTTGGGCTCTTGGAGAGGGGAGGAGAGGAGAGGGCCGGTGCACGATTCGTGTGTCAAAGAAACCCAGCTCACTGGCCGGGGGCCAGGGACTTTTCATGTGGATTTCCAGCCTCCGCCAGGAGACTCTCGGGTGCTGGAAGAGCCTTTAATTCAAACCAGGTGCCTCTGAAAGGAAAACACTCAAAAAGGCAAACTTGGTCACTTTCCCTCACTAAAAAAAAAAGAATAATAAGGAGGGCAATCATGCACATTTCACTGAACTATCCTTCCTGGCACGCTCTCCATGCTCCCAACCACCCGCTTCGCCACCACCTCGCCCGATGGAAACCGAAACCGCCGGCGGGGCTGGAGGAAGAAGTGCTGAGCCCCGCACCCGGCAAGGAGCCCCAGGGCACGGGCTGGCCAAAATCCGCTACAAACAGCTTTTGTCGCCGTGCCCTGCTCCATGAGCTGAGCGTCAGCTCTCCCGTGAGCTATGGAGAGGACCAGAGGGACCACTGTGGTCCAGGTGGTGACCCCCACTGTGGAGCCAGGACAGACAATGCCAACAGCACTGATGCCCAGCAAGTCCCCAGCCTTCACCACTGCAAACCAGCCGCTTCCCCCAAATGCAACGTTTGCCAAGCGGTGCCATGAATGACACGAGAGAGGCACAGGGAGAGGGGGACCCGCCACGCTGGGCTTACCCCGCAATGACGATGAAGAAGTCCAGGCGGTTCCACGTGTCTCCCAAGTAGCATTTCTTCCCAAAAATCCCCAGTGCAATCATCTTGACAATCATTTCCACGGCGAAGAAGGCAAAGATGAAATCGTCAAAACTCTGCAAAAGAAGGGCAGGGAGGAGGGATTCATCACTGTACGTTCGCACCGGGGGAGGGAACTAGAGACCTGAGTCCAACAAGGTCCCCTCTTCCACCACCGAGGGCTAAAATTCCCAGGCAGAGGCAGCACTGGGAGCAGCGCCGTGTCTTCCCCCAACTCAGTCTGGCCAACAGAACCAGCAGCGCTGGGATGATAGGATGAGTATATTTTGGGCTCTGCTTTCACTAAAAACTCAATGGTTAACCCTCCCCAAGCTCTCCAGGCAAGGCTTGGCTACACAGCCTGGCAGGGGCTTTGCCTGATGACACCATGTGTTCACATCCGAGCACCAAAATCAACATTTTTTTATGTGCTGACAGGACAGCCAGCGCAGGCAGGACCCAGCCATCCCACGGTACCTCCACCACAGCTGGAGCCAGCTCTGCTGCAGCTCGGTCCTTCCTGCCCCCCATCAACCCGTTAAGCTAAAAGCAGCGGCTGAGCCGTACCTGGAGGATCCTGCAGCGCGGCGAGTCGCAGGCGATGTCCTCGCAGGGGTGGAACATGCCCAGCGTCACGCAGTTGAGCAGGATCACCAGCATGCTCACCCTCTCGAACCACCTGCATGGTACCCCATCAAGGAAACAATGGATTCAAACGAGCGTCCCCGAGCGGCCACCACTGAATCAGAAAGGTTATTCTGGTCTTTAAAGCAAGGCACATGCCAGCTTCCCTAGGTTAGATTTTATGTGGTTTTCCATGGAGAGCCTGCCTGCGCTGCCTAGATACCTGCACAGCAAACCCATGGTGTGTTCTCCCCACGCCGACATCAGAGGCTATAGCTAATGTGAAAACCGCTACCAAAGGCAAGTTGCATGGCAAAAGTGCTGAGTGCTGATGTGATGGATTAAAAAATTAAATTAGAAGAACTATATCAACTTTTAGGGAAAAAAAGAAACCCCACACTGTTAATTTCCTCTCCTGGCATTTTACGGAAAAGCACTTTAACAACATTACAATTTTCTATTAACCATGTCACAGCTTATCCCAGGGGCGTTACCCTGAAGTCACTGCTTGAACTTTTCATTCCCAGTCCAAATTAAGACTGTCAAAACCATTAAGTGACTGCCTAAAAGCCTTAAGACTGCGAGGGCCAGCAGAGTCCATCCCCTGCCCCAACTGCTGCCTCTTGGAGCAATTTTAAAGAGCTGAGCTGCCAGGACAGACTTTGGATGCTGTTCCTTTTGGGGCAGAATAAAGCATGTTGCCACAGCAAATCCTCACAGGGATGGTTCAAACCTGGTACCAAATTTTCTGTATCCTTCTGGGGGGCATTTCCAGCCAGCTCCCGACTGCCCGGGTCACAGAGACATGAAATCCAGGAGCCAGTGCAATGTGGTGCCAGGGTTATCTTCCAGCCTAGCACGGAAAACATCTCATCGGCTGCCACAACTCGCAGGCAGCCGGGGCCACACTCCTGCCTGGCTGCAGGCAGCAGCTTCCAGGCTCTAGGAAAATAAGCGTGGCCCTTGTCAGACAAGAGCTTTCGCTGCAACGCGGTAGCGGGTGGTGTTTGGGGTGTTTGGATAACGTGCTGTAGCGTTATCTGGCTGGAGAAGAAGAAAGTGAGGATGAATCAGCAGGTGCCTCCCTGCCGGGCAAGCGGGGCTGGAGCTGGCAGTTCCTGCCGCCCATCCTGGGCAAATTCCTGGGAAATCACATGGGGCTGAGTCACAGCTTGGTCGCCAGCAATCTGGATCTTTTAATCGGAAGAAATGTTTACAAGATATCGGGATAGACATTCCAACTGTCAGGTTGGGGCTACGGGCTGGAATATTTAGTCCAAATATAGTCCTGCGGGGGCAGGCGTGGAGGGCAAGCTGGAGGAGGGGGCAGGAGCTGCAGGGGATCCATGAGCATTCCCTGGCTTGGCAGGCTGGAAAGCATCCTTCTGCAGAGCCAGCCATGTCCACGGCTCTGCCGCGAGGAACTGCAAAGCCCTTGAGAACATAAAGAATTTAAGAATTTAAAAAAAAAAACACAACACAACTGTAAGATCCCAAACGGGTGATGGAACGAGCGTGCGCCTGCAAGGGCTGTGCGAGATGTTCAGCAGGGAAGCGAGGAGGCTCTGGAGCAGCCTGCTTGCTTGGGTCAAAACCTGCAGAGATAGACGGATGTTCCCCCAGACAGGCAGTGCTTTGTGCAAAATCTTTTGTGGTGGTGGAGAAGACCCTGTGTTGGGCCTGGCTCTCCTCCGCGAGGCTCCATCTCAGCTGGGCACAGGACCTGGATGATGCTTTTGCCATGGCGGGCAGCTGCTTTGGATGCTGGCTGGGGACTGCGAGCTCCTCAGCAAGCAGAGATGGGCACACAACCATGACGTGCATCTGCTTGGAGCCACCCTGATCTCACCTTCTCCCTCTCCAAGACCTAGAGCAGCCCTAACGCCCACCCAGGGCAGCTGAGCAGATCCACACTCACCGCAGTCCAGCACGAAGGGACGAGCGGTGGCTGAAATGGGAGGAACAGCAGGGGACAGCACCGAGGGCACCCTCCCTGTCCTCCTCCGGCACGCCACAGATGGCAAAGCCATGGGTGCCCCTTGATGCTCGTTAGTGTGCTGGCACTGGCACCAGTGACTAATTGCAAGTGGAGGGTAGCCAGGAGGGCGCAGCCCCCCGAGATGCCACAACCCACTGCACATGGGGAGCGAGATGCAGCCGGGAGGGAGATGTGGGGACCAGTGCCAGAGCTGCACCCACCAAAGGGTGTCCCCCCCGGGCACGGGCAGCAGCACCCAGCTGCCCAGAGCCCCAGCGCTCCCCATCTTGGTGGAGGTGCTGGCACAGGCACGGCCCCCCCGGGCTGCCTTCCCCAGCAAGGGGACAGCAAACACCCTCACATCCCACCCACCCCATCTCTGTCCCTGCCCTCCCACCCCGACTCCCCTCTCAGGAACAAACATCCCGCAGGCAGGAAAACAGCCTGGGGAAGGGATGGAACCCGGAGAGCGGGAGCAGATTTTATTTGCTGATGGCAGGGTTTTTTCCCCTAGCTTTCACCGCAGACCCACTTATCAGGATATCGCTCCCTCAAGCAAATATATTTCAGTCCAATATAATGCTTCACCCTGATAACATATTCCCGGGACGAGGACCCCAGCAGTGCCGAGGGCAGTATGTTAATGTGCAGCTGATAGATCAGAAGGTTGAGGGGTTTATTTTATTTTTTTGCCTTTTTTTTTTTTTCCTTTTTT
>VYXH01005687.1:909690-930821 GCA_013397275.1 Burhinus bistriatus
TTTTTTTTTTTTTTTTTTTTCCAGCTGAATGAAACTTCAAGCTCTTTCTTCTGCTAATGGGATTTTCAGAGGCACACAAAGTGCTGACGGCTACGGCTTTGTACCGACCCTCCTTTGAGCCGAGAGGCTGACAAAGGGAAACTCTTCAATTAGCAAAAGCAGAAGGTGCGTTATTGAATGCCGCTCGCTGCTGCTGCGCGGGCAGCGAAGGGGCAAAGGGGCTTTGGGAAGCACCAGAGACGGTGCTGGTCCTCGGCCAGCAGCTAAAGCGAGGAGGTGGCAGCGGAGGCGAGGGCTGGCGGTGGCACTGCCGCTGCCTCTCGCCCCGCTGCTGAGCTGAGCCCACAGCCCACTTTGCGTGAGATGAATATTTGCAGGGAGCGGAGCCGGCCCTGGGGGTCCTGCCCCCTCCTTGTGCCCAGCAGGCAGGGAGCATAGGGCTGATGTCTAAAAACAATGAGTAACGGGGTTTGCGTGCACACAGCAGGTAACCACCCCACCAGCTCCATCCCACGGGTGTCGGAAAAGCATCCCCGCTTTTCAGGGTCACCTGCTGACCACATTTTTTACCATCGACTTGGCCAAGGTAGCCGAAATGCTCACAGATTCTTTTCGATTAAAAAAAAAAAAAAAAATTTGTTTCATAGAGTCANCTGTTCCAATGCTTGATAACCCTTTCGGTGAAGAAATTTTTCCTAATATCCATCATAAACCTCCCCTGGTGCAACTTGAGGCCATTTCCTCTCATCCTATCCCTTGTTACTTGGGAGAAGAGACCGACCCCCACCTGGCTACAGCCTCCTCTCAGGTAGCTGTAGAGAGCAATGAGTTCTCCCCTCAGAAGGGAGGAGATATCTCTTCTGCCACACAGAAATATCCGGTAACACTTTTGTTGTAACCTGACTCTTAAAATTCATAAGATAAAGAGCACCAAAAGAAAAAAAAATTCAAAAAAGGAAAATATCCAGCAGTCACTCACTTGTTACGAACAGGAGCCTTTGCACAGAGCAAGAGCCCTCAGCCCCCTTCCCACCACGAGCGATCCCCGTGCTACCTGCCCGCGCTCGGCAGAGCCTGACCTTTCGTAATTAAGAGGCAAGAGCCCCAGATTCAATTAGCCAGCACTACCCAGCTTAATATAATCAAAAGAGAAAGATATTGCATTATACTTGCTATGATTTGGTTGCAGAAGTACGGATCAAATTCACCAGCAAGTGAATTAAATGGCAAGCTGTTGCTGGAGGGCAGCGGCAACCAAGAGGACGGCGGGCATCGGGCTCGGTCCATCTGCAGCCTGGGCTCTCTCTGCCGAGCCGGAGCACACACACTGCTCCCGGTGCGCTCTTCGGTTTGGGGATGGGGACAGCGGGCACCACCATGCTGCAGCATCGCCCGTCCCCAGAGATGTGGTCCCTTCCCCAGCGGGGCCGGGCAGCCCCACCAACGGCCGAGCCGGGTACGGAGGGCAGCGTTTGATGATGCTTTACAGGGACACACGCTCTTCCATGGGATTAACATTTATTTCTCCCCTTAGCGCCCAGCTACTCCCAAGCGGCTTCTGCCATTCCTCCTCTCCTCCTTCCCTGCATCCTTCTGTCTCCTCTCTGGCTCCTTCCCTGACCCCCTCCTCCAGCTCTCCCTAAGCAGGGCCAGTGCTCCAGTGCAGCAGCGGCTCCAAGGCAACCTGCTGCCATCCCACCATCGCCAGGAGATGGGGTGGGACCCCCCAAAAGCACAGCCAGCATGATGGGGAGCGGGGCTCCACGGGCAAGGTGGGGACCAATGCCCAGGCAGCCCTGCAGCACCGGGGGCTGCAAGCTTGTATCCTGCAATAAAACCCAACCATAGAAATACATCGAACTGCCTGGATCCGGCCAGGTGACACCTCGGCTCTGCTCTGCTGCCTGTTTTCTGGGGCAAGGAGAGGTCGTTTGGACTTGAGGGCCATGACCATGGCCACCATCAGGTCCCCCATCACCACCTGCAGGCATTTCTCTCGTGCCAGGCACAGCCTCCACTCGCCAGGACAGCGGCTGGTATTTGACAAATGTGCCGAAAGCGCTGCTGAGGCCTGGAAATTTTTGTGCGATGTGATGTGAAAATTGGGTTGAAATGACAGCCTTCCCCTGCAGTGTCACTGAGTCCCACCAGCTTAGGAGTGACACTGGGATAAGCTGCAGACGTTAATGAGAACGGAGTTTTAGGCTTCATTCAGATCATCAATTCCAGAAATAGCCCCTTTGACAGGAGCATAATGGGACTTCCAGGGTCTGGCCTTTGGGGGGGCGAGAGCAGGCAGGGACTAAAATCCTAAAACATTAATTCAGGCCGTTTGCAAGGGAAGTTAAAAGTCCTCAGAATTAATCTGCCTCATGGATGGAAATAATAACCCCTTCCCAACTTCACCTCCGACTGCACCAGGCCAACAGAAAAAGGCTCTTCATGTCATGCCCCGTTGAAAGGTTACAGTATTCCCATCACAACCCTGGACATCTAGCTGGATTTTTTTTTTTTTTTCCTACCACATTCCTTCGAAAGCAAAACCAGCATCCATCTTTTGCTTTTAGCATTTGCATCCCCTTGGATGCTGCATGCCAGAGGTGCTCTCAGAGCACCTTTACCCAGTGAATCCGCTCTCCTAGGCTTGCAGCCGAGCACTGGCAGGGATCTGCCCCGGTGTGATCCTGACACGGTCTCTACCCCACGGGTTTGCCCTCCCAGGTGCTTTTCCAGGTGTGGTACCTCCCCTCCCTCCAGGGAACGCAAGAGCAGGATGAAGCAGGGAAGATGTGGCAGCTTCACAGCCCTTCCCGCAGCATCGTGGCACCGCACCACCAGCAAAACTGCTTTTTCCTGGAAGGGTGGATAACCCCGCTGCGGGCACGGCAGCTCTGGGCACGCTCATTGCACGCATGCGATGGAGCGTGCGCCTCCTGCCCCGGGGTCTGCAGGGATTCATGCCAGGCAAGCCCGATCACCAGGGCATTCCTGGAAAGCAAAGCCGAAAGGCGCTTCTCCAGTGGGGCTGCGGCAAAAGGGGTTTAGAAATTCAAACATTACTCAGAGAGCATTTCCACGACCTGCCCGGCGCCTGCCCCATCCCAAGTCATTGCATCCGGCAGCCCAAGCACATGCTGCCAAGAGGCGGCACGTCCCCGCTGAGCCCGGCGTAGCCCTTGACATCCCTGTCTGCAGGCTCTGAGCCGGGAAAAAGCCAGGCGGGAGCATCCCTGCCTCGTAACTGCTCTGCAGCTCTTCAAAACCGCTTCCCTCACGGCGCAGACAGACCCAGGAGGTTATTTTAATTCATGCAGCTTCACAATTAAACCCGGGAAACCAAACCAGGGCGATTATTCATGCCGGTGTTTTTGGAAATTTCATCTCCAATTTATTTTCCCTTCAAGGGGATGCACCGGCGGCTGCTTCCCCCTGCCATGAAATGGCCACACTCTGCTCCCGTCTCACCAGTCCCGCGGGGCCACGACCACGCACCAGTCCCCAAAGGCCCCCGTAACACACAATGGTGACTGTAAAGCCCAAAAGTAAAGGGAAAAGGGTTTTTGGGGGAGTAATCATCTTAATAATCTTTTCATTTTCCTCCCAAAGATTTAAAAACCGCACTGTCGGCTGCAGGCAGGAGATGCTCTCCTCTGCCTCGGAAACAGCCGCCTCTCAAGGGGGATGTAGGATTTGCTCAGCAGCGTGGAGGAACCCTGCTCAACCGCCCAGGTGATGAAGCGAAGAATGATGCTGTATTTAGAGGGGATGAAGCTTCATCAAAAAAGATGTTTTGTCAAAAGAAAAAAAAAAAAAAATCCTGATGAGGTTCTTATTTGCTTTACTGTTTCGGAATTGTTTCCCCATAACCTTTTAGATTTGTGCTTTAAGATTTTTTTCCAGCAACCAAAAGGGTTTAAAATCTTATTGCTTAAGGAGAGGAAAAAAAATGAAGATAAAAAAAATCCTGCAAGCTGAGTGTCTTGCATAATCTCCAAACTTCGGGAGCTGGAGCTTTTAAGAAAAGCTCTACATATCGCTAGCAATTAATTCCTGAGCTGGGAGGGCTCGGCTGCTGCAACCCGGCCTTGGGACCAGCATCTGCAAGGATGGGCACTTTAAAATAAAATAAAATAAAATAAAATAAGATAAAATAAAATAAAATGTCAAGCAAGAGCACTTTACGCTGAATTTATTCTGGCTTCTCATCCCAGTCCTTCCTTCCTCCTCACGCCTCTCTTGGCATCACAGAGCAGAGACCCAAAAACCAGCCCAAAAACGGCCTCATGCAAAGGGCAGGGGCTGGGGCAGCACGTGGTCCCCAGCCCGTGGGCGAGCAGGACGGGTCGGGGTGGAAGCCCTGCGGAGCCGGAGCCCAGCAGCTATTTCACCAGTTGATGCCAAACGCTGGGATCCCGACCCTCGCTGCCTGAAGGGAAAAGCGGAGAAGCCGCCGTGAAGCCTCACTTGCCCAGCCTGAGCCCCGCAGAAGCCCCAGCTCCCCCCGACCTCCCTCTCCCTCCACTCCTGTCCCTGCTTTAGCACCTTCTGCTGACATTTGGGCGGTTCGGGGACGGGCTCTCCTCCCACTCGCCCCACCAAAGTGGGGCTGCGGAGGTGGGAGCGTGCCCCAGCACACACGTGCCTGTCCCCGTCCCTCTTCCCGGCTCCCAGCTCAGCCGCCGCACCAGCCATCGCCTCCCATGACGGAGCCCCGGGGATGCGCTCCCTCCCAGCAGCTCACGCCTGGCATTAGCAAAGATGTTGTTGTGAGCAGTAAAACCCTTCCTAATGGACTCCTCCTCTGCCGGAGGGACCCAGGGTTACCAGCTAAAATACACTAAATAAGCTAAATCTGTTGCTCAATAATATATTTAAGACCTTTTCTCCCACCACGCCTTATGAAGCGCGTAGTGGAGACACACTTAACCCCCAAATAGATATATTTTTAAACTCGCTCGCTGTAAACTGTCCCTTAATAGCGCCTGCCTTTAAAGCTCGGTGGAGCAGAAGAGCAGCGGGGCTGGCTGCTCACCGGGACGTATCCGCAACTCCCAGCGGTGCCACCCCCTCGTGATGCACAGCCCCAGCCGTGCTCCGGGCTGGCGGAAAACCTACGGAAACCCAGGTAAAGGCTGTAGCATGGGCAGATGCATTTTTCCCCCTCGCGCTCACACAGAAAGGCACCTCATGCAGAGTCGCCAGAGACTCCTCCGTCTCGCTAAGAGACTCGGGATATTCGAGATACTATTAAGTTTCTACCGTCCCTGATTCGGCTTGCTGCACTACTCAAGACAAAAACCGTTATGCAAGGCTTCCTAAACAAGTTGCAGTGAAATCTTTGTAACATCCTACACCGACACGTAGTTGGGATATGTCACATATTTGTCTTATTTTGTTCCTTCTTTGTCCTTTTTTTAGTCTCCTTCTACTTTTTCCCCCTTGGAAGTACGCTGGTTCCCATGGAAACAGTGATGTTATGGGTATGGACAGAGCTTCAGTGACGTCCACAAGTTCAGTATAAAAGCGGATTTATGTAACAGTTGGTGAAATGAAGGAATTGAAGAGACGGCTCTGCATGGCCACACATGTGGCATCGGTGCTGCCGTGCCAGCGATGCTGCACTGGTCCGGCAGGTTCACACCAAAGCGGGAAAGAACAAGAGGGCAGAGAAGAGAGGAAGAGGTCCCAGACACACAGGAAGGTGAATCAGGATAAAACTTACCCTAAAGATACATATATATAACATTTTTTTAAAAAAATCTATATTTTAATATTTATATGTTCATATAAATGTTCCTTAGAGAGCATCTCTCGCCCTTTGCTGTTCTGGAGCAGAGGGCAGATGGGGGACCAGGGTACCCAGCTCGGGCACAGAAAACCCCCTCTCTGTGCTCGCCTGGGAGCTGGAGGAGGGCAGCCGGGTCCTCGCTGCTGCCCCAGCCCCAGAAGCCGGCCAGGACGAAGGCCACGGAGCAGCGAGCCCGCTCTGGCGCTGGCAGACAGCACCCGCCTCCACGGCCAGGGAAGGAGATGCCCTCCAAGCCAGACCTCCCCGAACAGGGAAGACGAGCATCTCTGGGAGGCTCCTGCAGGCTTCAAAGCCTGAGCAAAAACAGACACATTTCCTCTTTTTCACGAGCCTATGATTTAAATCCCTTCCTAGGGCAGTGCACAGATGGAGGGGATGTCTCTCCTCCTCCTCCTCCATCGGTCCCTGAGGAAGAAGCCCAAACAGCTTCCAAAACGAGACACTGCCATGCCCAGAAACACACCACCTCGAACCCCCGCTCTCCCCGCAGAGGCTTGCCTGGCAGGCACCATGCCGCGCAGAGCCAACCCCCCCCCCAAAAATCAATGTATTAATAAAGCTGAGGAAGTGACAGGCTGATTATAGCCCCGCTCCATCCCAGGGACGTGCTGGTGAGAACAAGCCCGTGCTAATTGTCCTGGCAGCTCCTCCGCTTCCCTTACAATCCCCGACACGCTCCGGGAAGCCTCGATGGGCTCTCTGCTCCCACCACCACTGGGTTAACCCCCCTTGGCCAGGAAAAGCAGCGCACGTCCCTGCGGAGCTGAAATAAGCCCTATGGAGTCGAAATATTCCCGGCACAGGTGATGGGGGCTCTCTGCCTCCCTCTGCACCCCTCTCCCCTGGGGACAACCCGCTCCCTCCCAGCCACATCCCATTGGGGGATGCAGCCCCCCCTGGCCCCCCGAGCCCTGCCAGCCGCCAGCACGAGCTCAAACCCAATCCCAGCTTATTAAAAATACAGGAGGTGAGTGCATGAAAGATTCATCCAGGGCAGGGGATGTCAGCAGCCGCAGGGGGGAGGCGCAGGAGACGGGACAGCTCTGCGGGGTCAACAGCAGCCACTGATTAATTCAGCGCTTCCCTAATCGCCCAAACAAGCAGGCGGCAGGATGGCACCGAGATGCGGTAACCAAGTGGGGACCACAAAACCCGGCGAACCCCCGGGAGAGGCGGCAATTACAGCCCGTCCTCGCATTCGCCGCAGCAAGCCCGGCTGCAGCTGGAGCTCAGGCATAGGCGAGGGAATTCCCTCTGCAGACTGAGGGCCAGGGGAAACCTCGGAGGGAAGAGCTGTTAGTGAGGAGCTGGGATGCGAGCAAGCTAAACAAATCACCTCCGTCCCCATCCAAGACACACGACCGGTTTCTACCCCTTCTTCCCTCCCACAGCCCATTCCCGTCCATACGCAGACACCTGGGCGAGGGATGCTCGCGGGCGGGATTTGAGAGCCAGGAAAATCGGGGCATGGGACAGGAGGGATGCGCTGGAGCGAACCATCCTGCGGCAGTGGAGTATCCCATTCCACGGGACGGCACAGCCCTCACCCGGCAGACTCTCTGGCTGCCAGACCCACGAAGTCCTTACCACCTTCTCCAGAAAGGTGAGCGGGCACAGGGGCATTTCAAAACACCCTTCCATCTGCCCTCTCCCACCAAGCAGGGAATCATGTCCACTGCACCAAGGCAAACACCTTCCAAGGCCTTTAGAGAAGCTCAAACTCTGGGTTTTGTCCGTTTGCTCTCTACAAACGGGCAGCTTGGGGCTCAGCAGAAGAAAAGGGGAGAGGTGGGGCAGACGCAGTGTGATTCCTGGTTGCACCGGCTCCAGGATGAGCCGAAAGCACCCGGCTCCCGGCCACATCTGCTGTAGCGGGGCCGTCCTTGTCCCCAGCCCAGTATTTTAATTGCAGAAGGGTACGAGCTCAAAGCCCCTCAGGAAACCTGGCCAAACCTTGCAAAAAGCTCAGAGGACAAATCCAAGGACAAACCCAGCATCATTTTAACCCTACGGACCGAGACAGGGCAGAAGGCCTGGAGGAACCAGCGGTGCTGCTTCCGAAGGATGCCAACGGCTTAACACCAGTTAAAACAGAGTTGGGGGGGCTGCAGACCCTGCGTCCTCACACCTTCTCCCTTCCTCTCTGCTGGCGCCAGTGTCCTGCCCCAGGAGCTTCTCAGGGCAATGCCGGAGTTGGTTATCCTTTCTATCACAGCAAGGCAATAATCTCCTTTGGGGCAAAACCTTCTCCAGGCGCCAGCGGGAGCCGTGCCCGACCACCAGAGAACCGAGCCCTTTCCACTTAACGGCTGGCATTAGCTAACGCTGGGTATAAATTTCCATGCAAAGCTTTGATGAAGAAATACAGCTTTGGGGCAACTCAAACTACCCGCAAATTTTTGTTTATGTTTTCTGACCTGGCTTCAAGTTGAGGAAAAAAAAAAAAATTTAAAAAAATTGTGTTTACAAAGTCTGAATATGATGACGATTTTCCAACTGGCCTGCTTCAATGTTTCACTTAGAAACAGAGCCAACATTTCCTTTCTAAAAAAAAAAATCAACGTAAAATACAATATTTTGTTGCAGGTTAAATACTTAATTAGACAGGAACCATCTTACACACTTCAGATTTTGAAGCCTACAATAAAAAAAAGAAAAACAGTGTTTTTCAGTGTAAGCAATGCAGAGCTTTCACAGTGGGGATGAGCATTAAGAAAGTCACTTTGCAGGTGGGGAAATGGAGGTCAAGGCCACCCCAGCCCCAAAGCCGCTGCCTTTTCCTCTCTATGGAAGAGGTTGCTTCTGCTCATGGCGCACAGGGAGGGAGCAGCCGGTCCATGACTGCAGAGGGCGATGCTCCAGGAAAGCACCTCCAGGAGATGCTCGAGGCGTGAGCTGCGCCCATGCTGGTGTGCCTGACTCAGTTCTTGAGGCGTCTACAAGTAACGTTCGTCTGCGTGAACTGAAACGTCTTGACACCACGTCACAATACTGCAGTGACTAAATGGGACTAAAAGCCGTCACCAGCGCGGGGTTCATGCGGAAGGACTGGGTGCAGAAAGCTGTTCTGCCCAGGGCAGAGCCATCGTGGGGAGAGGGAGCTGGAGAAGGCTGGGAGGCTCGGGCAAGGCTTGCTCCCCAGTGCCTGTCCATGGTCTAATTGCTCCCCGCACGCAAATCAATGGCCGGGAACTCATTAACTAGCATCTCGTTAGCAGAGGAGGAGGAGGGACGAAGAGGCAGGAAGATTGGGTCAGGACAGTGCTCCGCATGTCCTGCCACGGAGCAGAGCTCTGCCATGGTACTTGCATGGACACAGTAGAAGATGCCACCCCAAAACGCCTCCCACCCCCAAACAGACGCAGCCCAGCCCAAAGTGGGGTGAGATCAGCTCAAAAGCATGGCCCAGCCCACACGCTCCAGCCCAAGCCCTGGGCTGAGCTGGGATGAGACGCCCAACACATGCCACATCCCACTGCCTGCTGCTACTGCCCAAAAAACCAAAGGTAGACACAGAGAGAAGACGCACCACCCTGAGAAGCGGGCAGGGGCTCCACAGCGGGGTTTGCATGATGGAGTTTAGATGAAGTCTCTCAGAGTCCTAGGAAAGGCCACAAAAAAAAAAAAAAAAAAGCTTTTTTGTAAAGTTTAAGGTGCATCGTATGGAATCTACTGGCACAGCCCCCCTGGTTTCCTTTCCCCAGGCAAGTAGAAGAGGAGGTGATGGTGAGGACAGTGGTGCCGCTACAGGTGATGCTGGGGGACCTGAATCCCGCATTGCCAGCCGCTTGGCTGGAGAAGGGTCTGGAGCGGCCAGGTCTGCACCCGTGTCCCCCACCCTCTGGCCCCCCCAGGCACCCTGGTTGCTGCTGGAGGTAGCCCAGGTTTATGCTCTGCACAATGCCGGCATTCCCAGGGGAAACAGGCCAGTCCAGTCTCCCTCCAGGCGAGGAAAGCCAAGGAGGAGGGGGAGGCATGGCTTGCAGCAAGGGCAGCTGCCCACCTTCCCAACAGGCAGGGCGCAGGCAGCGCTTCTGAGCTTCCCAGGGGTTTGGGGCATCGCACGGGTTTGGTGCCTTCAGCTTCCGTGACAGCATCCTGACGTCTCCTTGCAGAGAGAGGGGGTGCACGGGGCTGGCTGCCGGGCGGTGGCAGGGAAGGGGACAGGAGGGGACACAGCACGGCTGCACAGAGCGGACATCGGCTGGGGATGCTCACCCTGCTCCCAGCGAGGGAGATTTTTCTTCCCAAGCATCAGTAGACAAGCTCACCAGGGTGCAGGGCACAGGAGTAGGTGAACGTGCAGGAGAGCACCCACAGGGCTGAGGGGTGCAGAGACACCCAAGGGTGGGTGCTGAGGACCCACAGGGGGAACCACCCTGGCACTGCCACCCCACAGTGCCACCAGCAGGGATCTGGCCAGCACCCTCCACCCGGCACGACTCAAGTGGGAGTCTATTAAACACAAAACACCCCATTTAATTAGCAACAGACTTCAACAGCAGCTGACAAAAGCCAGGAAGCTCAGAGAGCGGATGGCACGTCATCCACGATGCCTCGGAGAGACTCCGGAGTGGCAGCGAGGGCCTGACTCTGACCCCCGCGACTCCTCCTGTGCTGGCAGCGTGATGCCACCAGAGCCAAACCTCAACGAAGGGAGAGCAGGGACTGAGCCACTGCCGTCTGCCAGCACCTGTCACCGGTGTCACAACCTGGCATTTAAAATGGATTTATTCCATTCATCCATTCCTGCAGAATAATCCCGGGAGGGCGCTGGGCCCCCACTGCCTCTGGAGCTGCCCGGCGTCGGAGAAAAACCAGGCAGAGAGACATTGCAGCCACAGAGGCTCCATTTCCCCACCCCTTCCAAATCTCATCTTGGCCAAGATGGGTGGGAATGAGGTCAGTTGGAGCCCATTTGGGTGGAAATCATCACTTTGGGGCTCTGTGTCCTGCAGTGAGCCCTGCCAAGGGACTGGGCACTTTCAGTGCAGATGACTGGACCCTCACCATCAGTGACCAGCGGGCTGGGACAGAGGTGGGAAACGCGCCGGCACTCAGCCCCCGGTAAGCAGCTCTCCATCCTCTCCTCTCCAAAAAACTTTGTTAAACCAAATCCGGACCCGGCAGCAAGATGAGCCCTGCTCCTGTGGCCGGATCCGGTCCCACATCCCACCGTGTCCCGGCGCAGCCCCAGGTTGCTCTGGAAAACCCCAGCCAGGGCATTCGGCCCCTTCAGGAGCCTTAAACCAAATGATTTCTAACACCTCTGATCTCTCCAAAAACTTCATGAAATATGCACTGAAAAACCCAGGTTCCCAATCTCCCACACGTCACCTGAGCCTCGCTCGCTTTCACTTGGGAAAAGCAACAAGGACAACCTTTGGCAACCCAAAATACCCTCGGAGTTGTTTGGTCCCAGCCCATTCCTTGATGGAAACCCACGGGGATACGGGGAAAACCCCCAAACCCTCACAGAAACGCCGCCGGCAGCCTGAGCAATGACAGGCTGGGGAGAAGCCCAGCAGAAGCCCTGCGGCAGCACTAACCCCGGCACCATGTGCTGCAGAGCTCTTGGTGTGGACGTACCAACCCATAACCAGTTTAAAAGTCACAGAGTCTCCTGATATTCAGCCACCCCCCCATCCCAGCATATAATTATGGGCACAAGGTGCAAAATTCACCCGCAAGGCTTATCAGGAGGGAGAGAAGACACGGTGCAAAGCCAGCCCCTTGGTCTGGCACACCAGAAACACAATGGCCGTTCCAAAGATCCAGCTCTGGCCTCAAATCTCAGAATTTTTTTTTAATTTTTTTTCTTTTTTTTTTTTTTTTGCCCCCTCTCTGGATGTGACTCATCCTTAGGCGGCATCTCCAGCCAGCGTGCTGCTCCTGATGAGCTGCTATTGATTTACTCCATGTGCGGACAAACTGATTGAGGAATAAGGGCGCCTTGTTCCTGTTCCAGGATCCATGCGTCTCCGCACATGGAGTTAATTAAGAGCGAGCTCCGTGTGGAGGCAAGCCCTCATCGAGCCCCAGCACCTAACGAAGGCATGCAGCCCACCGCAGCCCGGCCTCGGCACCTTCCACGTCCCCCACCCCAGGGCCTGGGTGATGCTCGGTGGGTGCGAACGGAGCGGTGGGGTTGGGGTGCCGGTCCCAGGGAAGCACCGCGCACCCCTGTGCCGCTCCCCCAGCCCAGACACAAACAGGGGTCCCCCAAAGCCTTTCAAAGGGCAGCTCCTCCCAGCCAGCACCGTGCTCCGGCAGGAGGCTGTAATGGGAGCAAAGCGCGCTTTAAAAATTAATGTGGAACAAAAGAATTTCCACAAAATAAAAATTGCCGTTTCTTTTCCATTAATAACATATTACAAGCCTTGCTAAAGAGGCTGCAGGCTCCAGCTCTTGCCCTTCGCTGTCCTGTCTCCCTCTCCATCGCAGCCTCGTCGTCCCCTCCTGCACTTCTCACCTCTGTTGTCTGCAGCAAAAGCTCTCCAAAAGCTCAAACTTCCCCACCTCAGCTAATCGCTGGTACCTCTCTCCGATCCCGTGTGGTTTCATCATCTGCCCTCTAACGCAAAATGGATGTTCTAATTCTAACTAACAAAGTGAAAAGCAAGAAAGAGGCCGAAAATAAAGCCATCAGGCACGGGACTGATCTGTGTTTGTCTTCTTCCTAATTCCATTATCGCTTCAAAACGAGCTCTAGATATTCCTGCTCCCTCATTAACAGCTGCTCCGGTTTCCCTCCGAACCCCAGAGACGGGACCCTAATGAATCCTGCAGCCAGAAGAAGGGGGTTTTAACCACAGCAGCAGCAGCACGGACAGAAACTCGGATCAGAGCATCTCACGGTGCTAATATTTATCTTTTCTCCAAGCCTGCAAAGAGACAAGATACGTCGGCCGAGGAGAGGAGGTGCAGAAGCACGGGCATGCATGGAGCGGAGCGGGACACGGATGCTTTCAGGCACTCACCATCCATTTACACCTCATAAAATTCTCATTGCTTTTGCCTGGAACAAGTGCAGTGACCGCGCCAACCCTTATTAAAAACGCCAGAATGTTCTGCAGCTGCCGGCTGGAACGTCGCTGCCCCAGCACGGCACGGGCGGCGCAGGTCCAGCACGCTACGGGAGTGCTCGATGCTCGGGAGGGAAGCGCTGGCTTGCAACTGGGGGTGTAAAATGCCTCATTTTACGGTGTCGGAGGTTTTGGGGGTGATTTTGGCCTCCTCTGCAAGGTGCAAGCAAATCGAGTCCTGCGGAGCTCTGTCCTTCCCCGTGTCCTCGTACAGGGCAGCGCTCTCAGGTGTCCCCACTCTTCTGAGTGCAAAGCTAAAGAAAAACAGCCCTGGGGCCTCTCGGTGGATATTTTCAAGCAGGATGGCCCGGGGAAGCCTCCCCAGCACCAGCCCCTTCCTCAGCCCAGTGCTACGGGCAGGAACATGGCAGCACGGAGCCCAGGGCATTGCTGCAGGCAGGGGCTGCCGGGTTTCCCTGCCTGCATCTCTGCCGGCCGAGGAGGGGAGAGGGAAGAGCTCAGCACTTCGTTTCCCCACGTTCATCCCGCACTGAGGGATGGGGGGGCTCCCGTCGCCCCAAGCCATTCCCAACCCTGTGCCTGCTCCGACACTCCTGCCTTTGGCTGCGAACAGTTGCTCCGACCGTGCTGAAATGCTCCGGGGAAGGCGAGCGCTGCCAGCAAATACATTAGCGAGAGCAAAGCAGCTGGGGGGAAGGAGATCAGCTTTGTGCATCTTGCCAGGCGGCTTTTCTCCTGCCTTCCCTCTCGGCAACTGTAAATAAGAAGGACTGAGCCGGATTAGAGGTTACCGTCCCGATCAAGGGTACTTCTGCTCGTCCTAATTCATTTTCCCCCGATCTGGCCTTTCCCCATCCCATCTGTGCCGCGGCCGTGATCCCTGCCACCCTGAGTGCCAGCAGGCGCATTTGGGTGTCCCAAGGAGGTGACATCTCTAATTGACAAGAGAGCAAAAGCGGGTGGGTTTCCCACGAAAGGAGCAGCCGCCCACGAAGGGAACTGGGAGAGCCAGGCAGCCCGGCCGCTCGCCTCTGCCGAGATGGCTCCGGCTTCCCAGCAATGCCCACGGTCCTGCGGCACGAAGGATCGTGCCACAGACTGACCAAAATGGGGAGGGAGTAAAAAGAACCCAACAGTGACCAGAGGAGCTGGATTTGTCCATCACACCTGCCCTGTCACTCCGTGAGCTCCATCCCAAAGCAATGCAGATTTGGGGGCATCTTCCAGCCCCGGACACGCTCAGCCTGGCTATCCCTCTTCAGAGGGAGGTAATTTTGTAGGAGGACAAGCCAGGCACAAAACCAAAATAAGGAAAGCTCTGGCATGCAAAGAAGAAGATGCAGGTGCCAGGGCTGGGACCAGCCCTCAGCCCCAAAAAACATTTATTGCAATTTTCGCTCATCTCATTTCGCAGAGAGACCCGGATCACAGAGGAGGGGTTGGTGTCGTATCCGCAAAATTAAAATTATAATTTATTCTTGCCCAGAGAGAGGAGCACAAGCGAGCTCAGGTCTGTTCAAGCAGGCAAAACAAAGACGGGTATTTTGCCCCCTCCTCGCATCGCCGCCCTGCCGGCACCTCCTCGGGGACGGGCTGTCACGGCATCTCCCCATGGGTCCCCGTTGTCCCTGCGCTGCAAGCTGTGAGGCTCAGGGAAGCAGCTTCCCAGCCCGGGCAGGCACTTTGGAAAGAGCTCCCACCTCCCAGTGCGACCCACCAGCCCCTGTCTGTCCCCAAGTCCAACTCGTTCAGCTTTAGGATCCCAGCTAAGCCCACCTAATTCAAAGCTCGACTTCTGCAAGCATTTCACCGCTTATTCCTGGTGAGGTTGACCCTGGAGACCCAGCAGACTGCGCAGCTGAGCAAGTGAGATAGCATTTTCCTTTCAAGGGATTTTGCTTTATAGTTGGGCAGCAGGAGCAGACTGGGGCAGCAGCAGGACAGGGGGCAGAGAGCAGCAGCTTCAGCCTCGCCACGTGCTGCAGAGGAAGATGGTCCGTGTGCTGCCGAAAGCATCCCGGCACCGGGTCCCCATCCGAGATGCTGTACGCAGCTCGGCTGCTCAGATTAACGCAGGTGCTTCAGTTACCTCTGTTTCCTCTTTCCCTTCACCACCTGCAGTGTTCCTTGCTAAACAAATTCCAGAGGTTGGGGTGCAATAATGGGGCTGGAAAGCCTGGATCCACTTTTGCTTTCCACACCCAGAGGGATCCAGCCCCCATCCCCCAGCACTACCGAGAGCGCTGAACTCACCTGGCTAAAACAAGGCTGCCCTGCACAGAAACTCTTTATTTTTCTCTTAAGTTCAACGAAATTCAGATAAATTCCCTCTCATTAGCTTCATCATCTGCTCCTAGATCTCAGCAAGGCTCGCGGTGGCAGTGCCAAATTCAGGGAAGGAGGCTCCTCTCCAGACCCAGGCCACCTTTGCAGACCTACGGAGCCAGACTTGTTCCAGGTTCTACCCCGGAGACTTGACCAGCAGTCTATTAAAATCAGGTCATTTATTTAGGTGCTTAGATCTGGACTTCAAATGGCTAAAATTAGCCGGGAAAGTTGCACTCTTCTGGCTTTCTCATCCCATGCCTCAGTTTCTAAAACCAGGGAAGAGAAGAACAATTATTTCTCTCCAACCCTTTCGAAAGCACTTGGAGATTTTCGGATGACAGCGCGATTTGGTACAGACGTATCCATTATTCTTCCCCTCCATGGAGCAGTGTTAAATCTTTCTCCATATAAAGTCATTTTCTAAATTAGGTAAAGACGGTGAGTTTTGCTCTGAGCACATGTGGATATTTTTATAAAATGTTTAAAACTTCTCGTCTGACTTTTCCTTCCCTTGAAGGACAACGTACCGAATTAAACCCTTCTGTGACCCCGTTTCATTTCACCCTCGAGGACTTCTCAGTGAGACTTTGCCAAAAAGTAACATTAGCGAGTTCACTTCATCGCAGATAATAAACGGCAAAGTTTGGGTTCACATGCTGCTCGGGCTTAGTGGGAAGAGAGGGGCCAGGGATGCTCTGGGACAGCCCCTCAAGGGTTTAACACATCACTTTTGCTACCCAGAACCAGACAGGCGAGTCCACACAAATCCCGCAGGAACCGCTGTCACAGACGAAGCCTCCAGCTCATCTCCAGTTTCCATCCCTGCCTTGTTTTGCTCGGCTAGAAACGCTGCCAAAGCAGCCATGCGGCCGCTGGCTCCGCTCCCCAAAATGCGTACCACGGCAGAGAAACCGGCAGGGGGTCCCAGGCTGTCCCCCAGGCAGGTGGGAGGATGCTCTCCCTCCCCGCCAGCACCCAGATGGGCAGGACTGGGTACCCCCGCATCTCCCCTGGGTCCAGGGCTGGGGACAGACACCCTCCTGCAGAGGATGCGTCTGCAAGATTAATCCCTGAAGAACCCCCCTAAAGAGGGGATTTTCCCAGGAGAAGGGGGTTATATCGCCAGTAGCTACACAGAGATGGGATACATCAGCTGCTTCCCTTCAGCCCTCCACCTGGAGATGTGTCCCCCTGCGGGGAGCCCGGGCTGGGGTGCCCGGCTCTGAGGAGCAGGGAAATGAGACGGGAATCAGGTCCGAGGAGAGGGGCAAAAGCCAGGAGAAGAGAAATGAGAAGGGAAGAGGCGGCACCGGAGCCGGCGGGTACCAGCTTGCAGCATGGAACCATTGCTGCAAGGTGCTCACCATCACCTGCCAGCTTCATTGGGGGCTGCAGAGCTGCAGCCTGAAGCACGGACGGATCCCGAGCCCAGACAGCAAACACGGGAAAGGTCACCCCTGCTCAGGCCCGGCAAGCTCGAGCAAAGCCGCCGCTGTGTCAATAGGGAAAAGGTTTGAGCCGAACCGAAATAAGACATCGATGCCGAGAAACGTGCCTGCGCTGGGGTTTGTGAAGGTTCGGTGTCTCAGCTGTAGCGGGCTGGAAGAAGAGGTCACGGGGGACGCTGTGTCACCAAACAGCTTTGGGCTTTTGCATGGCAAAGCAGCCCCTGTGGCTCCCCCCGCACAAAGCTGCCGTGCCAGGAACGCGCTCAGCAGAGCCCAGCCCGGCTCTGGAGAGCTGGGCACGGGGGAGCATCCTCCTCCCACCCTACAGCCCACCCATCCCAGGGAGCGAGGGGAGCCGGGCACATGGCAGAACCCCCCCGGGAGGCTTTGAAGGGGCTCTGGGAGCAGTGCGGCCATCGGCTCCAGACGTGTGTGCCACTGGCAGAGATGCTGGGAGCAGGGGGTGGGAACGCCTCTGACCCCTGGCAGGGGAACAAACACCACAGCGACAATAAAAGCAACCGGGTGGGATGCACAGGAGCTGCGACCAGGCACTTCTCCCTCCTCACAGCCACCGGGACCCCAGAGGAAAGCTCAGCTCTGCCTCCCCCCACTCACCCCTGCAGCACCCGCTTGGCACCGCACGGTTTTCAGGACTGCCCACGGTGCCCCCGCTCCCTCTAGGAACAGGGATGATCCCTGCAGCCACAAAACAGGACCCAGCTCACCAGGAGGAAGGGACCCACAAACCTCCAAGGGATATGGCACAGGGACGGAGGATGGCCAGCACTAGCCCTGGCACACGAACACTAAAGCAGAAGTTTCTGATCCTCCAAAACAACTTCCTGCGCTTAAATTTCCGTTATTTTTAACCTCGCTGCTGCATTATAAATATCCATTGGGTCCAGCACTGGCCTCCCAAGCCAGCCGCTGCGGGTTTGTGCTCCAGCTGGGGCAAACTTTATGGCTTTACTTTTCCGAGAGCAGATCCAAAACCTTGGAAGGGAGCCAGAGAAAGGCCTGACCCGCCGGGAGAGGCCGAGGGAACCAGAGCTGCTCCACAGGGCTGCAGGGTCAGGAGCTGTCGGGACCGTCCCCAGCCAGAGTGGAAGGGGCTGCTGGGAATCAGTCACGCGTGGGTGGAAGAGTGGGTCCGGTGGGGGAGGAACGTTTCCTGGGAAAGCCAGGCTTCTCCCGTGGAGAGCATCCCAAAAACATCCCAGTGGGATTGTGTGCACATCTTAGTCTTCCTCACCCAAATTTACTCCCATTTTCAGTCCTGAGCTTCTGGTGGCCAGCCAGCTGCCCAGCTCCCCGGGTGCAGGTGGGACATCAGGGCTCCAGGTGCTTGTGGGGCTCCATGTCACCATCACAGCCCCGAGCAGAGCTCCTCGGGGTCAGCGTGAAACGGGGGGAAACCCAGGGGCCAGGCAGCAGACCAGCGAGCAGGGATGATGGGGAAAGCGTGAGAGATGCTCACGCCTGGGGACAGTCACATGCCAGGGGGACACGCTGAGGGGACAGCATCTTCCCCAGCGCCTACAGCACACGTGCAGCAAAGCCTGCCAGTGCGCAGGGAGGGATGGGCACGGGCTGCTCAGCCCTTTGCCACGGCCTCTGCCCCCCTCCAGCACCCGCAACCCCGGGGCGAGCGGAGTCCCCCAGGACAGGCTGCCGCGGGGCGCTGGCTCCCACTGCCATTTCCCTGTCCCCTATCTGTGCAGCAAAGGTCGCTCCAGCATCCTGGGCAATTGTTCTCACAATCTGCAAGAAAGAGATTAAAACCTCCCTGCTTGGCGGATGTGAGTGGCAGAGGAATAAAGGAAAAAAAAAAAAAAACAAAANAAAAAAAAAGAAAAAAATGAACTTAGAAGAGCTTTTATTCCAGCTGCTCCAAGGCGTGAAACCAGCCTGGCTCCGCAGGGCTCCCAGCACGGTCCCTGTGGCGCTGTGGCCACATCTCTGCCGGTCCAGGGGGTCCCCGCACGAGAGAAGCAGACTTTTTGTTAACAGCTCAGAAACTTTTCCTAATGGAAGGTTCCCCAAAGTGCCGGGAATTCCAGCCCCAAGCTGTTTACTTTCCATATTTCTGCAGATTTCACTTGTGGTTCAGAGGAATTCAGGCACAATTAGAGCCGCTGCCACTCACCCGCTGGAGCCCAGCGCTGCGGCACCAGGACCCGCTGCCCAACGGGGGAAACCGCCTGCCCTAAAACCCGGGCAGAGACAAGGGGCTCTGCCCTGCACCCCTTCCTCACATCGAGGTGATGGCCAAGGCCCAGAGCTGCCTGGGAAAACCTCGGAGGAGACAGGCTCCCACCGCCAAGCCAGGAAAGACACATCTCCCAGAGCCATTCTGGCAGAGGGGACAACCTCTGCTCCCTCCAGACCCTTCCTTGCAGCGGGAAGATTTGGCTCAGAAAAGGTGCCCTTGAACAACCACCCCCACATCCCATCCCATCCAGCCCTTCCTCCACCGGCACCGACCCCCACAGCCCTCAGACCCATCAGCTCTGACCCTGCCTGATTAATCAGCTATAAAGGATAAGTGGGAACAGACTGGAAGAAAGGGGAGGCCAAAACTTGATCGCTAATTAGCCGGCCCTGGGATGAGGCTGTGTGCAAGGGGAGAGTCCCTCACCCCAGGGCTCAGCTGCTTTGCTCCCAGCTTGAGTGGGGTTTTCCCCTCCTCCAGCAGCTTTCCCTTCCACACTCCCCAGCCCGGAATGCTTCAGAGGGGACGAGACAGCTTGTGCTTCCCACAGGATGGAGGAGGCTGCTCTTCTCTATGAAAAACCCACGCTTTTGGCTTGTGTTTTTAAGGATGGACCCCAGTCCGAGGCTCGGGACGTGGCATCCTCTTGGGTTACTGCTTCTGCCGGATCGCCAGCCAGTCTGCAGCCCCTGTCACCTCCAGATCTGCAACTGGGACTCTGCTCTGCAACGCAGGTCCAGAGCCCCTGTGCCACCAAGACTTTGTACCCAAGCAGGACCGAGTAGAACGGGGTCCCAGCCGGCCTCAGTCTTGCTCCGGGAAGGCTCATGAGCAAATCCATCCCCCGAGCACTGGAAAGCATGGACCCGAACCCAAGCCCTGGAAAAGGCATCGAGCGTGGGGAGCCTGGGGCAGTTCGCACCCCAACGCGGAGGAGTCAGACCGACCGGTGGGTTTACAGAGCGCTCGCTCCAGAGAAGAGCGGCTCTGGCCATGCCAGTATCACACGGTACTGGGAATGGGAGAGCAGCAACCACTGTCAAAACCAGCCAGGGAAAGCCGAACAGCCCAGCACGCACCCACCAGGCTCTCTCCGTCCCCTCCGCCTGCTCTTGCCCCGCTTCCCACGGGATCCTCTCGGCTGCAGGAATGGCAGCGGTGAGAAAAATCGGGGAATCGGCTGCGGAAAACAAATCCTGAATTAAAAAAAACCCTGCAGCTGCTCGTGGCAAAGCCCTGGTTCTCAGAGCCGCATCTCACCCCGTCGGGGGTCAGCAAACCCCGGAGCGAGCTACGTGTCCAAATCAAAGGCAGGCGCAATCAGAGCGGTCCAAACAACACACGCAAACGGGTATTTGCAAATAAACAGAGCGAGCCCGAGCTCACCAGCGGAAACGGCAGGGGAAGGAATGCTCTTCGGTTTAGGAAGGTTGGGATCTGCTGGTGGGCAGTCCAAGGAAGGAATGCGGTGACGTCCACCCAGCTAATAAATGAGCAAGATGAATTATTCAGGATGAATTATCTGCCTTGGCTCCCCATCCCCACAAGGAGCCAAGCATGGCTGGGACTCCAGTGGGAGCCAGAAACCCCGGTGAGGCGTTTGCTGCCGATGCTTCCAGGAAGGGCTCAGTGCAGGAGTGATGGGTTTGGGCAGTTTTCACCCCGGCGATGGAGCGAGCGGAGGAACAACGAAGGCTGGGGACATCGTGCTGGGAGACGTGCTGAGCACTGGGGGCCACACGCATGTTCCCACAATGAGTGACAGCCAAGCACACGGCTCGTTTGGGTCACCGGTGGTGCAGCATTACAGCGGGGACTGGCCAGGGTGGGCAGAGCACCCTGCCTCCTCACTGCCACCTCGGTGTCCCCCTCCGAGGCCATACCTGCTGTCCCACTGCCTGGCTCTGCTCCCCCAAAAGCAGGGACATCCCTGCTGGTGACACACAGGCATTTCTGTAGGCACTGCCATGTCCTCCAAGGCTTTCTGCAGACCCTACACCCCAGCCTTGCTTGTCCATTTGGGGGGAGAGGGGGAGTCGGGGTCTCCCGTAGCCCATCATCCTGGAGGCTGTCCTCTCCCACCCACCCCTCCCTCACCCCTACGCCTCCCCCAGGGACCTCCAGNCAGGAGGCGCGAGATCACGGGGCGCACGATGCCACTGGGACGTGATGACGCACAGCTCAAACGCAGTTGAAGACAAACAGCAAACGGGGGTTGCTGCACCCTGCCCGAGGCATCTGCTGGTTGTGTCCCCCCCCCCAACTCATCACTTTTTGGGGTCCCT
>VYXH01005687.1:930856-948478 GCA_013397275.1 Burhinus bistriatus
GGGGGGAGTAAACGACGAAGTCCAAGACTCTGCAGCCACGCGAGCGGGATCGCTGTGCTCCACGGGCGATGAAATCCTTCCCCCCACTGAAACACCCGGTTCCCGCACCCCAATTGTGCAAGGGCAACCTCGAGTGGATGCCGAGAGACATGGGGAGCGTGCTCACTGCCAGCACGCCTTCCCGTGCCCCTGCTCCCAGCCCCGCCGGGTTTCTTTCCCTTTTTAACTAGCTGTTGCTCCCAGGGAGCGGTTTCCTGGGCAGTGACGTGACCCCGCTCCCCCGAGAGGCAGGGCCGTCGCTGGGATTCATTCTCAGGGTTATAAAACCCCACAGCCGCCACTGGGTTGGGCTTTCCCTCCACCGGGCCACGCTGGGAACCCAGCGGCGAGGGACGAAGGGCAGGAGCTGCCCACGCCAGGGCCCAGCATCCCACCAGCCTTTCACCCCAGTGGTGATGGGGAAGAGGAGGAAGGAGACGGCGACGGCCCGTGCCCCCACCATGGCAGCAAAGGGAAAGGTGGCCATCGCAGAGGCTGCCCCAGAGGAGGGTCCCAAAGCCAGGGCAGAAGGCAGAGCTGGGACAAGCTGCAAAGCCCCCGGCGAGGGTGCAAAGCCTCTGCAACACCTCTGCCCCACCGTCACTAAAATCCGGAGCGGTGCCCTCAGCAGGTCACCCGTGCAGACTACGAGCCCACTCCCCGGTTATTATTATTAGAAGGCACCGAGACGTTAAAATCCAAACCCAAAGTGGCGGCTCCATGCTGAGGGACACGCTGGGGTGGCCGGCCAAGGGGATGCACCGGGACCGAGCCAGGACCAGCTCTGCCCTCCGTCTTCAAACAACTCAACAACCACAAAGAGCCACCAGCCCCCAGCAAACCCCAAGCAGGGACAAGGGGAAGGCGACCACAGAGGAGCCCGTCCCGCTGCAGCGGGGTCCGGATGGGGAGATGCTCGGCAGATGTGAGCCGAGAGCAGGCGGGCACGCTGCCGCACGGTGCCATAAACAACACCCGGGTTTACGAGGCCCCAGGGACTGGGGAGGCTCTTACGTTACCAAATCCCCGTCCGCCTGGGGAAACAGCAGGTGCTGAGGAAGAGCGGCTGCCCAGATACAGTATTTATATGCGTATAAATGTATTTTAAGAAGTAAAATACAGAAATTGCCTACGTGAGCAAGAGGAAGGTCGTGAGTGGTGGGAGAGAAGCCAGAGAGCTGCTGGTTCCTAATATTTGTTTCACGTCATCGGTCGGGGATGACGCTCTCCCCTGCAACACCAACACTACTGATGGGGAAACTGAGGCAGGACAGACCTTTGGATTTCCTGAGCCCTCTGCAACCCCAAACCCCCAGGAGCCGCTATAGGGCAAGGACGGATCCCTTGAGATACCCACTCCGAATCTTGTTCACAGGCAGGAAGGCATTCCGGTGGGACCGCCCGAGGGATAAGAGACAGACAGAGGGACAAGCCAGCAAAGCCAGCCCCTCCCGCTCCAAATTTACTTTCATGGAGCTCCCCCAGCTGAGCTGCAGGGACCTTGGCGGGGTGGGGGGGCGCTGCAGCAGCAGGATGGGGGACACAGAGCCACCCAATGCCCATCCCATGGGAACAGGATCACAGGGCTGGCTCAGCCCCGAAGGAACCACCCCGGGGATGTCCACCCCTCCCTGCCCACCATGCCCAGGCAGGAGCGAGCACCCCGTGGGGCTCCGCAGTACCCCCCTCTGTGCCCCCCAGGATCCTCGTGGAGGCAAAGAGGGACCGTCAGCCTCCCAGTCGGGGGTTTCCATCACACGTCTTCCCCTCCCTGGGTGGGAAAGGGACTCGTGGGGCACATCCTCCCCGGGGCTGGCATCTAGGAGCAGCTTCCAGAGCCAGCTGCTCCCCCAGGGAGGAAGAGGAGAGCTGGGGCCAGGGAAGAAGAAGGGCGTGCATGGAGAGAACAGCATGAGCAAGCCAACCCGCTGCCAATTGTGCCAAGTTGTGCAACGCTCGAAATGTCACCGCGGGTTCCTCTTTTGTTCCCCCGGCCCTGAGCGGGGAAGAGGGGCCAGATCCGCCCTCTCCTCATTTCATTTCTAGCAAAGCCAAAGCCTCTCAGGTTTCCCGGCAGCATCCCCGGCTCAGCCAGCCGGTGCCAACTGTGCCTGTTAGCGAGAGGGCTTGGGCCAAAAGGAACGTGCCCGGCCTTCAGGGTCACTCCAGAAAGGAGCCATCTCCTCTGGCAGCCACCAAGCGCCGGCACGCTGCGATCCCTCCCTGCCCTCCCTTCCTGGCTCCCTCCTCTCTCCAAGATAAATATTTCGGCTTTTTCCTCCTTCCAGGCAGCAGCGCTCAGCAACTCCACATATTTCCAGCCGGCGAGCAGCAGCTCGGGCACTCGCACCCGGTGACACCGAGGCGGCAGCAGCCTCACCCCGCACCCATCCAAGGCAGCGGCAACGGTCACAATGCTCCAGGATGTCCCCAACTGCACCAGCATGTGCTTAAGGCGCTGCCTTGTCCCCATCCCCAACCCCACCACTGACCGAGCATTAAAAGGACACCCAAAATTGGGGCAGGCGAGGCGGTGCGCAGCAGCCCCAGCCCCGTCAGCTGCGCCGCAGCCCTCCTCGGAAGGCAAACCCAGGGGGAACGTCGCACCAGCTTAATTAGAGGGGAGAGAGGCAGGCAGCTGTAAGCTGGAGAGGAGAGGAGCCTCGTTAGAGGTTACGCAACAATTCCTTAATCAACCGAGGCTGCTCCGCAGAGCGCGGCCGACGCAGCCGCTCGGGGTTTGGCCGGCACCCGCTCTTGGCCGTGGCCACCCGGGCTCACGTTGCAGGCAGGGTGGGTGCAGGCAGCAGTTACCAGCGCCTGTCCGGCGGCAAGTGGGGAGGTAATGCGAAGTGACAGTGTTTACTCGCCACAAACATGCGCGCATCGGGTCCCCACAACCCGCCCGGCGCCGGCCACCCCAACCCATCACCGATGCCCCTCCATCCATGGAGGATCCTGAACCTGAAAACCTCTCCGGCAGCAAGGAGATGCCGGGGAAGCGGGGCGGGCGCACAGCAGCCTGCTCAACCACGGCATCCCGCGAGCGATTTCCCCAGCAGGGAACCGGCCTCGGTAATTTTAGAAGATGCCAGTTTGCTAAACCACCCGCCACACCTCCAGCGCCAGCCTGCAAGCTCCACGTTCTCCCCAGCTTGTATTTGGGCAGGCGTGGGCCAGCCGGGAGGAGCGAGGAGCGCCCGGCGCTGCCAGCTCGCCCAGCCAGCTGCTCCCCCGGCTGTCCCGGCAGCTGGAGTCGTGGGAACACACCAGAAATCGCTAGAAAAGCATGAAAACATAAATCACGCTCCCCATTCACGGCTCGGGATGGGACTGGAGGCGAGGGGAAGCCGCCGTTTGTGCCGTTTCTAAACTCGCTGGGTTGGTGCTGGGTTCACTGCGCCTCTCTACCAGCTCAAAGGCAAACGACAGCCAAGGACAGGGGCTGAAACGCCGAGACCGCAGGCACCTCCGAGAGCCACGCTTGACTCCCAGGGAGCCAACTGGAGCAGACTGAAACCAACACTCGAGCCTTGACATCCCTCCAGCACCAGCAGGCTGCCTGCGCTGCCGTACCCGATCCCACTGACACTCCTGGCCAGCAAACAGGCTTTTTTGGACTTTTTTTTTTTTATAAACAAAATAAAAGCCACGTATTTAACGGTGATGAGGTATTTCAAGCCACGCTCGTTAGCACCTGCTGCAAGCATCTCCGAAAGCACCGCTCATTCATCCCGTCTGCCCACGCGCTCTCAGCAGTGACAGCGGGAGAGGTGGGGGGGGGTCCCCGGGATTCGCATCACCCCATGGGAAGCCAGCACGGGGACACTGGCACCAATCTCCGGCCGGGCCAGGTGAGATGCGATGGGAAGGACACCTGCCCCTGCCCTGCGAGGCAGCACTCCCCGCAGAGACCTGACACACTCATCTCCCCCAGCACCGCCTGAGCGGGGCAGGATCGGACCCCATGGGAGCTGCCAACGGCATTTTCCCCTTCCCCCTCCTCCAGCCCAGCTGCAGCGCGGGGCCGTGGGAGGTGGGAATGAGGCAGCGAAAGGTATCGAACGTGGCACCAAACCCAACCAGAAATAATCTCCTGAGTGCAGCCAGGTTTTGCAGCCTTTCCCCCACCTTCCTCTTGCAAACCTGGGAACGTCCTGGATTCCTAACCTGGAAATGGAGCAAGAGGGTGGAAATAGCAGCGACCTTCTCCCGTCTTCTGAAATGATGGGGATGAAAAGCAGCAGCGTCAGGGCGAGCAGCAGCCTCACCCGGCTCCGTGGGCAGCACCGGGCCACGGTGCAGGGATGGTGCGACCCACGGGTGCACAAACCGTGGCCCCTCCACCCCTTTCCCACCCCAGGAAAATTTCATCTCATGATTAAGACGCAGGATTGCCAAAAAGATCCTGCCTCACGTCACTTTTACTGTACGCCTGGAGGCAAATCATCTCGTCTGCCATATGCATCAGTTCAGCGTGTAAAATTCATGGAATAATAACAAGAACTTTTTTTTTTTTTCCTCCTCCCCATCATGCTTTCTCGTATCTGTCGGGGAGCGCAGACTCCCCGGGACAGCATCAGCTGCCTGCGCACCGTGGTGCCCAGCACGGCTGCACCCATGGGTGCCACATTACACAAGCACGTGTCGCTACTCGGGCTGGCTGTCCTTGGAAGATAGTCCAGGCAAAAATAATGTAGCCAGCCCTCCCCACCTTCCCCCCGGGTATTTAACGCTAACGCGATAATCTCCTCTCCCCACGCACACACGCGTTTTCTTGGAAGAGCAATAAAGGAGAATAAAAATGCGAGTCTGGGAATGCTGGACATCTGCTAAGCCACCGCCCCGGCAAGGCTTGCAGGGCCAAACGGCGAGGGGAGGGATGCCCACGGCTCCGGTACATCCCGACGGGAACCCAGGGGGAAGCACAGCTGCTCAACACCTCCGCCGCACCCCACCTCGGCACTGCCAGTGCTTCCCAGCTGGGAAACCCATCCCAGTTTAATCCAGTTTGGCCTGAAAAATTGGGGAGTGGACAGAGACCATGGTTTGGGGGGGATAAATGGATTTTTGGCAGGTTCCTACAAGGCTGGAGGCAGGAGGAGCTGCCCATCGGTGCTCTCACCAACCGACCCCTGGCTTCAGCCCACAGCACCCTTCAGGGCTGCAAACACCAAAACCTCTGCCAACACCGAAATCTCCGCCATGGCGGCAGCTCACCCCAGGCGGGCTCTCGGCAAAAGCATCCCGGGCGCTGCATGCACACGAATCCTCGGTGGGGATGTATTAGTTCAGTCACGCAGACCTATTGATTCAGGAGCATTAATTGGTCTTCACTGTTCAAATACCGACCTCAATTAGAGCCACTTTTCGGTTTTTTCCCTCCCCCCGCCCCGTTCTGGATCCTTACACCCTTGGCTCTGCTAGTTTAAATACCAGAATACCTACACTGGCCTTGGGGAGACTCGGCGTTAACTGTACATTTGTATCTAATTTATAGTCAGGCTCTTCGCAGCCTTAATGAGCACGTCTCTAAAGAAAAGGGGGGGGGAATAAAAAAATACACCTACTGCAGGGGATGTTTGCTGCGAGGCTCGGAGCCGCTCAGTCATTCAGAGGGATTTGGAGATGGCACTGCCAGCTCCGAGCTCCCGGTTTGAACAAATCCCAGATTCAGATGATGCTCAGCTGGAGCGACGGCACAGCCTTTCCCCAGGAGTTATCCCGTCCATGCTGTGCACATCCCGCTGGAAGAGTGCTGCTCCATCCCGCCACAGCCTGCCTGGCCTCCGGCCCCCCGCTCGCCGGGAATGCAACAGCCCTTGAAGTTACTCTAATTCTCATTATTTCCTTCCACTGATTTCCTACCCGTGGCATCCCAAGCCAAAGCCCAGGAGAGGAAACGGCCAGGATTTCAGATTTAATTAAACGTCGCTGAGCTGGCTGCAGCCCTCCTTCGAGGCCGGCACTGATGCTGTTATCGCTGCGCCTCCCGCACACGGTGGGACGTGGTCCCCAAAGTGCTCGTGGGGCCAGACGAGACTGTGCCGACACCGGGATGCCAGAGGGGGCAACTCCTGCCTGATGTTGGCACACGGGTCCCTGCTAAAGTCCATGGCTTGGGGCTAATTCCCATTCTGGAAGCACGACACACTTGTCAGGGTAAGACGCCCAATAGTTGGAGATTTTACCCCAATTCCCTATTTATTTATTTATTTTTTTTACCAGCTCGCTGCTGGTTGAACAGAGACCAGGGATCTTCAGCCCAGTGCCAAAACCGAATCGGAACCCGAAAGCTGACTTCATTAGGTCGCAGAGGGAGAGGCAGGCTGCGCTCCCCACCTCTGCTGGGGTCTAAAACCCAAAGAAAATGTTTCCCAGGTCTCCGATGCTAAAAGAGGGGAGCAGGGTGCTGCGGGCACCCATGGGGACTCCCGGCTCCAGCACCTGCTCCATGCAGGAGAAACAAGCTCCCCGGCAGAGGCAGGAGCACTCAACGAAACCACCCAAAATCACTAGGTAGAGAATTCTACCTAGGGACAACCAGTGCTGGGGACAAGGACCTCCCCACGCTGAGGTCTTCTCTTTGCAAGCTGTCTACGGAAGGTTTCCAGGCTGCAAAGCCAGCAGGAAGCAGAGACACACAAATAAGTCAGATCCTTTTAATGCCAACATTAAATCCTGTATTTTGCACTCCCTTGCCAGCCATCCCGACCAGTTCCAGCAGAATCTGCACAAGGAGTAGAAGACACCTCAAAGGTAACTCCCCCAATTTGCACCCAAAGTTGCTGGATAGATAGGGGAGGAGCAGGGAAAGCGTGTCCCGTCCCCAGGCAGAGGCAGAGCGCTGGCACACCCCAGGCTCGGCGCCCGGCCGGTCTCGGCACGCTGGCTGACCAGCCGGCACAGCCTCACTTCTCACATTCATAGAATCACAGAATGGTTTAGGTTGGAAGGGACCTTAAAGATCATCCAGTTCCAACCCCCTGCCATGGGCAGGGACACCTCCCACTAGACCAGGTTGCTCCAAGCCCCGTCCAACCTGGCCTTGAACACCTCCAGGGATGGGGCAGCCACAGCTTCTCGGGGCAACCTGGGCCAGTGTCTCACCACCCTCACAGTGAAAAATGTCTTCCTGAGATCTAACCTAAATCTCCCCTCTTCCAGTTTGAAGCCATTACCCCTCGTCCTATCCATTTCCAGTCCTGCCTTAAAAGATGAGCTGGAAATCCCAGTCTCAAGAGCCACCAGCAGCCCTGCCAGCCACAGCAGCTCAGGCCAGTGGGATTATACTGGTGCATTACCTGGATACCAAATCGCTCCTGCCTTTTACCATTTATTGTGGATATCCAATTATTTTTTTCGCCTGAACTCTAAACCATTAAGAGTCCAACACCAGCAGCAGAGGAGAGGCAGCAGAGCGCTCTGGACCGATCACATTGCAACTGCCTTTCACAGGGCACAGAGCGAGATACGCAGTGGAATTTTGGGCGAGGAGAGCGATTTCCCATTGGGATGGAGGCGGGAAGGAGGGAAGGCAGCTGCCAGTGCCCCAAGAGCCCCACGTGCCTCGACAGGTAGGTGAAAATGGGCAGACCACAACAACGGCAGAGGTGGCTCCTTGCTGCCAGCCCCAACAGCCAGAAGAGCTTTGGCACAGAGATTTTCCACAGCTTTAACGTTCATCCATCACTGCACCGATTTCATGCCTGACCAGGACGGACTCCCGACCCCCAACTGCCCAGCAGGAACCACCTTTCCCACAGCACCAGTCCTGCTCTTGGCCAGCGTTTATCTTCCCACAACAGACAAACCACAGGCAAAACTCCAAAAAGCCTCGACCGTTTCGAAGTCCCCCAGTCCCACCCGACAAGCACTTGAGCAAAGTCAGAGCTTAAGTCCTCCAGAAGGCCAGCGGGACTCGGACACTGCTGAACGTTTACCTAACCACATCTCCCAGCCCCCCAAAGACCCAGCACCAGCCAGGAGGAGAAAAATAAGTAAGAGACAAAAGATTGGCCTGAAAGTTCATCAAAAAAAAAAAAAAAAATTAACCAGTTCAGTTCACAGCCTTTAAAAAAAGAAACCAACAAAAACCAAACCTGTAAACCTTCCCAAAGCAATCACATTTATCTGCAGGAGTGTTTACAGAAACCAGAGATACTCCTAAGCATCCGTGCAATGTGTTTTTAATGGCAGGTCTGCAACAACGGGGGAAGAAGGGCTGAAATGCATTTGCAAGAAACGCTTCAGCAGCTCCAAAGAAATGAATCCCTAAAATTTTCAGCCCCTTAGTGGATAAACTCGGAAAACGGCTGCGTCTGCTGAAGCGATTCAGAGCGAATGCTGCACCCAGCACGTGCGCGCAACTCGACGTCCGCAGCGTTTTGCAAGAGTCGGGGCTGCTCTGAGCCCGCACGGCCCCACCGTGCCATGGCGTAACCCCGGCAGACCCCTCGCACCCGACAGCTACAAATCCTAATTAACCCCTAACAGCTAGGGCTAGTTAATGAGGTGCTGAGGAAGCCCCGGCAGCGGGCTGGATGGAGAGCTGGTGCACGTGGCGCTGCCTCCCCCTTGCTGGATGCTGCCCATCAAGGAGCGACGGGAGGAGCGACGGTGCCAGCCTCTGCATTCCCCATTTTGGTGGCTTGGAAAACCCCGGCTTGGCAGACTGAGGACGAGGTGATGCCGGACACGGAAAGGAAAACCAGCCTGCAAATATCCTACTGTGAAACCGTTTTGCCCAGGGTGAGGTAGTTTCCAGCCCTCCAGCCCTGAGCACCTCTTATTTTTCTCCCCCTTCAGCAACCAAATAGCCCATCAGACAATTAATTCAAACCATTTTTCCCCCAAGACTCGTTGCCCTCGTGAGAAAAAAATAAAAAATAAACAAACAAAAACCCGGGCAGCACGCATGTGCCCCATCTTCATCAGCTCGGGAACATCCCACTGGGCTGCACCCCTGGGTCACGTTCCAAGCCCGATTCCCACAAAGCCCCCAGGGTCCTGCAGCCCCTCCGGCCCCCCCGGACCGACCCTCCCCGCGGTGGCGGGTTCATCTCAGGATAAACCCCACCACCACCTCCCAGAGCGGAGATTTAACGCAACGATGCTAAAAAACTACCCGGCCCGTTTCCATGGGTACGTGAGGCACATGTTGCTATGTGATGTTCGGCCCGTTACCATGGAGACGGCGGGGATGTCACCACGCAGGGCTTATTAGTTGCCATGGCTATTAAAAGGTGCTTGTCCTCTAGGGACCTCGAAGGACCAGGGCCACCAGCTTCCCCTGCACCTCTCTCTGGGATGCCACCAGCTCCCTGGGGGCGCGGTGGGGACCCGGCCATGCAGGTCCCCAGCACCACGCAGGTCCCTGATGCCACGGTGATGGACACATCTCAGCTCAGATAAAGAGGGAGTCCAGCCCCACATTGTCCCCACGGAAAGCAGCATCACCCCCCAGGCCACCGTGTGCCCCAGTCCATGGGGTGCCTTACTCATAGCTGGGCAGAACGCCCCAGAAATGGGGATTTATTGGTGGGGTTACAGTTGACAGAGACCCCAAACATCAGCGCACAAGGTGAGGATGTGGAATGGGCTGGTCACCATCTGCCCACTGAACCCTGTCCCACCTCCCATTAGCACAGCACGGAGGATACGTCTTTGCCCCGCTTTGGAGATGATCGTATGACCAAAACCACACGTTACCAGGCAGAAACACAACAGGACTCAGCCCTTACAGATAAGGCAGCGCCGGAAAATAAATATAAGAGCATCATCCACCCCAAGGTCCTGCAGATAGCCCAAACCTGGACTTCCACCTGGGGAAGTAAAGCTANAGGCTGGGATTTATCTGGGATTAGACGCCCCGTTTTGCTGTGGGTGACAGCTTTTCGGTTTACCCCTGCACGTGCTTTGCTCCGCTGCAGCCATCCTGGGCAATGGGAGTGAGCCTGGCCCTGAACAAGGTGCCCAGCAGAGCGTGCTCCCATGGGACCATCCAAGACCACAGAGCTGCTCAGTTACTCCCTAAGGACCAGCACAGCATCTGACATCTCCATGGCCAGATTTTCAGCCCTTCCCTCCCTCCTCCTCCTGCCTTCCCCAGCCTGCTGCAAACAGCCACACAGCGCGGTACAGCCCCTGCCTGCTACTTCCAAAGCCCGTTTCTCCGAGCGCTGAGAGCTCCTTGCTCCCTTCTCCAGCCCCTGCAGACACTTGGGCTACCAGCCCACAGGACTCCGGCACAGGATCCGGCCCCCAGCCTCACCCCAACTCCTGGCAGCTCCCAATTGCAGCTTCACACCCCAGCTCAGATCACAGCCCTGAACCTGCCGCTTCGTCTTCTCTCCTAATCGCGCTCCAGGAGGGGAAACAGAGATGCAAGAAAGTCCTGGCTTTTATTTATTTTTTATTTTCCCCCCCCATTAGACAGGCCCAGGTCCCCACTGCAGAGCCCCTGTGCTGCCCGGCCAGGGCCAGGTCTGAACCCATCTCTATCCAACTGCGAACCGCTTCCCCAACAAGGTCAAAGTGGGTTTTTATGCGGCCATGTAAACCCCTATGGAAAATAATTTATTTAATAAAGCCTGTAAGTAAAGGTATTATTTTCTCATCATTTTGTTAGATTTTCTAGGAAGGATATAATTTTTCATTTAACTCCACTGGACGAAAAAAACCCACAACTGAAAACCTATAGAAAGGTATATTACCCTGTAGTGGAAAATTAGATTCCTCCTACACAATACTATAGGATGATTTAAATATAACATATAGGAATATAACATGTTATTAAATTGTATAGTATCTTTCTAGAAAGACCTACAGTATAGGATTCTAAAAATTACTCCCAAAACCTATTATGTTTCAATCTAGCCCAGCTGGTTTCCTTTCCATTACGTGCTGCAAGACTTTTCCTGAAAGGTTAGGGTTTTAATTGCGTCTTGAAACGCTGCCGCAATCGTGCTCCGAGAACGGCTCCAAACTCCTCCGGACACGACAAACCCGAGCGGGAAACCCCCAGCCTTGGGGTGGGATGGATGCAGGGAGGGATGCGGGGATGGACATGACCCCACTCGCTCTCACAGTCAAAAAATACCTTTCTTGGCAGAGGGGCAAGGGTCCCAGCGGGGCAGAGCTGGTCCCACCCAGCCCCTCGGCTTCACAGGCACAAAGCCACTCTGGATTTCAGTTTAATTGGTCCCACCCCTCTCCCAGCGCTTGCTACCCCAAATATTAGGGGTTTCAAATAGTTACCAGTGCCCCACCATCGTGCACCCATCCTCTTCCCCCTCTGCAAGAAAAAAAAAAAAGGTTTAGGGATAAAAGTTGTCTTTAGCTGTTGCCATAGAGACTCTCTGGGCTTGGCACAGAAACCCCAAATCTTGTCAAAAAATGGAAGAATTTAAGATTTTAATCAGCGAGAATGCACGGGAGACCAGGAGCATCAATGCACATCCTCGCCTTAACAGTCCCTGCCTCCAGATGCATTCGCCCCTCGTTTAACAGCATTCTAAGAGCTGGCCGGGAACGGGATGGAAAGGGAAAGGAATGAAAGCAATGAAAACCCCATCCGCTTTCGAGTATTTTCTCTCCTCGCCAAAGCAGCCTCTTGCTGGTCAGGCTGATTTCTGGACCAACAACCCACTGGCCAAGCTGTTTGTGTTCCCATTTCCTTCATCTGCTGCCAGAAAAAGAGAATAAAATTCAACAATACGAGCTAGGCAAAATATTTCCCAGAACCACCGCTATTTCTCCCATAAACTTCACCTCGCAGACAGTGCGGCCAGCAGCGGGAGGAGGAAAAATAAAAAGAAAATCCCAACTTCTAGCACCACGAGATGTTTTCGTGACCGTCTCGAAATTTCTTTTTTCTGCTGCATCCTCCAACATTGACTCCTGACCCAACTTCCACCACGACCGCAAATCAAACACCGTGGGATAAACTCACTGCTCTGGCATTTTCGCTGCTTGGCAGAGCCCCGGCTCCGGCCGTGGCCCCCAGCTAAGACAAACACTGCCGGGAGCATGCTCCGGTGGCTGCCTTCCTCCTGCCAGCCCAGGCGGCACGCTGCAGTGTGCCGAGGTGGCCGGAGAAGCCCATTTTACCACCATTTAAGACTTGCGGTCAGTTTGGGAGGGGATGGCATCCGCCGGCGGCTCGGGGATGAGGCAGTGGTTTCACCAGGCGGTGAGATGCTGTGGATAACCAAAGCCACAGTATTGGAGAAAAGCCTCCGGTGCCAAGTGGTGTTGTGTTTCGTGCCTGAGGATACGAAGTTTGAGGAATACCAAAACAAGGAACTTCAAAAAGGAGCGGTGTTGGCCCAGGGAATATTGTTGTATGAGCTCAGCCTCTTCGGAGCGATGGAAAAAATCACGCGCCGACCCCGGAGGGATGGCAGGAGGACTCGGTGTGCGGGGGCCGAACCGAGACACGAGCCACCAGCATCCACCCAAGGGGCCCAGAGGGGAGCTGAGGAGCACATGGGCACCCGTGGCAGGACCCTGCAAGAAGGGCTGCTCCCCCGCACACCCCAGTACCCTGACCTGCTCCATAGCCCTGAAACCAGGGAAGGATCCAGACCCAGGGGCTCAGGCAGGTGCCCCCACAAGCCCACGGCACGCTGCCGTAGAGGCGAGCTTTCTGTCAGCCTGCAGCCCGGGCAGGCTGAGGTGTCTCTCCAAAACTTTCCACCACCACGGAGTCCCCATCCGCTCGGCTTCCCAGCCAGCCCCTCGCCTTCACCTGCTGCTGCACTCCCAGATACCCACCAGGATGAAGGTTTATTTGCTTTCCGCTAACCCCCCATCCCTCCCAGCGCTGGGGGATGCATCCACACCACCGTCAGCGCCTCTGGAAACCAAGAACGGAGTCAGGACCTGGGCTGGCAAGGAAGGTGCGGGAGGGAGAGGGGGAGCTGCAGGCTGAGCGAGCCACTCCAGCACCAAGTGACCTTTGGAAACAAGATGATTTTGGCTTGAAGGTCACTGGGAGAGGATTTTTGTGACTCCTTTCCATGCCTTTGCTCTTCTTCCATTGCAAAAGCAGGTCTCATCACCACACTGCCGCGTCCTGGGCTCTGCTCAGCCCACGGTGGGGACGTGTGTGCGTACACACACACAGAGTGTGCAACCCTACAACTGCGCTGGAGTCCCCCAGCTGCTTTTGGGGTTGCTGCCAGGCTCAGGGCAAGGGCTCTGCTCAGGGACACCCCCCCTTTGCTCCGGAGTAAAGCCACCAGGCACCCATGGGTGCAGCCAAGCACCTGCATGGCCTTGAGATACAGGGTTGAGGCAGAGGGTACCATCTGCTGTCCCCAGATAAAGGCTGTGGACCACTCCAAATAGGATTCACCAAATGCAGGGAAAGGCTCCCAAGCGCCCCGCGCTGCCCGGCCCCCCAGCCCTCCCCATCCCCCTTGAGCAGCTCCCTCGCCTGCTTTCTCTCTTGCTGTGCCTGTGTGTGGGTGTATTTGGAAACGAGATCTTTCCAGCTGAACTGCAAAATGAAACGCAGAGATCACAACTCCTCGAATAGCTTCATCGCGCGCACACACACACCCCCCCCAACCTCCATCCTGCCCCCAATGCAAAACCCAGGCAATAGTAAAAAAAAAAATAAAAAAAAAAAATCAGAGGTGGAAAATCAAGGTATTCGGCAGATGAAAGGAGGGGATTTGGGGGAGGGGAGGAGGAGGCAGCACAGCAACACGCCTTCGGTGCATCCTTTTGTCCCCCGATTCACCACCAGATCTGCAGCTTGACCGCCACTTGCCCAACCCTCTGCGCTCCCAGAGCTGAGACAGCCCAGTTTCATGGGGCTACGAGAAAAGAGAAAACAAAACCCAGCAAAAAGCCAAGCCCAAAAATCCAGCTGCGAGATTTGAACATCCGCTGCTGGAAGAGCCAGAGCCCATTTACCAAGACGAAGGAAGAAGCATCTCCACCCACGCTGTGGGTACCCCACGCTGGCCTTAGGCTCCTCTGCTGTTTTCCAGCCTGGTACAAGATAGGATTCCCCTGTGTCCCTGCCGTGAGCGGTTTCTGGAGAAGAAGGGGCTTCGATTTACCCACGGCAGGGGAAATTGCTCCCACAGGACCTGCGTGTCGGTGGCTGGAGGGGAGAGGACAGAGCCTGGGGAAGGGGCTGCGGGAGAACATAGGACGTGCTCCATCCTAAGGGATGGGCTGGCAGGGTAAAACAGAAGCGTCCTACCAAATAACCTCACCGTAGCAATGCCTAATCCCGGCAAGGGGACACACCAGGGCCTGGAGCGATGGGCGAGGGGGGCAGGGCAGGAGCAGGGGTGGGGGCTTGGAGCACTGCTTCCCTGGCCCAGGGAGTTCTCCGCTAACATGGAGAATGGGGTCAACACGCACTGCCATAAGGAGAGTCACGTAGGCAGTGAGTTATCCCCTAGACGAAACAGAACCCAAGAGGTGGGAAGAAACGTCCGTCTTAGCTAGAGGAAGGACAAACTGCTGTGGCTCAGCCACCCAGGGATGTCCCAGCACCAGCTCCAGCCTCACAAGGGGACAACAGGTCAGCCTGGCACACACCATTCCCAAACCACGAGCTTCCCAAGCTGCTGACCTCACGTGCACCCACATACATGTGGGTACAACAGGCCCAGGACACCGAGAAGCCCGCTCACCCGTGCATGGGGCACGCCGAGCCACAAAATGTCCCATGCCAGCCCCACGGCCGGCATTGCCGGGGTGCCACGGCTCACCCGAGGTCAGCATCGCATCCAGTGGGTCATCCAAACTCGAGGACTGAAAGGGAAGATATTGTTCCTCGCCCCGGGCTCAAGGATACCTGACCCCCTTGGCCAGGGCTATCAAGGGGCACTGAGACTCCCCGGTTTATCTCACCAAGCCATCCTCAACCCCCAAACAACTGCCTCAGGGTGACAAAATCCTGGGCACAGGGAAGAAGGGAGCGGATGAGAGTACGATGCTCCAGCTGTGATCCATCCCAACTCCGGAGCCAAGGAGCTTCACCCGTGCCTCTCCCCCGAGTCAAATCGGGCTCCGCGCCCTCCAGCACTGAGCCGACCGGAGGATTACAAACAATAAAGCGATTTATGCGAGGCAGAGGCCTTCAAGATTTATGCCATACGCTCACAGTAAAGCGCAAACACATTCCCCTCTGCACGTGGCTGGGTCCTTTGTCAGAGGAATTTGGATTTTTGACCCCAGAAGTCAGGATGAGTCTCTGAAGGAGCATCAGAGACAGACCTGCACTGTGACCCCGAGCAGATTATGGTCTCAGGGGTATATCCTGAGACATATTTATGGTCCTCCAAAGCAAGATAAGTCAATAACCACATACAGTAGCAGTTACAAGTCAGATATTAATTTAATTCCTCTCCTCCCTGTCTGCCCAAATAAGCATTAATTCAATAGAGCATTAGGGCCCCGTTATTTATCATTCTTACTGGGGTTTCTGTTTTCTCCCTTTAAGGTAGAATTGCTACAGCCAAGCTATCTAGACTCAACGATTCCCAAATTAAAGATACTCGGCATCCGACACAGGCATGGAGACTGCCAGCCCGGACCCGGGTTTCATGCTATTAGCAGCTAACGCCGAGGCAGGGGCTGGTTAAAGTGCAGCCCATCAAATGCACTTGAAAGCCTTATTCAACCCGCAGCAGAAGGAACATTTTATTCCTATGGAGCCCCGGGGGCTGAGCGGGAGCCGAGACATTTACTCCCTCCCGCAGGATCCAGCTCTCCCAGCCCTGGGGGGCTGTACCCCCCGCCCAACGCAGCGCTCCCCACCACCCCCTGGAGCCGGGTTCCTCCCAAGTCTAGTCTCAACCCAGAGCTAAAAATGAACCTTCTTCATGATTAACATCTATATTTGCATAGCGTGGCTGGCAGCTTAACACCAAATAAATGTTTTGGCAGAGGGAGTCGCAGGCATGGGGGCGAGCCCTGCCCTCCAGAAGGGCAGCTTCAGCCTCACCACGGGTTAACGAGCGCTTTCTAATTGAATTAACAAATCATTAACAAGTCCTGTTCACCATCTGGGCAGGGGAAGGTTCTGCCTTGGGCTGCTCCTGCCACCAGCATCCCGGCAGTCAGTAACGCCACGGGAGGAGCGAGTGCTAAACCCGACCTGGTTCTCAATCCCAGGAAATCCTGAAGGCATAAACCCCCCCGGGACGGTCGGGCTGCCAAGGTGCGTGAATCCCCATGAATCCCCTCGCCCAGCTCCACCACCGCCGGCTGCGGGTTTGCCTTCAGCCCCGGCGTTAGGGAGCATCTCAAGGCTAGCTTGGTGGATGCACTGGGAAAAATCTCTTGGAAGAGACCCAAATTAGAGATGAAATATAAGGACGCTTTGTATCGGGAACCCTGTAAGTGTGGGGCTAGCATATGGATTACAGTAAATAAATCCCTTTTTCATTATACGCTTGTCTGTGCCAAGCTCCCAGCTCTCGCCCATCACCTGCTTTAGCATTTCGTTCCCATTTTCAGCCCCTTCCTGCCCTCACCCTGGGGTTTCGCATCCCAGCGGAGGGAGAGAGAAAGCAGTGAGGACACAAGCGACAAAACAAACAAATAAAAAAAAAAAAACCAACAAACCCACCCAAACAACAGCCAGTCTCTTCCACCTAGGAAACACGTTAAAAATCCCAACCAAAACCACGTTTCAGGCACTGGAGCCAGACCAATAGACAATTTCCATCCACTTGTGACTAACCGGTGAACTTCTGAGAGTTGAGTCACAGGCACGTCCCCGTCCCACACACGTGTGTGCGGCCCCGACTCAGGACTCACACCAGGACCTGCCCAGCCACACCACACCTCGGGCACGCGATGCTGTTCCTGGCACCCCGACAGCCCATTTCCCGTAAGGCAGTAACCAGCGCCATGGCAGTCATCACGGAGATCGAGCCCGAAAGTTTCTCTCAGCAAATATTCAGGCTGAAATATGTGCTTTTTCCATCTGCTCGAAGCCTCTTTGCTGGGGCTTTGGTAGGAAGCAGATGTGAGAGCATCCCAAAGCACGATCAGTCGTTACTCACTCCGTTATATAAAACCATGAGAATTTCCTTTTTTTTTTTCCCTCCCCCCCCCTGTGTTTCTTAGCACCAGGCCAGATTCCTGGGTGAGAGGCCAAGGCTGGCGAAAGCCAAAGCCAAATGAACCCAGGCTGGGGGAAACCTCCGCGTGCATCACCAACCAAAGGGAATATTTCACATCTAGGTCGCTCAGCGGAGAGCCAAGGCGCCGGGGAAGGGAAAGCCACGATCTGGCCTCGTAACAAACCCAGAAACACATAGGCCTCCTAATTAACTAGGAAATTCAACCCCCTCCAAACCACAGTGAAGCTTCAAAGCCCTCCCAACCTGACTCCGGATGCTCCTTCCCCGGTTCCCCGCAGACGGCCTCGCTCCCCTGGACCCTCCTCCCCATCCGCAGTGGCCAGCAAAGCCGCCGGGGGCAAAAAGCTCCCTGGTGCTCCTCTTCCAAGGGAAAATGATTTCACGATCCAAATGAAAAAGCCATCAGGGAAGGTTCATTTTGGCCAAAGGTTTTGCTCCCTTCCAGCAAAACAGTAGGGGG
>VYXH01005690.1:0-55115 GCA_013397275.1 Burhinus bistriatus
CACATCTCTAACTCCTCTCGTTTTTTCTCCATGCTATGCGCATTTGCATACAGGCATTTAAGTTGGGCCCTCGATGAATCTAGCTCCCTGGCTGGAGTGGCTATTTTGCCTTTAAGCTGCACTTCAGGTGCAGTCCTGCTGACCTGCAACCCATCTCCAGGTTTTGCGCCTCTACTACTGGTATCAGCATCGTATTGGTAAGAGTGGGATGGATTTTGGTGCATATGAGTGACCTATCAGGTTAATATTGAGTGTCAAGATACAGCAATCATATATATTCACTCAAAGTAAACATGTTTTATTACAACCTTTCAACATATGCCTTGGCAGTTCTGTGCTTCACAATTTCTTGTTATAACTGGAGCAGTGGAGAAGTTCTGCAGTAAATATTCAGAAAATACTATTAATCTTATTTGCCTCCTGCAAGCTAGATAATATTTGTACAGAACTCAGGAAATAGGTAGGTGTAATATAATAACCCATATCATAACTTATTAACTAAAACAAAAATTAACAAAATTATTTAAAATAAGGTTATTCCAGACCACAACACAATGTAGGAAAGCCAATGGTTCCTCCCTTTATTTCTACCTGACCTAGGACCTGCCACAGGATTGAAATTCTTACCTGCAGACATGCTTGTATTGTAATATCAGACATTTTCTAGACACACGTCTGAAGTCCTTTGTAGCTGAAACATGATCAACTAACCAGGCATTAAAAAAAGAGATCATCTGTTTATTAGTATGAAGAAAAACTTCAGAAAACAGCTATAAACTACTTCTGATCTATATGATAAGAAAGGTATACATAGTTCACTAAACATAAGTGTTGCTTCTCAGCAAGGGAAAGTTTTCAATTCTATATGTTGACTGATATTAGAACAGTCCAATATAAAACAACTTAAAATGAGTAAATGTTCAGTAAGGTAAACTACACTGCCTCAGCTTTTTCTGTTCTCCCCAGGATCAGTCGTAAAACTATAAAATGAAATAACTACTTGGAATTAAATATTTCCCCCAAATAATCTGTCCACCAATGTTTATTTTATCCCTAACAGCATTTCTGTGAACCGATTGCCTTTCTGAGAAACAGAATTCTTTTCAGATTAAGGACACACTGCAACACATTCCTAAACAGTACTAGATCACTGCAACAGGACAGTGGATAACATCAGTGTAAGCAGTGTTATTAACTAATTAACTGGGAATACTTTTTCTTTACAATATCAGAGGGAAAAAAAAGAACAAAGAAAAATAACATGAATCAAAAGTCTCACTGTCTCAGTATCCTACATCTAACAGAGCCCTATGCCTAAAGAAGTGTGTAAAAACATGCAAGCACATATGACACTTCCTCCATGTCCTCTCCTGTCCTCCCACCATGTGCAACTCAGCCACCTGTTTTTGTGCAAGCTGTTCAGTAATCCTCAGCAGACTTCTACTCCTAGTGTCCCATGCACTGATGTAAATGTTGGGCTCTGCAGTATCCTTTGGCGGTGTTCCACAGCTCAGCTACACACTGCATGAAGGACTATGTCCTGTTGTTTCTTCTGAACCTGGCTCCTACAAACATGCTTTGGTGCGCTTCAGTTGGTGTACTGGAGAGAGAGAGAAAAATCCAGCCCTATCCAACCTCTCCAGCCAGTCACAGTTTTACAATCTCTATCATACATCCTGTTAGTTAAATCTTTTTTCCCAGGCTGAAGAGATTATTTCATTATTCCTCACATGACAAATTTTTTTGTGCTTTAAAACACCCTGTTGTCCTTCCCTGAACACGACCGTTATACCATATACTTTTTAAGATGAAGAAATGAGAACTGCAAGATATTTGAAGCTTGAGAGCACCAGATCTTGTAAAGTGGCATGTTTTGGGGTTTTCTTTCTTTTCTAAAAATTCCTAGCATTCAATTTGCTTTTTTGAAAGCTATTGATTATTCAACAAATATTGACATGGAACTATCTGTCAAAGATCTCGTTCCTGAAGGGTGATGGTCAGCTTCATTTTATATATGAAGTGAGTTTTGTTTGTTTGGGGGTTTTCTTTGTGCATAGCCTCATATTTATTTCCTTGAATTTCACCTGCCTTTTTACTGCTCAGTAAGTGCTTTCTCAAGTTCTTCACAGCACTTCTCCCCAAACAGCATGATGTGATATGCATTGGCTACAGCAGTACCCCTGCCCCTCAGACAGGTCAGGTCAGATACCAGGACATGCACCCTCAGGCACAGCAACATAAATTTTATAGTTAGTGATGAAGACTGACTAGGACTGCAGGAACTGCTGGGATAGTGAAAAAGAGGGGAATGAAAGGAGAACAGTACAATGGAGGAGGTTTCAGAAGTCACGAGGGAACACGCTACTCTAGAATAGCTACCTCTTAACACCACTCATTTCCTTTGTTTTACAGTAAGATTCAATAAAGGACTGGCTAATTATATAAATCTTAAAAGTACTGATCAGAAACAATGCAAAAAAGGGCTAGAACTTTGCATCAGTAGTTATCACCTAAATTTCTTTGTAATACGGTCTGTATTTATTCATATTTTAACAAGTATCTGCCAAAATGACAAGCAACGTTTCACAGTCTCAACCCTGACACATCTGCACATTAAAACCAGTCAAGTTTAGGGACAGGTTTTTATTTTTTCTTAACTGCTTTTTTGGAAAGACTTTTTTTCAGGCTTAGTGTATGGCTGATTGTATAACATCTGCAAGATACTACATGCATGTTCAATAACACTTGCCCATCAAAATAACTGTATAAACCACCAGAAGAAGCCACGAGTATCTCAGCTTTATCAAGGCTTTCTCGAACCCGAAGGGTTCTATTGTGAAACAGAAGAAAACTCTTCATTATGCAACCTGGCCCTTTTATTGGCCTCAGCCAGGTCTGGCAGAGCAAAACAAAGCCTTAAATGTCTAAGCACCTAACGAATAGTCTGCTTAATTCACTTGAAAATACTTCTGTCATTCAATTTATTTTTGCAACTGTTCCATGCAGTTATATTACATTACTGAGGAAAAGAATAAGCTGTGTTCCTTTGAAAATGAAGGTCTAATTAAAAGGTGGTTCATTAGCCAAATGGATTTTTGTCACATGAAATTTTTCACTGGCATGCTAATGAACCAGATAGAAATACCAGTCATTCCTGCAATCCCGCAACCTCAAGGCTGCCAGTATTACATTCACTTTGGAAAGAAAATTACAACTCAGCAATTGTTGGCCATCTAGCATATAATTTTGCTTTGGAAAGCATTCCTATTTAAATCAATCATAAGCACATACTTGCTCTCAGTCTTGCTTCAAGTTAAGCACGCATTCAGTACTGTTGTTGAAAAGGGTGGTTTTCTTTTTCAAGACACAGTGATAACATAAGCCATGCTATAGCATACCACTATGTGAATGCGACAGCAAAACGCTATTGGTCATATTTCTGATTCATACAAAAGGTACACTTTATATTTTAAAATTCTTTCATCTTCGACATGTAGATGCCAGAGGAACCAAATGAGAGGCATAACTTCCTTTTATTTCTGTTGCTCACAGTTCTGGTGTAACAGTAAACCTGTTATGCAAATTCTGCACACTGGCCAAAGACCTCTAACGTTTGTTCTCCTGAGCCCTGCAATTGTGTCACCAAGATGTACAATTAGTTTCACTTCACCAAATTTTCTACTAGGATTAAAAAAGAAGGGACGCTATTTCAGTGGACTGAGGACCATAAAATCATTTTCCAGAAAATCGCAACATACTCTGTTAAGTTTTATGGTTAAAAGTCAAATGAAGTGCCTTACTACACTGACACAGAGACAATGACAAAATTATACTTAACTAGAAATGTAATATGGAAATACAGGTAGTTCCCAGAAGAAAGCAAGCAGAATCAAACAGAGTTCAATTTTTAGAACAATGAACAAAGACAGACTACGAAGTACCAAAATGCATGATGAGGTTCTAGACCAAAATTCAGATTCTTTTTTTTTTTTTTCCCCTGAAGAAATAAATCCGATTTTGATGAATTTGGCTTGATGAAAGTTAACAACATGGTTGCAACAAAATGCTGTTACATTATTTACAATACAATTATTGGGATTCAGTTGCCTAAATGAATGTTAGATGCTGAAATTAATTTACCCCAGTCCACAAAGGTGTGGATCATTCAGGGTCAGGTTCACCAGCTCTATGCCTGTGCCTCAGACACCCTAGTGCATCTAAAACTCTGCTTTTTCCATTCTGCACGCTTTTGCATCCGTTTCAAAGATCTTATGGAATAAGGAGGTAACAGTAATTCAGAATTCCTTCCTTTCATCTGTGAAATGATCTTATAGGTAATTGCTCAGGGTACTGAAATGGGTGACAGAGATAATTTCTTGTGAACGAGCAAAGTATGAGTTTTCTTCTTTCAAAAGGTACGGATAGGAAAGCATAACTCACATGATGGAGAAAAATAATAGGAATAAAACAGAAGTGATGAACGGGCTGTGGGAGCGTAGTAAGGATGATTGCTGAGTAAGAAAACAAAGCAGTATGCTATACAGCTGGTTCATGAACACATCAACAAGAGGATGGGTGGAAATATTTCCCTGAGTATTCAAAGCGATGACTGTTTAAATATTAGTATCATTAGATGTTGTTTTTAGCAGCCAAAGCTGCTAAAGCAGGCCTGAATTCCAAGAAACCTTTCATTTGTTCCGCTGGAACACCCAGCTGTCAGCCCGATTTGCACATTTAACATCAATTTCAATGAAAGTTACACATAAGAGAACTCAACCCTCTGATGACAGAGCTGCAACTTACTTTACAAAGTTAATTGAACCTGCTTTTATGTTCTGTCTCATTGACCATCCACATTACTAATGCCTCAAGCCCAGGCTATGTCACAGCCTTGTTTGTAGCCTCAAATACCCTTTGAGCCTATAGTCACACCTAACCCACATGAAGAAAGCTTAAGGTCCTTGCTCTGCGCCACAAGGGTGGAATGACTAACTCACCGGGGTGAGAGAAGCTGTGTAACACCAGGCCTGCCCTGAAGATTTTGATACACGTATGAGGCCTGTGCAGGCATATCTTAGCAACTGTAACTACACAAGAATTGTTCAAGCTCAAGCTACGCTTTGAACTGCGTGAGTATCCACCCAGCGAGTGTCACAGACCAAACTGGAAAAGCAATGGGCTGCTAGCGTGGACCAGACATGCAGTGCAAACACACCCTATGGGATTGCTCTCATACAAAGCATCCACAATACTCTAACTGAAATACTATTATGCAGAGGGCAGAAAAAGTAGGGCTTGAAGGTAAGTAAGTATGGTCAGAAATACTATGGAAGACAGGAAAAAAAGCAACTCTATTTAATTTAATTTTTAAAAAACAGACTTCTGCCTCTTCTGGATAAAACCCACTTCATTTGGGAGCTGATACTGAAGAAAGTAATCTCACTGGACTTAACTATCACAAAGGCAGCTTTTTAAGAAAAGACATACTTCTCGCTAAGTTCACGTCATCCTGGAAATATGAAATAGTTTCAAACTGTAGCCCATTTTCTGCTAACCTTTGAACAAAGTCTTGAAACCCAAAGTTTTACTGGCCACCAAAATCTCAATCAAATGGAAACAAATCTTTTGTCTAGCTTGCAAGGTGAACTCGTTTAAATGTTATCCAACCACCTTGATGAAAAGGACTGGACAAACATTTAGGACCTGATGAGATGAAAAATCATCTCTTTGGGCTAATTAGGCTTGGTCTCTTTTGCTAATCCATAGACTGGAGAGAAAACCCTCAGGATGGATTAAGACTGTCAAACTAAGCAACAAAATTAGGAATATCTTTTTTTTCCATGACTTGGAAAAATATAAGAAAAATACTGAAATGGAACATTGCCTCTCAGATTATAAATTAGATTACAAGATAGAAGACTGAAGGCTAAAAAGTAAGAGATTTTTGAAAAAAGTGAAAAACTGAAGAAGTATGTGCTAACCTTTTTCTTCCCAGCTTCGGATGACAAACATCTTTCATTTTTGCACAATTAAGTATAACTTGCATAAATAAGTATAAAAGTGGAATACAAATTAATCACAAGAAAGAAAGGTGCAGATTTTTCCTGGGAATTTATATGGTTTTATTTATCTTACTCATAATGTTTAAAACTATAGTTTCACTGTGTCAGATTTAAAGAATAATCTGTTGTAGTAAACTAGTACAAAAATTATTAGGTCCATATCCCACAAAAGAAGCATATTAGAGGAAATTAGGGTACAAAAGCATTATAAAGAAATAGTTAGGTCTTATAGAAGACTATTCTGCCTATGCAAAAAGACGTATTACCAGCTAAAGCTGGTCTTTTGTCCTGGGGTTTATTATTCACTTTGAAAATAATTTTCAGAAGGCTGCTATCTGGCCAATTTAAAAAAAGAAAAAAAAAAAATTTGGGGTGGGGTGGGGGTTTTTTTGGTTGGGTTTTTTTTTTTTATTTTTTTTTGTTTGTTTTTAGTTTTATTTCTAGAAAAGCTGGTATTTTCCAAAAAGAAGAAAAAACTTGACTGGCATGAATTAGTATAGCTATCAAATATATGCTCGAGTTTAAACTGTAATGGCTATTTTAAATTTATACATAACTGCAACTTCATTTTAATATGCATTTATTTAAAAATATATACTTTCCAAAAATGAATAGTTTTTATTTCAATAACCTGTTTTCAATACATTTTTCTTACTCAACCACTTCAACTTCTTAAGACAAAACAAATCTTATTTTGAAGAATCAGAAATTAATAAACATTTGCTCATTTACAACATATTGACAACTATATTACTGACAGGAATATATACTCTAGAAGAAACTTAGAGAAGGTAACATCTAGATTTTTATTATTGTGAGATGAAATGGCTCAATGCCAGCAGCTTTACAGGTTACATATATGTCTTAAGTTAAATAAGATTAACACAGGAAAGAAAAAAACCAAAACTTTTACCCTCTCCAAAGGACTAAATGAAGCTTTAGATTTCTCTTTGATAACAACACTATTAGACTCAAGTATATGTTAACAAAATGCTAGTCAAGGGGCTGCAAAAACACTGACTTCAGTACTGCATAAAATAAAAGAAGCCATTTTTTTAGTAATTGCCCCAAAGAATTTGGAATGGTTTCTGCAGACTAATTTACCATAATATGCTCAAGAAAATTCTGCAGCTTTTGGACGAGTCTGCCTTAGTGGCTGTGGTGTTCTCAGGACATGGAAATAAAGCTGTATGTTATAAATAAACTGATAACATGAAACAGATCCTATATACAAATTATGTATATGGGGTAAGCATGATTAACATCTTAGGTCACAGCAAAGCACCTGCTATTTTGCAGATAATAACAGCTAAAGCTGTTGGGAGCAGCTTTGGTGTGCCGGCAGGGCCTCCCGGGGCTATCAGGGCTGCCAGCCTAGCTGCTGAAAAATGTGAAGTGTTACGAGCCAAAAGGAATGGGAACAACCAGTTTGAGGCTTTCTGCAACTTCTCCCTCAGAAGCAGTTAGTAAGTTCATATCTAGAAGTAATAACTTGCTATTGGTCAGGCTTGCCTGTACTATGGTTTTGTTATTTTTACTGATGTTTCTGTAACAGAAACACTGAAGCTTAGAGAACAAGAACCAATCTACTTCACTTTGTACACATAATAAGAATTGTTTTCTCCTCTGTTCATAAATATTTAGTGGTTTTGGTGAAGTAAGAGGTTCCAGATTACAGGGGATGACAATCAGGAAACGTTTTCTACTCATAAGGTAGACATACAAATGCAGAAATCATGGAAGAAGTTATCGAACAGAAACTCAGAATACCTTTCTCCATAAAGTCAGTCTTTTTTAGTACACACAAAGTTTTCCCAGCTTAATTTTCCAACTTACTAGAGAGAAATGACAGTAAACATGGTCACGTTAGCTAAACCATTCATCAGTTATAATCTTTGTAGTTTTGAATTACCCAAGTAAAAATCATTAAATTGTGTACCACAAGCCATATATTGTATAGCACAAACACATAATTTGCATATTTTTCAATTTCATTGCATATATTTTAAAGTACGTTTTTAGCAGGGAATATGCAGAAAATTTTCACCACTTTTACAAGTTGGATTTGATGCAATGTCACTTTTCCAGAGACAAAATACCAAAAAGTAGCTAGGATAGCTTTTAAAAATTCCTATATACATTATTAATTTATACTTACAGAAGTAAATACTTGAATTTGATCTCAGCTTATATATCATCCTGATCCATCAAGAAAAATGTCAGCTGAACCATTTCTATCGACTTGTTTTAAATGGCCAACAGAATCCATACAGATTTAATAAATGACAGCTTCCACATTATGCCAGCATTTTACTTCAAGAAATTCTTTTCATACTGATGAAAAAAAAAGTCCATTTCATTACGGTAAGTCTCTTAAACTGAGTGCACAAACTGTAAACCAGTGTGAATATTTTGGCCTTTTCTCCCTCCCATGAAACAGAAAATTGTTAATCTATGACCAGCATAAAACATTAAGCTGTCTCTGGTTTTTCATTCCAATTTAACTCAGTTGGTTTCCCCTCACTGATTGCCTTTGACTGAAGAGTCACATGTACAAAGAGAGATGAAAATACAACTGTTGCTTAAGTGTGTCATGCTGGGAAGTCATTCAACTAAAACAGGAACTATTTGTTCACAGCATCTATCAAGGTCAGTCTTCAGAGGGTCTTTTTACCTCAGAGACTTTGTTTTGAACTTCCAGTCCTGTCTACATTCATTTCAAACTCCCATAAAACTACAGTTTCAGTGCAGCATTGCCGTATATTGTTTACACGACTATGAAAAAGATTTTGGCTTCAGTGGGAAGAAGTATCCGTGATCTTTTATCATTACCATGTGTCGTAAGACTCAATAGAGAAGATATGATGATGTCCTTGAAGGAAATCATAATAGACTGTATGATGAGTAACTGCATTGAATGTAACAGGAAAACAAAGATCCATTAAAGAGCCATATAGTGACTGTGATTTTAGTTGTACACACTATTAGTGAACTTCGTAAGATTACCTATCTAGAAAGGACATGCAGACTTAACTGGAAAAATTTAGATTCAGTCTGCAACTGTCTACAGAAGGAGCAACAGAAATCCCTATCAAAGAAGACACCTATCTTACAGACCTAAGTGGCAGTCAGGATAGTTGTGTTACTCAATAGGATTCAGAAAGCCAGTATCTGGAAAAATACTGTGGATCTGAACCTACTGTACACCTAAACCTCCATTTTAGCCATACTAAGTCTTTAAGTAACACAATTCCCATGAGATATTAGAGACACATCAAGGTTTTAGATTGGACAAAAAGAAACAAGTTTGGAATAGAAGTTAATGGTACTGACAACACTGAGATGGTAACTGAATTTTGCAGAGATGATAATCCACAGGAAAAACAGGGAGAGAAAATAGAACTAATTACTACCCCATAAGTGTGTATAGTACTCAATTATATTGGTTCTATTAAGATACTAATAGATTTAACACAAAATTTCATTATTGTTGACCCAAATTGCAATCTACAAAATCATTTTGTAGTCAGAAAAGGAAGGCAATAACTTTAAATAATAAAAATAGATTGACAGGATTTGTATGATCCAAGTTTGGATTCCAAACTTTTGAATATCACTACCATAATTAATCTTATAAATTTGATGCACTTATGAGCTCACTCTTTGTTTAGAAAAACGGTGATAAAAGTATTCCAGTTTGGAAAATCAGGAAAAAATTTCAATTAAATAATTGATGAACAGAGGAAGGAACTGGTAAAAAAATGACATGGAGAAGACAAGTACTCAATGCCTTCTTCACCTCGGTCTTTACCAGTAAAACCTGCCTTCAGGAACTGCAGACTCCTGAGATCAGAGGGAAACTTTCCAGCAAGGAAGACCTACCCTTGATGGAGTAGGACTAAGTTAGGGGACATTTAAACAAACTGCGTGTAAATAAATCCACAGGGCCAAACAGGTTACACCCATAAGTGCCATGGGAGCTGGCCATTGTCATTAAGAGGCCACTCTTTATTATCTTTGAGTGGTCATGGCAATTGGTAGAGGTTCCTGAAGACTAGAAGAGAGCAAATATCACTCTTATCTTCAGGAAGGAAGATCTAAGGAACTACAGGCCAGTCATTCTCACCTCAGACCCTGGGAAAGTGATGGAGAAAATCTTCCTGGGAAGCATTTTCAAACACATCAAGGACAAGAAGGCGATCAGGAGCAGTCAGCATGGATTTACAAAGGGGAAATCACGCTTGATCAACCCCATTGCCTTCTACAATGAGGTGATTATCTTGGTGGATGGGGTGAGAACAGTGTATGTTGTTTACCTTTACTTTAGTAACGCCTTCGACACTGTCTCCCATAACATCATCATAGACAAGCTGACAAAGTATGAGTTAGATAAGTGGACATCGAGATGGATTAAAAACTGGCTGAACGACCAGGCCCAGAGGGTTGTGATCAGTGGCACTAATTCCTGTTGAAACTGGGGGTTGAAACTAGGCACCACGCTAGTGTTACATTCCAGGACTCAATACTGGAGCCAATACTGTTCAACACCTTCATTATTGACTCAGACAATGGGACAGAGTGCACCTTTAGCAAGTCTGCTGATGTGACAAAACTGGAAGGAGTGGTTGATACACCAGAGGGTCGTGCTGCCATCCAGAGGGACCTCTACAGGCTGGAGAAATGGGCTGACAGGAACCTCATAAAGTTCAAGAAGGGGAAACGCAAATTCCTGCACCTGGGGAGGAATAACCCCAGGCACCAGTACATGCTGGGGGCCAATCGGCTGGAAAGCAGCTTTGCAGAAAAGGACCTTGGGGTCCTGGTGGCCAGCAAGTTGAACATGAGCCAGAAAGGCACCCTTGCAGCAAAAAAGCGGCTAACAGTATCATGAGCACAAATTAAGATGTACGTAATTCCACCTGAACATAAGAAAACACTCTTTTACTGTGACAGTGACCAAGCACTGACACAGGTTACCTAGCGAGGTTGTTCAGTCACCATCGTTGGAGAAATTCAAAATCCTACTGGGTGCAGGCCTGGGCAACGTGCTCTACATGGCCCTGCTTGAGCAGAGGGTTGGACTAAATGATCTCAAGAGGTCCCTTCCAACCTAAATGACTCTGAGATTCTATGATTAATTCTCTTTTCTTTTTTTATGTAATTCTGTTCTTACCCTAGTCTCTTAATTCTTAACTCCTTTATAGCATCTTGAAAGAACATGCATTCTGAATAAGCTGGTTTTAGCGAAGCAACACACTCATGTATACTACTTTCATGTGAATTACCTGTGAGAAACTATGCATCATGTTTCCATGTGATCTATATACAAACTTGAAATGCATAGTTGTTATGGACAGAATGCTATAGTGCTTTTAAAATGCTAATTAGCAATTCTCTGAACCACTTCAGAGAAAATATTTATAAAGCCTTCCCTTCCTTATAAAAGGAACATCAAAAACAATATAATATCATCTGTCTCCTGTTATAAGAGCCTTCAAACAGAGTTTTGTTTATATGAAACTTCATTTTCCAAAACCATGGTTCAGGAACACATCATAAGGTCTTGTTACTGAATTTCTCTTAACTGACTTTATTTGTCCCTGTTCAGCTTAAAGAGTTAGTTAAGTTAGGAAAAGATGGAATAAAATTCAAATAGTAACTTCATATTCATTATTTTTGCTACCTTCATTAAATATCTAGGATAAAACATTGCCTGTATCCCATGTTTCAATTACAAGTCTTCTAGCACTGGCACTGTGCTAGATTAATTTTTTGTGGTTAATGATAATACCTCCAAACAAATTCAAAACTAAGGCTTACTCACATGGATACTTCAACCTGCAACTTTAATACTGGAAATTTACAGATGTGTAGAATAAAAACTATACAACTGCTATGTTTGTAGGATCAGAGTATTCTTGTTCACATGGAAGTAAGCTATGTTTACATCGCAAACACAAAGGAACCCAGGAAAACGCAGCTGAAAGCCCTAAAGAGTAGAGCAGCCCTCAGAGCACAGTTATGAAAACTGTTCCTCCAGCCACCAGTGAGTGAAGTACCAAAATAAAAATACTATTTTGTGCTTTTCATTCCCTTAAAAACCTTTGAGGAATAAAACATGAGGATTCACGATCTTAGACCAATTTAAGAGTAACACTTTTTAAAGTATTTACCCATATTATAGTAAACAGTCCTTTATAGGTTGAAGTACTTTTATTATGTTTTAAGACTGTAAAATGGATCTCCCAGTGATAACAATTGGCAGTTGGCATGTTTTCAGACGGCAGTGCATAATTTTTGACAACCACACAAAATTGCCAGAATGCTAGTTTTCAGTTCTTTCTAATGGAAAGTGAACTGCTGCCATGAAATTCTCATTGGCAGTAACAAGCAAACACAACATTCTCCACCTAATAATCAGCAGGCACAGGTGCAGCTACAATTAGGTCCAGAATATATTACAAGGAACTCTTGGTTATATATCTTACTAGTCAATTAAACAAAATGATTTGAGAAATAATCTGAAGAATTGTATTCACCAACCTCTTCCAGCAGTTAAGATGCATTCCCTACATCTCAATAAGCATCATAACTTCTCATCTTTCTTTTTCTTCCTCCCTTCTCTTCCCTGCATCTCAAAATTCCATATGGTATTACACACTGACTTCATGGATCATCAACAAGACTGTTAGGTTTACATCCATGATGTACATTCTAATGGTTACAGATCCTTTTGCATACTTCCTCACAAAAACTTAATTCTCTCAACTCTAATCTGCCATGCTCCACTCGTTTTCTGATACTCCATTGCTATTCTCTGTCCTAGCCAAGGCCCCACTCCCTACCCAGTCCATTGGAGTTCCCCTTTCTCGATTGTTCACCCTCTCTTGTTCTTCCTGCTTAGAAGATCGCAGTCTCTTCACATCTTCATCCAACTCCATTTGCCTCTTACATCCCACTCCCAATAACTTCTGTTTTAGCCAGTCCCAGCCAGCCTCCTGGCTTCCAGTTTTGGGATGCAACTGAAGTTTTGGAGATCTAACGATTCCCTGTTGCCAGCAGGGGTGGTCGTGCTCACTTGTCCTTACTGCCTCCTGGCAGCACACTTTCATATCCTCCCTCAGCCTAGCTTGGGTTTTCATCAGACCACAAGTGAACCGTTCAGCTCACTAAACCAGCAAAAGCTACTCGCCTCTTTCCTTGCTGGCTCAGTTTTCAACTTGCTCAGTGATCTGACTCAAACTACCAAAAAGCAAGAAAATCCCCGAAGTTGTTCCAAAGAAGGGGAGGGATAGTGAGAGAGGACGTCTTTGCTGGGAGAAGGGAAGATAATAAGGAGAGAATGGACCTGTTCCTTTCAGTGCCACAGGCTCAGCCGTTTCACCTAGCACAAGCCTTAAGCATTCAGTTCTACCCCACGTTAGTTGCAGTTTGTCTACAGTCTTACTAACTATGGATTTCTGTGTTTGTTGGATATATTCTTCTTTCACAACTACCACATATCAAAAAGGGAGCAATCTTCATTGGCTGGGGGGGATAGGGTAACACCATTCTTCTCATTTGTTCTCTTTCTTCCTTTCACCATTCCCCTTTGCCAGTTTTTGTTTGTTAGTGTTGGGTTTTGGGTTTTTGTTTGTTTGTTTTCTTTTTCCACAGCAGCACTAATATATAACACAGAAAGTGTGGTGAATGACCCATCCCAGCCTCATCCTGACTCAAAGCACAATCACCAGTCACTGTCCTGGAATAATGGGATGTCTTGGCTGACTTGCCCTAAATCACAGAGGCTATGTCATAACCAGAGATTTTTATTTTTAAATTTCCTGCTCTGAATCAAATTCACTTCAATAACTGCTAAACATACCACTAATCTTCCTCCTCTTTCAGATAATACTTAGTAAAACAGCATATCACTGTAATTCTGTACTAATTAAATAAAACAGCTCTGAAAATTTTCTCACTAGTTTTTTCTACCGCTGTGAACAACTTGAGAGAGAAGTATAGTCAGGAACTAAAAGGTCTCAGAAAATCTTTCCTTGAGACAGATATTTGATACATTAAGGATCATTTCAAAAGCAAGCTTGGCTTCTCCAGGGCTATAAAAGCATAATGTATTTTATGTTAAGCATAGAGAACTTCCTATAGAAATGCACGAAGTATGTTTCTGAGGATTTAATAAATGTCTTTTTATGAGAAATTTTAGTGTTTGCACTTTTGTTTCTGCTGCTTGAAGCTGAACAGTTTATTTCTCAAAAGCCTTACTTTATTCTAAACCTTTTACTTAGAATTTTGATAATTCAAATGGAACTATTACATGCAAACATTGAAATGTTAATTCCCAGTCCCACTTACAGAGAAAATTGCTAAATAATTATTGTTGAACTATAAATTCTTCCCAGTTAACTATTAACTTGCTAAGATAAAAGCTGTGGCCTGTTCCCATGGCCAGCAGTTGCACTTCAACAGGAAGATCCACAAAAACGTACTTTCAAGTGAATTACTGATAGAACTTTGTGTAAGGAAACTGTGAGATTTGTGCCATAAATATGTTCTGCAAAGAAACTGAACTTGCAGAAAAAGTGGAACTACAGAAATAAAGGCACTCTGCCTTAGCTAAATGTTTGAGTTTTGACTGCACGAATATTCTCCAATTATCCAGAAAGAGAGGGAAGAATCATGATTTAAAACAACCAGAAAAGAGAATTAAAATTATGTGTAGAGCTGTATGATGAGTCCAATTCATTATTTAAACTAATACATTAAAATATTTTAATGCATTAATGAATTTTTCCAAATACAAAGTTACACAGGTAATAAAAGGCTCCAAATATTTTGCAGTATGAAGCAGTGCAAACTGTGACAGTAATATAATTTTGAAAAGCCATTCATAAGACCAGATCTTTGACATGAAGTGAATCCTTCAACCAACCCGACTGATAGTCAACCAAAATTCTCCATAATTCTTAGATTCATTGTAGATACTTACACAATGTAATAACAGACTAGATTTGAAAGAAATCATTTCACAATAACACCCCATTAAGGATAAATCTGAACAATAGTCTTAAATTTTGCTCTTCACACATGGAAGGAATCTGATAAGGATCAAACCAAGACTGCAAATTTACTACTGTAAATCTTAGCATCACTTACATTGCCTAAATTTGGAGATACACCATTTGCCCCAGTGCACTATAATCAGTTAGTTATTACTCATGTCAGTCTACAGAAGAGTGGTACTCCCAGCGCTCTGTCAATAAGAATGATTCCACCCCTGGTTCAGAACAAAATGGAAAGTCGTATTATCCCAGATCTAGAGACATACCTACAGTGTTATACATGCCTGCAAAGCAGGAAACTTTTCCTTAAAGTTGCAGATTTTCTAACACATCAGTAATAATGCTGGCATGCAATCATACATGAAAAAGAAAAAAAAAACAACCAACCAAAACCAGAATAGTATTACATCTTTCAGAAAGTTGCAGTGATATTTTCTATCTGTATTAATGTTGCGAGATAACTGTAAAGAAGAACTAAGGTCTTGTTTTGTCTGTACTTTGTTCTCTCCACAACGATGTTTCTGCTTAATAGCCAGGATTTTCAGCCAACAGATGCTATTTGTGTGTACATGTTTTGTTTTGTTTCTTATAGAGCTGTTGCAGGTTAACCTCAGTAGGCAGATAAGCACCACATAGTCACTCACTCACTGCGTCCCTCCCCTCTCCCCAGGTGGGACAGGGGAAGAAGAAAGGAAAAATAAAAATGAGAAAACTTGGGGGTCAAGATAAAGGAAACAAACAAACAAAATTTGATTAATAAGTGAAGGATAAGTGGAAGAAGAGGGAAGAAAACAAAACAAGTCATGCAAAAGCAATCACTCACCACCTCCTGTGGGCAGACCGATGCCCTGCCAGTTCCTGAGCAAAAGATGGCTAACGCCACTAAAGCCCCCTCTTTCCACTTTTACTGCTGGGCATGACATTTTATGGCAGGGAATATCTCTCTAGTCAGTTTAGGTCATCTGCCTGGTTGTGTCCCCTCCCAGCCTATTGCCCAGACACTCCCCAGTCTATTCACTGGGGGTCAGCGTGAGAAACACAGACTGGATCGATGCTGTGCAAATGCTGCTCAGCGCAAGCTAGAACATTCGTGTGTTATCAACACCCTTTTCACCACAAATCCAAAACACAGCACCATACAAGCTACTGTGAAGAAAACTCTTTTCCAGGCAAAAACAGTACAAGAGTGCAGCACAACAGGTACCGTTCCATATCCAATGATCCTAAATGATAAACTAGTTCAAAAAATACTAATGCAAAGTGGGGAGAAAATGACTGGCTGTGCTACTTTAGTCTTATAAAGGAGTGACATTTTCTGCTGGTTCTGTGAGCTAAACCAGCTCACCGAAAGGTACAATGAGTACAAGAAGTAATGAGAGGGGCAGGACAACACAGCACAACAGGAAGCAAGAAAGGAATGAAAGAGTAAGAGCATCGCAGCCATCTTTTTTGCTGCTAATGAGTGTTTGCATCAGCTCTGTCAACTCATCAAACAACACTCTAAATTTGATTTAGTCTTGAGTGGAACTAAAGCAACTTCTAGAAGCAGCAGGGATAAATGCACGCCTCATAGGCAGTATTCAACACCTTTTGGCTAAGCCAATGGTTTCATATTGCTACAGACCTCCCCTTGTGGAAACCCCCTTTCCTTATGCCCATGTCTTCCTCCCTGGTTTACACTGCAGAATCTTGTAACTCATCTTGCACCAGCTCTGGCAGTCACTTATTGGGCCACCCTGTGAGGAAGTTTAGGTAACTAAAATGGCAGACTAACCTCCACCACCCTCACACACACACACACACACCCTCCACACCCCACACCCCCCCACCAAAAAAAAAAAAAGAGAGCGAGAGACTTTATTTGTGTCATTTTAGTGAGCTGAATCAGCCAAAGGTACGGCAAGAGACCCAAATGCACTTTAAAGGGAAGCAGGGGAGGGAGTGGGAAGCTGTGTCACACAAGAGGGTCAAGTCTAGGTAAGTACTAAGAAATACAGAAATCAACAGGTTTTTTTCCATATTTTTTCCTAGTTTCCCTTTCAATTTGAGGCTATAGAAAATTATCCTATTTTCCATGAATAGTGATAAGGCTGCAAATTAGCACCTCTTTCCCTTTTAAAGTGAAATCACGTCACTTTGCACTGTCAGCCCTCCCTATAACACATAGCGCCCAGTCTAAGCCACACCTAGACGACTGCAGAATTAGGTCCTCCAGCCTTCCTGCTTCTTAGAGAAAAAAAGAAGGGTGTAGATGTTGATGTCCTAGCTAACAAAGACAGCTATTCAGTATGCCATATATTTATGCATTTTTATATTCACAGTACATATTTATAAATCCATACACTGTACTCAAATACATTGTAACATGACTCCTGCATGCAATCCTTTTAAAAACACGCCTTTTGTTGTTACAGAATTTACATCGACCTCTTGTAGCTAAACGGTCAAAGCACCAGTCCTATACTTAAGGCAATGTAAATTAGCTTGCCCAGACAATATTCTATCAGTTAAGCTAAACAAACTAAAAGGAACATTTTGGATAATAAATGTTATTATAACATTTTGACAGACTAGAACACAGCACAGGAAAAACAGGAAAATAAGCATGTAAACTTTTTTTCATTTTATATAGAAAAATATTTAATTAACTTTGGTTAAGAGGTCATTCAGTAACAACAGGACTGAATATAAGCTGACATAAAAAAATGCATCTGAAAGGAAACCTTATATAGCTATAACTTTTGTTTAAAAAAGTCAACAACTTTTCACTCAGTCCTTAAGTAGTGAAAAATACTTTCATTACAAACATACTATTTATTATTAAAGGCTAGTATTAAAAAAACCACTCCGATACTTTCATGGTTGGTCGATTCTGTTAGTTTAAAAATGTATGAAATAGGACTGACCTGGACAGAAATTCTGCTGTGTCTGAGTAGTTAATTTTTCTTGTACGGCGCGCTTTTCAAAATGCCCTGCAGTTGCATCCTGATGTAGGCCTGGCTGACTGGCGGCAAATCCCAATTCTCCAGCTTCAGAAAACTTCAGATAAAACTGTGGCTCCAAATCACTGAAAGAGAGGTTTATAGCACCACGTCTCCCATTGCCATGGTCACTGAACATAGATTCGTCCTCAGTGTTCTGTGTTGGTAGCGGGAGAATCCGGTGATGCAGCTGCGGGCTAGGCAGTCTCGAAGATAACGGAGAAGGAATAGGTGACATCTGTTTGTGTGTATTAGATAGTGGATATGAATTACCAAAAACATTACTCACTGCTACTAACGAGGGTGAATGCAGCCTTTTCTGTTCCAGTTTAAAATTATTACTTGTCTGAGAAATATCAGGACTTTCATTTACAGGCAGATTCAAAAATAAATGCTTGCTGCTTCCCCGGGATACCGTGGTTCTTTTCTCATATATTGAGCCTGGCAGGTTTCTGTCTACTCTTGTAATTTGTTGTAGTCTCTTCCATTCTGCAGCTTCATCTAAACTGTCGCTCTGTATAACTTTCAGAAGAGCTTTATTGACTGCTCCCACAAGGTTGCATGACTCATCAGTAATGTGCACGCTCTCTGCTTTGTTCTGCAAGCCAGAGCCGTCTTGCTCCTTTTCGGGCAGCCCAGTGTTTTTAGAGTCTCCAGCAGCTTCATCTACAGAGTATACATCAGTTCTTGATGTGAACGCATTATGTACGGTTGCGAGAACAGGAGAAATGCTTTCTTTATCTCTGCGAAAATCAGGTGAAGACTCTGCAGGGGGTTTGGCAACTTTTTTAATACAAGCTTCTGAATCCTGTACTTCAGCCGCAACTGTGATTCCTGGTTTCTCCTTGCATACCAGCTCAGTATACTCGCCACTTTTCAAGCTTTTAGCAACTGCATATTTACTTAAGGTCTCAAGTTTGTTAGATAGCCTGTCCTCAGATGACTTCAGCAAAGCGATACTCTGTTGCACCTTCATAACTTCAGGAATGAGTTCTCCATTATCCACTAGTTCAACTTTGACCATGTCATTGTTGTCTTTTGAGCTAGAACTCGGTAAGTCAGCATCCAGTTTCACAGCTTTGTTGCTCTCAAGAAAATACCCCTCTTCTGTCCACCTTTCTGGTCGTATACTATTGCCTACTGGTAAATCATCCTTACCTTTTACTGTTAGCCAACTGGAGGAAGAAAAGGAACTGGGAAAACTCCTGGTAGGAAATCTTGTGGGGAGCATCTTCTTATTTTCTAGTTGCATGTCTTGCGCACTCAGAAAAGAAAGATGTTGTTCATATATCTTTTTTCCCCCTTTCCAGTGTCTGAACTCCTCAAAGCTCTCTTTCCTTCTACATTTCCTTATTTTTTTGTGATTCAAATTGTTTCTTTTTGTGGAATCCAGAAAGAACTCCTGCTGATGTGCAAAACTGGAGTAATCATCACCTTTAAGTTTCGGGACTCCAGAAACATCCTGTTGCTTGCCCTCCTGATGTCCTGTGTTAAGGCCCAGAATATGATGTGATGTCAAAAGACTGGATAACAGTTTTTCCTTTTCAGCAGTTAGTTTGTACAGTTCAATGAGAATGTCTTTTGTGGTAGTTTGCTTGAAAATAATATCTCCAAAGTTTTCATATGGCTGTTCTCTCAGCTCCATCTCTAACCTCTCCCTTACTTGATAGCAGCTACAGAAACGTTTACTGCTTCTATCCAGAGTTACACAGCCCTTGTAAGTAAATCCTTTGACTTTTCCCTCTGGAAGATAGAAGCTGACGTAACAAAGCTCCATAATGGGTTTGTGCAATTGAAGGATAGTATGCGTGCCTTCCATTATGCTTGCCAAATTAGTCATTCGTTTAAATTATGTCCTAAGTGTTTCAAAGCTTGCATGACATAGCATGTGAGGCAGGGAATGGACGGAAGGCATCTGACTAATCTTCAACAATAATATTGTCTGCTGGAAAAAATAAAAGAGAAGCTTGTCAAACTTGATTATGGTAAATTTAGTGACAAATAACAAGCCTGCAGAAGCACAATCTTCTCTCAGTATTTTATGATACAAACCTTTTACCTTGAAAAATCTGACACAAAAAAGGTGACATCGCTAACACTCATAGTTGGAGTCATAATCCTTCTCCCATACATCATCCCTCTTTCTCCAGGATTCTCAGTCAATACTGTTCCATAAGGTCACAAGAGGTTCACTAAAACGCCCATTTCAAACAGAATTTACTTTTTAATGCTGGAACCTATTGCCCTCTCTCTGTTAAAAGTTAACTTGCTGTTGAACATTTAGTCAAAAGAACCACTCAAGCATGTGTGTTGCCTTTTTACTCAGCACAACCAGCAACATAACACCATCACAATGTAATTAGCTCTCGCTGCTTTATTTACCAAGAAAACATTTAAAAAATAAAAAAGGCTGAACATTTTCTTCTTGTATTTATTGGTGAAACTGCCATGACATCAAGAAAACTTGCAAGAAGGAAAAAAAAAGCTTCTGTTTACTTGGCTAGCATATAGGTACTGTATAAATCTATTTTGATTCAACATGAAATAGTGTAATTGTACTACTACAGACAGGTTTATTGAGCTTTGGTATTTCCTTTTCTTTGCATCATATTGTATTTTCTTGCTACAGATTGGTTATATTTACATTCTTTTGATACATCATGATAGAAGTTGGTTTACTCCTTTTGAGCACTAAATTGGGTTTTTATCCAGAAGGAACTCTGCTACCACAGTTGAAGTGAAGAAGTCTGCAGTCACTAGGAAATGCATAAGGATCAGGGAAAGACCTAAATCTCAGCAGTAAATCCAGCAGCACACAAAGCTGGAGAGCACCTGCTCCAAGGCTTCTCTTTACTGAAAAATGCAGGAATTTCAGTTTTCAACTTTCAAAGCATAAATACAGCAGAACTTTCCATAATTTCAAAATAGCCAAACTTTGCCTCAGGCAACAAGAACTAAAAGGAAGCTGTCACATTACCATGTCACACATTTCAGTTGTACATATTTTTATATACAAGTATTGTATCAGTTTTTATTATGCAGGGAGTCAGATATAAAATGATGCCAATAACTTATCATAAGTAATTAGCGAATCCTAACTCTAAGAAGCAAGCAGCATTTACCCAAAACATCATATCCTACCAGCACGTAGTCATTTATTGCAGTGATTTTGATGTAAATTTTGTTAAAGCGTTGCATCTGTTTATAATACTCTTTAAATAGTTTCAAACTTTCCATTTACTTTGAGTAGTATCACTCTTGACGCCAGCAAAACTCTTAATATGCACACATAATCCTTGAAGACAGAAGAAGATAGATCCTAAGGAGAGAGACTAACAGTAAGAACAATCTTCCATCAGAGCCAAATCATCTTCTTAATTCTGTTCACCAGCAGTCAATAGTTATACGGCATGAATCAGAATCCCATGCAGGTACAGGAAGAGGTAGGAAAGGTGCAAAACCTTCAGTCAGTACTTCTGTTAAGTCTGACTTGTTGTTTCACAGACCTATAAGAGCTTCTGAGAAAATTAAGCCATACTGTTTCTTCTTGTATTCTTGTCTGAGTTTGGAGCTTGAAATATGAACAAGGCTGAGTACTGCCAAAAAGAGCAGCCTCACATCTAGTCTTCCTTGTCTCCAGGTGTGCATGCCTCCTGCTTTCTTAGAGTAGAACTAAGTGATCGTGCAGCCATGGGATGTGTCACTGGCAGATGCAAGCAAGAGTGGTTCTGCATACAGAAATAACAACCATCAAAGAGCGTCTTTTCATCATAGGAGCAGTCTTGAACCTACTCACTCTTCACCCAAGCATAAGGGAACACCCTTTATGGTAGCAGTTTGCCTGTACATCAGCTTAGCTATAGCACCAAACTGCCCCTCAAGTAATCCACTGTGGTGAGCTCCATCAAATATGAGCTAGTTAACTTGTGGATATTTCCATAAATGAATGCTCAGCAGTCCCAACTAATGCATGTGAGTCAGTTTTTACTTACAGGAGAACTTTAGTGAGAAGCAGAGTTTCAAGGGAGTTACTGGGCAGGGAGATGGATGGCACAGTCCATATTTTGGTCCACTGGCAACATACAGCTGTTAAACTAGGAAGAAGAAAGAATAGGTAACTGGGAAAAACCTAGCTAAAGTGAGGGTGGATATCCCAAGGAGACCAAATCTATGCTTAGTATCAACTTAAGGAAGACGATGCATCACATCAAAGTATTTGTCAGTGTATTTGATTTAGAGAATAATAAAAGGAAAGGAGCAATAGGAAGAAAGGGAATTGTTTTTTAATAGATGGAATAAGACAGTCTGTATTATGTGTATTTCACAGTCTTACCTAGGAAAAAAACTTAGTGTTAAATTTGTCTGAATTATTTTATGTGTTCCTCTATTTCACCTCAACTGGCATGGCATTTTCTTACTGAAATATGATTAAGTGACTACAAGAAAATAGCATCATGGAAATTATAGACCTAGTTAACTATAGACCCAGACATTGTGATCAAATTTAATATCCTCAAATGACATCTATGATATAATCAGGTGCAACTCAGCTCAGTCTGAAGAGTACATTACTCTTAGTAACATGCATGCACTTTTTTTTTTTTTGACAAAAGAATATATGTGTAAAGGAGAGAACTAGCTAGCCCTTGCCTCTGCCACACAAATTTGCTAGGCTATGCCCCTCCTAATACACAAGCAGCTTCCCTAATCTAATCTGAGCTCTGAATCAAGCTGTGCTGCCGGATATTTATTTATTTAGTTAGTTAGTTTAGTTTAACAACAACAAAAAATGACACAGATTTAGTGCTCCCCAAAGTCTAGGGCCAACACATCCATCCATTTTGCCATTCAAAATGTGCTCTTAGAAAGCCAGATCTTCATTGCTGCTGTTCCTTCTCTCTAGCAGGTCACATCATTCGCGGCTTACCATGACAGATGGTCTTCTTCCTTTCCCTGATCTTTAAGTAAGCAAGAATTGGAACTCCTTACTTTCCCAACTCTCCCCAATATCTGATTGTCATTAGGTGGCAATCTGTTCCTGAGTATGCTACGGCTAACTTTCTGTGCTGTGTTATGTAGCTAATTAACACACCAAACCAGAAAAAGCATGGTAGAGGAAAGGTAGTAATAATGTAGACAGAAGAAGGATCCACGTCACAAGCTAGAAGAAACTGAAATGAAACTGCAATAATATTTTAGTGAGCACAACTTGTCTGATAGAGACAAACTCCATCATCTTCTTCTCTTGCTTAAACTCTCATGTTTCTTGGAGATTCTTTCAAACTATCATTTGCCTTACAAATGTTATCATTAGAAAGATAAGAAGTGATTATCTCTTTGTGAAGACAAAATATTACAGCTCCTTACAGCAGCTTAGACATAAATAAAAGAATTTGTAACAATAAGAACTTTCCAACTATAAGTTTACATTGTATTTACTGGATTGTGACAAAAAAAATTTCAAAATTACAGTATTTAATTATTTGTGTAATAGTTTGAACAATACTGCATACTGTTAGCAATAGTAGTTTAAAACACTGTTCTTCTCAACTTCACAAGTACTGAAGTACAGTAGCAAAGAGTTGTTAAGGAATAAGAAACAGAGTCCATGCCAGACAGAGAACTACTTTATTAAATTTCAGATCTCATGCAATGGCACAAGGGAAGTATAAAAGCATATTAATAGTCTTGCCATCAAATTCAGATGAAACACAAAGGGATAACAGAACATACAGTTGAAAGTCATTAAGTTAATCCACAATGCAGAGCTTTGTATACCAAAAACAATTTTTAAGCATAAATGCAAAATGTAATAACTATACAAATAGATAAATAAAATGGAAATAACCAGAAAAGCATGTTAAAATTACTTGGATCTTTTACAATTTTTGACTGTCATTCTGTTCAAATTAATCCAACACAGGACTGAGTCCATGAAACAAAGTAATCTGGAACCCAGCTCTCTGAATACACTATCTTTGTGATCTGAAGATAAGGAAATCCAAACATCTTGAAATCTAAAACTATAACTTAACAAAAAGATAACCTACACATGGCAATGTAAAGTTAATTAAAATTGGTTTTGAAAGTTTCTGGATGGACCAAATAATATGGTGATGCCTCACTAGAAACAATTACATTCTCAGAAGCCAAACTGCCCCATACTTGTTCCTGACCCTTTATAGACCACTGTCTCATTTGAAATGGCTGTAAATAAGCATATTACCTTTTTAGTGCACGGGAGACAGAAAAAAACAATGATTATACTTTGGGGTTTAGAACTAATGCTCACCATTTATACTTAAATTTTATATTACATTTGACCAGTCAGGTTGGGAAACAAACATAAAATACATATATTAATCACACCATCTGCTCTCAAAAATTGTTTAAAAAACCCTAGACCACAAAACTAGAATTATATGGAAATTACTGACTTCACTAATAGTTTAGTTTCTGAAGTGATAAAAATATTTTTAAAACAGTCACCTTCTTCACATCACAATTCCTGACAAATATTCTCAGTTGTACTCTTATCAGGAAAGTCCCTTTATTCAGATTTTTGCTCCTATGATTTGACCCAAGTGACCTCCAATACAATTTATCTAAGTTAAATGCCAGACATAAATGATGTTTTTCCCTGTTACAACCATGTAGTTCTAGTTCCAACTAGTTCCACCCATCTACACTAACTTGTTAGTGATCCCTTTGCAAAAGCCACATGGTGGGGAGAAGCTATATAAGGCTTTCAACTAAGGAACAGGGAATTTTTAAAAGTTGCTATTGTAAAAGCAGAAAAATTTAAAAAGGTACCTTAAAGGGTAATAAATATCATAAGGGTGTCTTCACAGAACTGTATTTTCAGACTTGAGAATGAGATGTAATGTCAATAATATCCTTGAAACTGATCAGTCCTGATCAGTGCATTTCTTAATAATGGTTGCTTATACAACAGTTTAGCTCTCCATAGTATTCCTTCAATAAAAATTCTCACATGCCCTTGTATTAATAGCTTCCATTTTACAGTAGATACATGATCCTAAAGAAAAGGTTTCCAGCACTATTCTTCCTGTAAAAATGTTTCTCCTGATATTTTGTATTGCAATCCCTATTTAAAATCAACAGTATATTTAAAATATACTGCTTAAAATCCATGTTTTAATGCTGACTCCTTTCCTATATGCTTTTGGATTTGAAAGACAGAATGACAAAAAATAGAAACTCAAAGAAGAGGACAGAAAAATAAGTAGGGAAGGAGATGTTAAAATGGACAGCAGAGTGAGGAAAAGAAAATACTCTTTCAATCTTCAAATGCCAGAAGTTATTAAAAGATTTCCAAAGATATAGATATGTGCTTGAAACCTCTCTTCTCAAATACAAAACTTTAAGCAAATTATTACCTGTTTTCTATGCCTAGTGACAAATCAATATTCCATCTAAACAATGTAAGATATTTTCCTGGAAGTGCTCCCCTAGCATGCCCATCCTTCTGCAAATTGAAAAAATTCCAGATCTCCAAAACAGAAACTACTTTTAAAGAATATATCTGTTACCATATCAATCTTTGGCCCTACTTCCAGCAAAATGTTGTGCCAAATAATCCTTCGTCTTTCTTCCAACAGTCACAAAAATGAGCCAAGACAGCTTTAAGAGACTAACACTTCTGTAGCAACATGTGTTAGCTTAGGCAGGACCAGCATGAAGAACTTCCTTCTGCTAGATCACCCTTGACTGCAGGCAGGAAGGACAGATCTTAATGTTCTGTAAGAAACCTTCCCATTGCTTACAATTAAAAGGTAGGCAAATGTAAGACTTCATGTCAGATGTGTAGGAAAATATATTAGGCAGAAAATTTTGATTCACAAAGTGTTAACAAGCTACAGCTAATTAGATGAACTAATGGTGCTCTTGCAACACTACTAGAAACTCCAGGTTACCTGGCACTCCTGATGCATTAGAGCCAAATACACCTTCCAAGGTATACTTAAATGGCCATTAGCGTGGCACAGATGGACCGGACAGTTTATATAGTGTTTGAAACAACAAAACTTAATCCATAAAGAGGTAAACTTTCCTCTTAATCATCCACAATCATGGTTTCTTATTGATTTCCAAAGTACAATATCAACATATGACCAGACCAGGATATTTAAGCTTCGCTACTGCAAAGTCTCATTTTCACTCCAGTACTTCCTCATAACAGTGTTACATGTGAAGAAGAACCCCAAATGCTTCTAGTTTCTTACAAGGCTGCCTGTGGCCACAAGACAGCCTTGGTAAATTGCTTGGTAGCAGCAGAAATGGTCTGCACAACAGGAATCAAAGAAATGGATGTAGGGTAATGATCTGACAACAGAACCCTTTCTGTATCACAACCACCACAACATGGATGAGAACAGATGGAACACACATGGAAAGGAAATATAACCTCCAGAAAACATGCACTTTTAGATTTGCTATTAAATTTTGTCACCTAATCCATCTCAGAGTTCACAATGTTTTACCTGTCTTCCAATTAGGCTAAGTATCTCACTGAAATCTCTTACGAGAACACACAAATAATATCGCAGCTCTTTGCCCATGACCTCTACACCATGAAAATGTCAATACCCCAATGGGTTTTCACAATTTTGTTAATAAAATGATTTTTATCACTCCCTTCACATTCTGTGACCAACAACTCATCACTGTTTATTAACAAAAGAAGAAACTATACACAAGATTATGGAGAACCATTATCTTGAAATGTGTGATAATTATAGGCTTTATAATATCTATATTTTATCTAAAAGGTGATGTACATTTTAACAATGGTGCTGGAATGAAGATCACAGAACAGAAATCTCACTTAAAACACTATTTTCTGCTGATGATTACAGTTGAAAGAGAACATGACAATTTCACAGAAGTATTATAACGGTCAAAGACTTGAACTGAATTTTGCTCGTTAATGCATTATTACAGAAGAGAGCACAGGAATAAGGAAAAAGAACGAAAAAAGAGAAGCATAGAGCATATCTAGAAACCTAATACGAAATACACAGATGGAAAATAAATAAATAATAAATAAACAAAAATCCTGGATGACACTCCTGTGTTTTACAGTAAAAAGAGAAGAGGAAAGAAAGAAAAGAGCGTGTAATACTTAAAATTCCTATTTTTAAAAATCCAGATATGAGTTTTGTTATTATACTGCAGGTTGAGCAAGAAATCTAATGTATCATTTCTTTCATAAATAACTTCCAAAGGAAAATAATTTCCTGTCACATCTACTTTTGAACTTGGAGTACAAAGAAGGAAGTAACTGCACGGAACTACCAGTGATTCAAGACAAATAATTCTGCTTTTAAAGAGCTTAGTTAGGGTATGAGTTGACTCTTGGAGAAAAAAACAGTATTATGACTAAGCAAACCGAAAAGAAAGTACACTGGAAGCACAGGCAGATGCTAATGGAAACTCTGTTCCTTCTACCCGCAATACTTTCTGAATACAACCTGCCATAATTTGGAAATACACAAAATAATCTGTAAAAGCATTGGGTTTTTCCCTGTTAACATTTTATCTGTGCTAATACAGCTTTTGCAATTTTAGTTGCAGAAAGCAACAAGACCTCTCGCCCCTAAGACAGACTGACAGGAAAGTTCTCATCCTTCTGCAGCCTACTTCAATTTAGCAAAGCAGTATGTTGTTTTTTCTGACACAACTGCGTCAGCAAGTTAAAAAAAGAAGAAAGATGACACACAAGATGTTCTCAGCTACTGAAACTGTGTTGGCAGAGTTCAACCACACCACAGGATGTATTTGTCCAAAATCTGTTTGAGAAAGGTGACTAACTTGCAACAAGTTACCAAATGGGATTTCCGTCACAAACTCTCCCATTTGACTGTTTAAGAGGTTGCTAATAAAAAATTCTGCAATGGGTATTATAATGATGAAAAGTCTTTAATGTGATAAGTAGTAAGCCAGCAGACATTAAAGGAGAGAAAAAGCAAAGGCAATCTCTACACATATCCTGAAGAAATCGCTCTTAACACAGTAACAGTTTGTTTGAAACAGATTATTTCAAGAAGTACAGCATTTAAACAAACAAACAAAATCCCTTTGCACTTCAGTCAGGTTTTTACATTCTCCATCTTGCTCTTGGGCACTTAGAAGGGAAAGAACCAAGAGAACAAATGAGTCAATCATCTTTCTTCCATTTTTCTTTGAACTAGAACAGTTTTCTGACTGCTGAAGTGGCAAACTGCAAAGAGAGTGCCACTAGAAACATTGCATTCCAGATAAAGATACTTTCAGCATACAGGATTTGAAGCAAAATGTCATTCTCAAAATTCATAGCCATATAAATAAGGGAGTTCTTTCTAAGAGATGGCAACAGCAACTCTTACAGAATTTAAAGATATCAAATGGGTTTAATAGATTATAACATGATAAAAATTATACTTGTCATCTCTCGCCCCACTCCTCCAGTTTTACTTGCAAAAAACAACTGCCTTAGTTTTTTGCTGAGATTTTCCTAAGGAAAAACATTTCAGGAGGCAACACTTGGCATGGAGAATTGCAGCTGAAATAATTAGTGTGTCACAAAGTTCTAACTGAAAAGAGAGTCTTATAATGAAAAATGCCTGAACAACTTCAATACAGATGGTAGTAGTGAGTCTTGCTGATTTTTTAAGTAAAATATCAGAAAAACAAGTTTATTTTTCATGACAGATGAAACAGGAAGAAGCTCCATTTTGCATGATACATGAAACACCAGCCAGACTTTGTTTCAAGCACCAACACTGACCCTCAGATCTCCTCTTCTAAAGGAAACTCTTGGACCTAATAGATATTACCGTACTTCAGAGAATGAGGCTGCCCTCCTGGCCTAGATCTGCCAGTCCAACCCAGCAACAACAGCTCATTTCCGCCTCCTCAACAAAGCCCAAAGACATCTTCACCATACTCCAGCTGATGTTTCCTCCACTTCTTATCACATAAGGAAAACGAAAATCCTTTGAGTTTATCTATCCAAAATGCAGAAGGGCTAAGGTAGCAGGTACAATATTATCATCGCAACTCGACTTATGCTCTCACCGTACCTAGAGAATACGTGCACAAACTGTTATGATTCTATGGGATTCAAAAGACACTTATAAACAAGCAAACAAACAAACAATATCCCAAACTCTCCTTGCTGGTAAGAAAAGACTATTTTGTCAAATCTGGAAGTTAAAATGAATGTTAGAATTACTTCATCTGTCTTAAAATAAAGAGAGGGTTTATTCCTCGACAGCATTAGATCGTATTCTGTGCTTTATTAATTATGCATTAATGTAATACATACATCTTATTCAAACAAATAACCCTCCCCTACAACTTTCTGTACCTAAGATGAACACTTACAATAAAATCTTAGAACTTAAAATTGAAAACTATTCCTGGATATGTGTACAGGGGCATGTGGCTAGTATTCAGCTGAAATCATATAATGATGTAAAAATTAATTACAGGCAAGAAGAAAGACATTTTGCCTCAGGATACAGAGGTCAATGAAAAGCTGTACTAGTTACTAGTCAGCTGATTTTCAAGTAATAAACAAACAAACAAAAAGCCATACTAGACCAAAACAGCTTGTACAGACCTCTATTCACGTCTACAATGTAATCTTTACATATTTCAACAGAAACATATTATATTATCAGGAAAAGTAAATCAAATAAATTTGCATTGATAGTGAACAAAATAATACAAACTTTTGTACATTTTAGACTTGTGTCATAAACTGCACACATGACTTTTTCCCAGTTTTAACCTAGATAAATAATTCCCCATAAAATAAAACATTTTTTTTTAATACTTTATCAATGGGTGAGTTTTACAGGATACACAGTAGCTTGTTTCCACTTCTGGCAGGAACTACAGGGTATTTCTACAGAAAAACAACAAGAATTAAATAAATATTTTTTAAATAAGAGAATTGTCTTCTTGTTAATCTTTGTCCAAAAGCTTTAATTTTGCTTGTCCAGACAGCAAACTCTTCAGGCAAGAGCTGCATCTTGTTCTGTTTTGTATTGCTTAGCATGTTTAGTTTCACTAAACCAAGACATGAGATTTTTATTTATTTGGTTGTTGCATGTCCATGCTTGTTAGTGTCATGATGATATTTAAATGAAGCATTTAGTACCCAGCCTTTCAGATCAAAGGTCTTTTGCCAAACATCACTTTCAGAGACATGTCTGGCATACCCATATATTCTGAACTTTAAACCCAAAAAAAGTATTTAAGGAACACATAGGAGAAGAAAACTAAAAGGCTATGTTACAGCAAATCTCTGACCTATTTCATGAGCAAGGAAAGTATTCCAGCTGCAAAAAGTTTGGACCAACAGCAAAAGGAGGTGTAAATGCTAAGGAAGCTTCAATAGTGAAGACAGAAGAGAAATGGAATTTAAAATAAGTAAGAAGAGCAATTAAAAAACCCTTTCATAATAACATTTTATACCTTCAGAAGAACCCTTCCATAAAATCCAGCAAGCTTTGAATGTACCTTTCTGCAATGAAAGGTCAAAGATGATGTCCCACATTAAATTCTTAGGAATCAAGAACAATTTTCTGAAATAATGTATTTGACAAGTTAATAAACCTATTTTTAAAATATGCATATTTTTAAATATTTCAAAAGATTATGCAATCTTTGAGAATAAACTTGGAGAGCTTTTTAACTTTTCCCCCTTCCCAGTCTTGGTATTACTTCAGCCTTAAGGAATTTTGGGTTGCTTCAAAAATTGTATTTATCACTCAAGTTTTGAAAACCTTGGCTGTACTGGATGAAATGGGATGTAATGACTTATGATGATCATATTAACACTTCAAAGAAGGAAGTGTTAAAGCAGACAACTATGGTTGCATTTGTTTTCTTCAGTGCAACTTTTTTGCTAGCAGCATTTCATACATAGCTAAATGATTTTGACATATGACTACAATTAACAAAAAATTATAAACCAAATTGCTATCCAAGAGGAGAGATTATAGCTTTTCCAAAGGCCTGTTAAAAAATAAGTATATTAAGTATTGGGTTTTATATAGACAACATTTAGTCTGTTTTATGTGTCCTAGGTGCAAATCAATTAACATTAAAAAAAAGTATTGAAAATGGTTAATTGCTTATATGTCATTGTGATTTTCTTGGTCTGTGCCCTATCACAGAATGGAATACATGGAATTTTTATTAAATTCAGCAAGTCTGTCAACAGGAAAATGCACTTCTACCAATAATAATGTTTAAAAATATGTATAAAACTCAAACTGTTTTAAGATTAAACAGGCTGCATAGATCTCCCAAGGGGGTTCTAACTTTAGCAACAAGATAACCCCCACAGGAAAAAAACAAGAAGATTAAAACATGAAGACACGGTATTTCAGTGTAATAAGCTTAAAATACAGCAGGATAAAAAGAATGGCTTTGAGAAAAATGTCAACTTAAATCTTGACGTCATAAATACGTAATAAATTTTCCTTCAAGATTTCAGTAATACCATTGAAAATAATTTATAAGATTTAATGACTTTAAATGGAGGACAGAAGCAATTCAATAGTAAGAATTTACAGGTCTTACGTAATTTTCTAAGGGCCCAACTCAACAAAACATATGGTCTTGTGAAGATACTAAGCCCTCCATTATCACCATATAGAACTGGATTTAAAATCCAGTTGAATGTCTAAACTAGTGATTAGAGGTTCGGCCTTCCATGGAATGGGAAGACACGGCAGTAGCTGCATGACTAGGAGACAGTTACTTGGATAAGAATTCATGCAGCACATTTTGTGCGCTTTCTTTCCCTGTTCTCAGGCAGAAGTGCTGAGACTTGCTATACATACTGTACCTTTACTCTGGCAACACTTATAGGGAAGCAAAATCACAAACATTAATCTGGAAAGATGTTATGAAATTGCATAAGGATTTAAAGGATCACAGCAAAAAGAAAAAAACCCACTTTCCTCAGATTCCCCACTGCAGGCAGCTCTAGCCCCTAAAGGCTCCACTGTCACAGAGGAAGGTTGAACTAAACAGATCATTAGGCATACAATCAGATGAAAAAAATCAACAAAAATCACAAGGACTGACTTGTTGTGCTTGGCCATTGAAATATTAATGCAGCCTTTGCTCCTCCTGTCTCCAAGTATGTGCAAATCAACATGGATGGTCACAACTAGCAACGACAGCAGTGAGATATGATTACTAATAATAAAAAGAGGGGTTGGGCGTAAAGGAATAATGTATAAATACATAAAACATGCTGAAATGGTAGAAACAATTTATACTCTGTTCAGGTTCAGATTCCATTGAGTTATATCTATTTGATCCCTCCATGATGGACAGTTTCCTGCCTTTCTGATGCTCTTCATGATACCTAAAAACTAAAGGAATATACATTCAGATTATATATCTTAAAAGTCATATGAGATCAAAGCTAGAAGAAGAATTTATTTCATGCCAACATACCTAAAGTAGAATTAAAAGCTGACAAACGTTCTCGCCAAGAAGACTGGGTGGAGAAAGGGATGCAAACTAATTTTTGAAAACAGCAACACAGAGGCACATGGAAATTTTTTTCTCATTCAGTTCTTAAATACTATAGTAAAGAGCAGAAAGCCATCCCATCCTACAGCCTTAATGAAGACCTCTATGATTATTCTTGCTTTCCTTTTCCTACTCTTGACCACTCTCTAGAGAGTATCATTTACAAAGACTGCTTTTGACTTTTGGTTCCACTTTCAAAAATTTTATGTGTGCAAGTTAAAGCAGGATCAAAGCTTCAGAAAGGATCACCTTCTTTCCATCGACAAATCATCAAGAGTTGTTCTTAAATAAAGTGGAAAAATTATCTTTTTTTGTTTTCAGAGAAAAAATGGGACATTAGTCTTTTCCTAGTTAAAAAAAGAAAAATCAACAGAAATAATTCCCCCCCCTCCCCCCCAAAAAAGTAGTTCTTCATATCCCAGACAGAACTGGCTCTTTACCATATTTTTATATCCTGATGAATGTCAGTATAAAGTTGACATTCATTACCTTGGCATTTATTTTGAAAAGCAGCCATTTCTCAATTTTCTATTTGATACTTGCCTATAACTTCCACAAAAGGAAAAGGTCTCTGGTTTCTAGTTGCTAAGCTTTCTCAGAGGGAAATTTTCTCCAATTTCTTGTCATCTTCTAGTAACACATTATTTTCTTCTTTGAGAAGTATTAACAGTTTATTTTAAATTAAGTGAACAAGGATTGATAGATGGACCTGTACGCTCTACAGGTATGACAAACTGAAAACAGAAATTGAAAGGAAAATTTCGAATTTTCTGGAAACACATGTCTGCGTAAGAAAACCTCTACAGAAAAAATATACTTTTACCCATTCCACTACTTCACTTTTATCCTAACAAGCTGCAAAATATTAGGGAAACTTTCACCTGTTGTTCACTACTTACTACATGATTAAGCCGGCTATGTCCAAGTAGCTGTATACCTTACACATACATCTATAAAAAAAAACCAGAAGGGAACATGCATGTTCATGGCACTTGACTCAACTCAGAACTAATTTCCATTGCTAAAAAGACACTTCACAAGATGGTTTGATTTCATACCAAACTGCAACTCTCTATCCCTAGACATTCTGTCTACAGTCCTTCAAATTAAGTTAGTGATGTTATGGGTTGACAGTTTCTTTTTTCAGTAATACAAAAAGCATTTCGTCGTTCTCTCTTCCACTCTCCATTTAATCCAAAGTGGCTGAACTGTTTCTGCTGAAACTTACCAAAACCAGCCAATTCACCTGCAAGCACAGGCCAAGCCACCTGAAAGGTGAAAGTTTCAGAACATTATGTCTAAGTGATTTACCTGAACTTCATAGTGATACTACTGATACACTTGTAGAAATATCTTTAAATGTGTACATAGTGGTTTAACGATAACACTTGCACAAGACATTTCTACAAGTAAAACAATCATTAAACCATCATGAACAATTCAAAGGATGGATGGAAATCAATAACTAAAATTAGGAACGTAATCAAAACTTCTCTATAATTTCTCAGCAATTTTTTAATATTGATTAATTTTCTGCGAAGCTCCAAGAAAGTAAGGAGCCATTATGATTCCAGCTACACTCTTGGGAAAACAAGCATCACAAGACAAGACAGTGGGACAGCCAGAAGGACTAAGTATATACAGTTCCCAGACCAGCTCTCTGTCAGTCGAATCATAACGTGACGATTGCAGCTGAAGAAAGGACACTGGGGAGGAGAGCAAGAGAAGGGTTTCTCCAGAATGTCAGTATGTGTCCTTTTCCTACGTGTAAAAGGTATTTGCAAATGTCATTATATAAATGCATTCTAACTCAGGGTAACAGTTCAGTAGCCTCATCTGCAGTGGTGACTCCCACAAGCTTTGCGATACAGAGTAACAGACTGTCTGAACGCTTTAAGTATTAATCACGGGGTTTTCTCTCATCTGCCCTCCTGAGTGCATGAGGATATTCGCATCCCTCAAACGCTACAGAATTGTACCAATCTGCATTCCCCACTTCACCGTACCTATCCCACACATTAGACTAGAAGAAAAAGAGTATGCAGTTTTAAGAGTCATTTTGGGGCAGGGTGAACTAATCCAGTAACAACTCACATTAATAGCACTGACAGGAAAGAGGGAGGGAGAAAAGCCACGGACTTTCTTAGGACTGCGAGAGAAACTAGGAGATCCCAGCTTTGGCGATGCCGCAGAAGCTATTTATAAATAAAGAGCGAGCGAGCAGACGAGATGCTAATGAGGACTAAGCAGACCCCTTCTCTGCAGTCTTGAGTTAGTGGTTTTATTTTTTAATCCATTCGATTGCGACAGGAGCCCCTGCAGGGAACCGAGCAGAGGGGCAGAGCGGCAGACAAGCAAAGGACAGGCTGTTACCTTGCGAGGAGCGCAGCCCGGCGTTCAGAGGCTCCTGCTGCTGCTGCTGCTGCTGCTGCTGCTGTTTCAGGTGCAGGGGAGGACACAGGATGCTGAGCGGCTGCACGAATGCAGCTGCCCGCTGCTATTCCCGGCCGCCGCCGCCGCCGCCGCCGCCGCCGCCGCCGCCGCCGCCGCCGCCTCCCCTCAGGCCCCGCACTCACCTGGCGGAGCAGCGCCCGCCGCCGGCCCGCCTCCGCCTCCATAGCCGCGNGGGCGCGGCCGCCCGGGCACGGCGGGCGGCGGGGGGGTGCGGGGGGTTACGGCGGAGCCCCCCGGCAGTAGCGGGCTCGCCGCGGGCCGGCCGAGGTTACCTGCGTGCGGGGTGGTGTCCTTCGGTTCCCGTCCCTCTCCGGAAGGGTGTCGGTGGGCTGGAGGCATTTTCTGGCTCTCCGGCAGGGCTGTGGCCGTGCCACTTATTCTTGCCGCTTCAGGTGTCAGAAAACAGATTCTCCAGCAAAGTGTGGGTTTGCGGGGAGCTAACACATCGAGGCTCCGGCCCGCTTATTTTTGTCATAAACCGTCTTTGCATAATCCATCAAATCTGTTCGCCTCCTGGGAAAGCATCACTGCTGCTTACCACAGTAACGCAATGCAGCCCTTCAGCAAACCAGACCTAACTCCGAACTGCAACGTTAGAGGACAAGGAATCCTACCCGTTACTCCTAACACTGCCTGAAGAGTTAAACCACAATAGATGCTGGTTTCCCAAACTACCTCATGAAATACCTAGCTGTTTCAAGGGACAGAATTCTAGATGGAGCAAGAAAAGGACGCAGTTTATTGGTCTGAGCATTATTTTTCTACAAGTAGCCTTCCTGCTAGTTTTCACTTAAAGTACTCCATTCTGGAAGGCACCATAAAGGAACCAAAAGGCCTTTGGAACAACTGAGTTAGGTGAAAATAATAAAGACAATTCAGGAGTAACAGAGTTAAGGTTAAAATACTTCTAGTAACAGACACAACTGGGAGAAAGAAATGGTCTTGCAATTCCCATTGGTGTTTAAGACCCTTCTCAATATTGAAACATTGCAATGGAATACCTTTTCTCACTGTAACTTACAGCCTCCTGAAAATGTCCCATTTTGTTCTGCTGAGCTTCATTGATGGTATGTTTATTAAATTCCTTATTAGCTCACTGTGCAGATTTTTCATGAACAAATGTGATCTTACTTAACTTAAACAGGAATCACCCACCACTATTTGAAACACTGGGGATTGTCAGATTCCTGTCACTCACAGCATCCATCCTTTCATTTTGAAATCTTAACAAATTGAGTTTTCTCCTTTTTACCTGAATTTTTCTGACCATCAGCTGATTGCCTATACATACATACTCGCTTATGCTCTGCATATGGAGACATATCTACAGATTAGCCAATGGAAAAAAAACCTGGCTGAAAGTAAGGCTTTCTCTTCTGATGTTTAGTATTTTTAAACAACGATTAACAATTGCTTTGTTAGTAATGTCCCTTTTTGCAAGCACGTGGTTTATATGGAGACAGTTCACAAAAAGCAACCCACATGAAACGATTATGTCAGGCTGCAATGTAGGGCACATTGAGAGCAAAACCTAATCTCCAAGAGGTTTCCACTTCATCTGCACTCATCTGCGTAATCAGCTTTTCATCTTGTCATAGGATAAATGCAACCTGCCTTCTGCTTCATTTACCCTATATAGAACACTGGTATAGATTTGTATGAAACGAGCGGTAAGAGCTTATGTAGAAATGTATTTGGAAAGGAACTAGAAACCATTCAGTTTTTAGAGGAACATTAAAGGTTGGAAGTCATCTGTTTGCTAAGTTGATACACTAATTAGAGTTGAAAGCTATTCACTACAACTAGCGTGCAAACTGACTCTGCTTTAGATTAAACAATCCTTACTTTCAGCTACCATTTAAGTTCTTAATCTATGACTTTGTGGATGGTAAGCAATGATAGCTGTTGCTTAAACCTTTCAGGAGCTTTTATAAACTGTTAAATTCCAGTGAATAACCCAAGCTGTTGAGTGGAACTAGTATGATTATCACTTGTTTTAGTCTCAGTTCAACTGAATGTGGAAGGCTCATACAAGTGAAGATCATCATGGAACAAAGGACTGCGTAACAGTCTCCTGTTCAGGCTGCTTCTTTATTTGGAAAGTATCACCAGAAATCATAGCTAATCATCAAATGAAACACTTCAACAAAAATGTTCTCAGAAGCAATGTCTGAATTGGAAAAGTACTGACTGACTGTGATGTCTGGAAACCTAAGTCTAAACTAAATTCTAAGGGCTAACAATGAGGATACAGGCTGGCCAAGTGAATGTTGATGGTTCTTTGTGCTCTTCTCTCAAAGGATTAATATTTTTCTGTACTATTGTCAGAAAAATGTTCATAAAGATGTATGGGTAATCTAGAGTAAATGAGGAAAACATGAACTGTATGATGCAAAAAAGGGAGTAGGAAATGTAGCACAATTTGCTGCCAAAGCAGTTGTTACCCGTCTATTTGAACGTGAAGAATTAAAAAGCACAGTTCTATTTTCCTTTTTTTCCATGCCTGCAGCAAATTCTCATCCCTGAACAGGTGTTTCCACCTTTTAATATGTTTATTTTCTTGTCTTAACATTGCACATCAGAGCCGACACTTCAGTATAACAGGGATACAAGATTTCATATTTGCAACTTAAAATGAATACTTTGAATTCTCAATAAATTCAGGTCCATAATTCAGCAATTCACTGTCTACTCGTATTTGCATGGCCAGTCTTGAAGACAAAAGAATTAAATTTTTTCCTGACTTGTTTAGATACATGAATTGAATGTGTTTATAGCATAGTATATATGCCCAGAACTCTATTCTTCAGTGCCTCCTCCTGCACCCCCTCAAATCCCCTTTGTGTCATCATCCCATATTCTTTAATCCACACCATCCCATACCTTGGAACAGCAGTATCAGCTTGTGCTCATTTGCTTCATCATTCCAGGGATTCCATGCACTAACTACGACTTCAGACCGTCATCGCTTTTCTGTCTACCCTGCCAGTTTTCTTCTCATGCCTAAAACTCAGTAGAGATTCTGCTCAATAATACTGAGAATAAATTGTAAAGTTTTATGGAGTCCTTAACAGGATCAATTACAATTCTGGCATAATTGATAGACAAAAAAAGAAATCATCTAGCTAAGTGTAAGACGCCATCTGTTTTCTTAAAAAATATTAAAATAAATAAAATTTGACATGTAGGACCTAGATTACTCTGTATCTTCATACAGAAAACAAAACACAATAGCACTATTTATACGAACAACATAAAAGCAAATACGTTGGAATGGATTTATAAAATGGATTGATTTTTTTTTTAACAGAGTGGGGTTTTTTGTCTCTGCGACATATATTATACTGCATTGTGTTAATTTGGTTTCTTTATAAATTCTTGAACCAAAACCAGCTAATACAGAAATATTGCAGTTTGCATTAGCAATCCATTTGTCATGCATCAATATCAAAGATTTTATCCTAATGAGAAATACAGATTTGCCCATTTCAAATTATACCAAATCTAATTTTTCAGTTCACCCAAATGATGGAGTAACTTTGGCCAAAATGGAACTTCAAAAGACAGCAGAGGAGAATCTTTGTAATTTTCAAAATTCTGAATGTATAGGACTTTGCAGTGCTGCCAACCCTTGCTATTAAATGACCTGATTTTGGACAGGAGGGAAGCCAATCTTACAACAGAAGCAAGTGTGTGTTTGCAAATTTCTGAGAGCAGGATGAAAAATTACTTATCTTTAGGGGAAAGGAACATGATCGGGACTCCCACAGAAAGCAGACAAGATGTTACAGAAAACTTAATGCAGAAGATCTCTCTGGAAACGAACGTATGTGTGACTAAAACATTGCTTATGGTAAGGGTGTTAGTAGGACCGATTTTATCACTACATTGATACTGAGGTATTCTCTGCCAGGCTTAAGTACAAGGAGGAAATGAAAGAAACTGTGGCAATTGAAGTTTGAAAATAAAGGAATAATACCAAGAAAAAAATCACTTGGTTCACATACTGTAGTCTAAAAACACATTCATGGACATTTCAAACATTCGCTAATGATTATAAATACAGACTATTTGTCTGTTAACGATGTTTTAAAAAAGAGGACTTTACTGTTTGGCATATACTACATACTAACAGATTTACATGAAGCTATTCATCAAATCCTCATGAAATCGATAAAACTGGCATAACTATTTCTCATGCAAACTGAACACTCAAATTGTGAGAAAAGTGCGTGTGTATGGAATTAAATACTTTCTGGGAAAGACTAACAGCAGCTGTAGACACAGCCATTTATATCAGTGAGGCTAGTGGAGTGCTGTGCCAAAAAAAAAAAAAAAAAAAAAAGTAGTAGTAGTATAGAACGACATGATATACATATCAGTTCTACCAGCTGAAAGATTGCGGAGACAAACTGCCCTTAGAAATGGTTTTAAGGAAAAAAAAGTCTTAGGACAGCAGTAACATCACCACTCCTACCTCTCTCTTCCTCTCTCTTCCAGATACATATGCTATTTTACAGCCACTAGTGAATCAAGAATCAAACGTGTAACATTACAGGTACATTTCCTGAAGCAGAAATGGATTCAGTTTGCATAGAGATGTTAAAAAAAGTTATAACTAAAAGCCCAATTATTGTACACTGAAAGGTTACATTCAAAAGAAAGGCTAAATGAAACACAGTGTAGAGCATTGATGGAGAGCCTCTTGGTTTCTGTATCACTCTCAGCACACTGAACTATATACTCATAAAAGCAGCTATAAAGCAGTTCAGACTTTTGTCCCCAGTATGCCACTGTAGCATTTTTGTACATGATGTATATGCTAAAGTTTAATATTTAAAAAGTCAGGAGAGAAAATAAAGAGACTAAAATAATAAAAGCTTACTCAACAGATACACTGTCTCTTACAGATGCGTACTTAAGAAAAAACCCCAAACTCAATGAACCGATGTTTTTAATACAAAAGAGCAGCTGGTTCTGCATAATAAATAAAAATATGAGAAAACAACCCATGTTCTTTCTACCTATATAAAAGGCTTTAAACGCATTTTAACCAGATGCAGTTTAGCAACAGTAACAACTAAGAAGAATTAATTAGATGCAAAATTAGAATTTCTCAGGGCTAGTAGTCTGAAAGAAAAGTTGGAGGAGAAGAAGAAAAATAATATATGGACAAACAAAAAACAGTTGTGGCTTTTGTAAAATGTGTATGTTCAGCAGAATGGTATGAAAATAATTCGGAAATAAATTCAGAACCGTACAATGGCTCTTGCAACCTCTCTGAAGATAATGAAACTTAATTCAAATTATTTTTGATAATCTGAAGGTGCTTTACAAAATTTAATTAATCTATTACCTTGTGGGAATCTCAGTTTCACCCTTCGGAGAATCAAGGAACACGCTAAAGGAAAGTTGCTTGCCTAGGGTCACAAGTAAGTGGTCAAGATGAAAAAAATCCAATTCTCTGCATATTTTGCAAAGACGAACTGTTTCTTATTCCTACATGATGCAGAAAAAAAAATGTTAGTCCAAACAGCAACAGGAGTAGATCACAATATAATATTTCCAGACCACAATTAGCTACTAAGTCTAGAAATTATATTCTTTATGAAAAAAACATTTATTCCAAACAAATTTCTCCTTATGTCTTAGTTCGTTTTTTTTCTCTCAATTTATTCAGATTAAAAAAAGAAATCACACATTCAGCTGCTCTGCAAACACTATAAATATTTGGAATGAGAAAAACACAGATAACCTTGCATAATTTAATCACATGAGCTGCTTCATAAATTGACCATGTGAGTTTGACATATTTCTCATAAGAACATTTAGGTTAGAACAAAAGTAGCTTTATTTACTGAAAGTTACTAAGAAATATTTTATTTACAACAAACACATCTAATTTCACCAGAACAAAATCCCAGTTCAAATGCTTCAGACATTTAACAACTATATTTCTCAAAATTCTGTCTCTGTCTAATTTGAACTTCTTATAACTGTCTGATGCTGGCCAGACTTGGCATGCACACCGTCTGCAAAAAAGCAGAGCATGCCAAGTCTAAGGCATCAGAGAGGAAAGCAATTAATACTCCCAATTATTCCAGGAAGAGGACTGATATGCAGCAGTGGTACTAGAGTCAGAAATACTACTTATTTTACCTTCAAATTCTAAGAAATTGGAAGCTTTGTAATGCTAACATTGATCCTAACAGATTTGAACGCAGGGCTCACAATGTTAAATAAGATAATCAGCTGATCACTTGTCAGACTGAATATAATGCCTCAGTGAGCTGCAAAATTTCAGTGTAAATGTTCGTTACACTCCATTCTTTGCTATAGTGTTTTCTTCCTTTTTGGTTTTGTATAAATTACTCTTATCATAAAGAAGTGAAAAAAGTGTGGATTTTTTTAAGTCAAGGAAATCCTTTCCAAAGTAAGAACTCTTAACTATTACTACCTTTAATTACATACTGTTTGCTTGGCAAATTTTCTCTCAGTCCATGTTACAATAAATGCTAGAACCTAAAAATTATTTGAATTGATCATACATTAGTCACTGAAGCTACTAATGAATCTTTTTCCTATAAATTTTTTAAACACTGCTCTCCAACTGAATAACCCATTTCATTCCATTAGATCAGCTTTGTCTACGATTCCTTCATCTGTATGCCAAGATGGATGCCAACAGCAGAGCATTCCTATTCAAATGAACACTTCTAATGAAATCTGAATTTGGTGGTATTAGTACTTCCCTGATTACTCCATGGAAGCATACAACATGTTTGGTAGTGTTAATTACAGATTTTAAAGTAAGCAAGTTTCTAATTTCCATTCTTTCAGGGTAGACTCATTTTACAATATGTTTAAATCTGAATAATATGGCATCTTTTCTAGATATTTTATAAACAAAAAAAAAAAGACAGTGAGCATATGTCTTCACAATGCCATTCTTTCATTATGTTACTGTAATTAAGTTGATCAAGAACAGACTAGCAGTTTCTTTGCAGCAAGTTCTTTGTATGTGTTGGACTTCTCAGTTTAAAAAGAAAATGGCAAAACTAGATCATTAGCTGACAATAACAGACTAACTGCATGAAGATTACAAGACTGAATGTACCATGTAAATTGTCTAAACTGTTAATATTCTTCTTCCAAAACATCCTCACATTTTCCTAAAGTAGACTGACTTTGCAAACATTGTCACCAGCTCTTTAGTGTCAAAACCATGAGAATTTAATATGAAAATTCTATTCTGTGTTCTACAGCCACTTGAGATACTGATATGTAGATGCAGCAAGAGAAGTCTGCGTTGACTTGTGTTTGGAACAGTACTTTCAAAATATCCTTAACCTGTGAAAAACAAAAGTTCTGCAGACATAGTGGTCTGGCCTCTCCATTCTATGGAAAGCTTTCTATTCCTCAATGGAAACTAACAAAGTAGATTATCTCACATTACCTGTGCTCTTTCATGCTGGACAATCCTAGAAAACTTTTCCCCTTTATTATTCTCCATTGTCTAAATTGTTCCTTTAAATCTCTCTTTGATGTTTTTTCTTAAAAGTTCGTGCTATTTCTTACCCCCTTTTAAATTTCAGTTAGTATCTGCAACTACTAAGCTGCATCTGCTGTTATTTCAGCTGAAATAGCTATTTCAGAATTCTCTTTGTGCAAATAAATTGTTTTTCTCATCTTAAACACAGCCTTAGCAGTTTCTATGGTTTCCTCAAGGAAAATAATTTAAAATTTTAAATTTAGTGTAATGGTAATATATTTCTGTTAACATTATACATGATGCCAATGCCTTGATGTTCTATTATTATAAGGAGTTATGATCTGAACTATGTGTCATAATGAGATTTCTAGAATTCACCTGCTACTTCTGTTGCTTGTGGGACCTTTACTTTCCAACTACTAGTGAATAAATGAAATAATTTAGTGGAAAACAGAAATGAAAACCCAAGAATTAGTTTAAAGTACATTCCCTTTAAAGGAAGGCTGAGCATATGACTCAGATGATATAATGGGTTGTTAACACTTATTCCCATTCCTCTGGTTTTCTAGTAAGAAATATTTCTACTAAGCAGAAGGTGTATTGTTAAGTATAACCCATGTTCAAAAAGGAAGGAATTATAAAGTATAAATCACAAACCTGCCTGTACAGGGCATTTCAGCATTTGCTTAGAAAACTAACCTTAAGTCAGGTCTAATCTATAATGGGACACAAAAAATTCTTGTGGAAGTTATACGTCCTGATGTGACTTCCAATTACTGTTCTTAATACTTCCATGGCCTTGAATGCCATGTTACCTTTCTAACTACCCATTCCTCCACCTATAGACTTGGATAAACCTTGTCTCTTTAGACGCAATATTAATCTTTGGAGGTGGAAAACACTGAAAGTGTATAGTTACTATGATTTAAATAAAATTCCGATCTTAAAAAAAAAGTCTCCTATATTTAAAATATGAGCTTATAAACAATATTCCACCTATCTATCCCAACTCTTGCTTATAAAACAAGATACTGACATCCCTTGAAATATGCTCAGTGATCCACAGATTAAAAAAAAATTATTATTAAAAAGCAAAAAGACTTATTTACACAATATTTGCATGGTGAAAAATGTACTAAGAAGCCTTGCTTTGATGACTTGGGAAAGACAATCAGTGTAGAATTTATTCTCTGCAACAGGATTTAACTTGACCTTTGAGGTAAGCTAAACCTGTAGGTGGGTGGTAAGGGTATACTTTGTCTATGAGCAGTTAAAATTGTTTATTAATACCCGATATTTTATCAGAGAAGAAATAAAAAATATTTTCTTCTCCCTTCTCTGTGCACAAACATATTTTTACATATCAGAACAGAGTCAGATGTCAAATAACGCTGTCTAGAAAAATGACTAAACTAGATAGAGTTGGAAGCCTATAATAGACAAGATATGACTGAACATTATCAGAATACACCTTTTTAAGGTTAGAAGAGGACAATGTCAAAACGAAAGCCACCACTTAGATCATCTTAGAGACTGAGAAATTGGTGTGTATGGAAACGGACCTGGGAGAACACAAAGCAAACCAAACTGCATTGCAGTTGGTCAAAGTGTATTAAAGGCAAAGCTGGGAATTCCTGTAATACCCCATTTTTTCAGTATAAAAAAAGACCCTTTCGTATCAAAGAACATTTTTAGAACTAGAACTTCCATATTGGTTTATTTAATCATATTCTCTATAAACTTAGTAATACTAACATGAGACTGAAACACATTTACCTCAAATTAATTTTTTGAAAGAACAAATGGTGCCTTTACCTTCTTCATCAAATGTTGATAAAATAATGATAATCAATGGATTTTTTTTTTCTTTTTTTTCCTTGTTGGGGAGTTGGTCAGAGTGGTGTGGGGAACATCAAACACCACCACCACCAGACAGATCTGGAGGGTGGGAAAAAATAGACAATCATTGCATTATCTCTTGTCTTTCCTTTGGTTTCTTTTTGCGAAGAGAGAAGTTGGGTGTAAAATTAAAGAACAAACTGGAAGCGCTGGAAATTAATTGTTATGAGCAAATGGTCTCTCATTCAGAAACATTCCCATTACCTGAACTTTATGAAGAATTTGAAAAGTGCATAATGGATCATATGGATAAAAGGGATTCACTGAAAGGGAAAAGGGACCTATTTTACTTACATGAGGCAGTTATTTCCTCAAAATTCATGGTGTAATACTTATATACTTAAAAGTAGATCACAATGAGGGATTAGTCATTAGGTCTAGCTACTCAGCAGTAGTTTAATTATGTAAAAATATTAGAATGATAACATTTTGGGCCAAGATGTTCAACTTAATGGCCATAACATCCAACTTGGCCCCTGAAACTTGGATTTAAAACCAGCCTGCGTAATACCAGCAATCTAACTTCTTATCTGAAGTCACTTTCCAGCATAAAGCACAAACATGTTAAAACTGTGCACGTCATAGAGTCACTGGAAGACAGATCATATAGTACTTACGGAGTGACAAAACACATATTCTGTTATTAAAATCTACTACATAGTAACTTGATTTCACTAAAGTCAACTTGCCAGGGAATGCCAGGGTTAGCTATGGGCAAGCTTCCTAGATTAAGAAACAATTTGGAATATGTCCCAGAAAATGTGCCAGAAGCTTTTAGGAGAATAGGATAAGCTATTTAAATTTTGTATGTATTTTTTGCTGCTAACACACATACATGCATGAAAAAAGATTCTTCATGCATGTTTCAAAATATTTTCATGTATTAATTGCATAGTTGCAGTTTGATATTCTAGAAAATTCCACAAATTTGCCTCTAGGGCAAAAAAATTCAACTACTCGTAGCAGAAGCAAGATGCTAAAGATGGTTATTCCTGTAAGCACATTGTATAGATGTAAGATACTACAGTATGCAAGAGAAAGATCTTTACTACAAGGAAGTTCTGCATGGAATTAGACTGGCTGGATAAACAAGGTCCTTACAATTGACTGTGAGAATGGCACGTGGCAGGAGGGCATGCAAGGAAGATTGCCAAGATGTCATTCACTGCTTTCATGTTAAGCATTCCCTGATAGTCAGGCATCATCCAAAGAAAGCAGGTTCCAATTTGGCTATCAAGTATTTCTCAATGAATTACATTCTGCAGCCTTTGAACATTGCAGTAAACAAAACACCTAGAAAGCAAGCTACTACTTGGAGAAGACCACTACAAATGACCTACCAAAAACTCTGGCTGGTTGTTTAAAGACACTCTCAGGAGAAAGAGCATGCCAATGGATTTCAGCATTATGGTACTCAACTGCTGTAGTTACTGTTGGAAAACACTTCCTGGTCAATGTAACATCAAACAATTTGGACAGCACCAAATACAGCTTTGCTTAGGATGAAGCTACAGCTTGTAACTTGCCTCAGTTAACAGAGAATCATCAAGAATAATGAATGAAAGCTACATATGCTTTCAGTGATTGCTGGTTTCATTGTGTTTTCTAGAGGTTTTTATTGAACTTCCACTGCTGCATCCTTGAATTTTTTTGTGGTTTTGAACACAAAGCCAATGCTATTGGCATACTGCATCCATATATTCTAAGCAGGTTCTTTCCAGCAGTTAAGCGTCATGGGTATACCATGCGCGTGAAACTATCTGGTTGGAGGCAGACACCCCAGACCAGTGTTGCTTGCACCCAGGCAGTCTACTAGGCAGACTGAACAATCACAGTTCTGTAAAGACATGCCATACGCTTTACACACCAGGTACAAATGAATGGAAAAAATACACTAATCCACTAATGCAAAATGAGGCAGGCTGTTGACAAATCTGTATAACAGCTGTACCTCAGTCAGAGGTGCAAACAATGTAGAAGACTTTCTTTCAAGTACACTACACTTGGTATGATTTTCTTAAATTTTTTCTCACTCTCAGTTCAGATAAATTCCACGGTAGTCAGACAGTTCATATTATCTTAAATCATTAAACTTTCCAATTTCTTTTATTACTATTTTGCTTTCTAACCTATCTTTGAGCAGAAGTAAAAACACCTACTAAAGAGAAGGCCAATTTCATTCCTACAGCTAGTGAACATAGAAGTGACATTTATTTGAATGAAACTGGCACAGAGCTATTTAAAATTATAAAACTCCATCTATCTGTTACCAAAAGTTGTACAGAATATAATACTTCAGCAGAATCACTGAGAAGATTCTCATGCCCTGTACTCATGCCCAAGAAGCTACTCTACTATTGCAGAACTTTCTCTTCATCTAAAAGCAGGAGAATCATACTTCAAAAGTTTCTCCTACCTATGCTTCTGAAAAGTCTGTATGGACACGCTACAAAAAAAGTATTCATCTAATTAACGCAGAAACTCTATTCAAATATATTACATAGCACTCTTAATGGGCCTGGTACCTATTAGATGAATGTGAAGGAAGGCAATTTACCCCTCCTCAAATTATGATATCAAAAAAAGACAGAACATGTAGGATTGCAAATGATAGTCATAAAGGATAAAGGATAGTCAACAGGACATGACTTCAGAAGAAGACATGACTTCCCTATAGAAAAATCCAATATTTGGTCATTATTAGTCAGTTAAAGTAGTTACAAATAAGCTTTATTTTACAGTTTATAGTAATAAATATATATCATGTTACAAATCCTTCATGCCCCAAATAACCATATGAGATAGGTCTATCCAAGCTACCAGAAACTCTACGTGCTTTTTAGTGTATATGGGACATTGGAGGTATTAGGCACTTACATGCACATTTCACGAGCTACCTCAGAGCTAAAAAAGTTTTCCAAGGTTCATCACTCTCTCTGTAGCTCTTTTAAGTAGCTGGTAACAAACTGCATGTGCTTGGTTTCTAGAGATCACACACTATGCCCCTACCTTTTTGGTCTCCTCCCTTCCTTTTTCTCTCTCCTCCTCCTCCAAAAAAAAAAAAAGAAAAAAAAAGAAAAAAAAAGTTTGTCCTTTAATGAAATCTAAGCAGCCTAGCTTTGTTAAAATTTCAGCTGAAGTATGACAAAGATGAGATTTCAATTTGATTTTGATCATAGGTTTCTTTCATTCCTTCTCTGCAAAGTATTCTGGAGTCTTCAATGTCAAGCTGACAGTATTCATACTCTTCTTGTATATCGCATACAGAAGACAGTATCTGTAACTGAGCTCAGAAGTGTTAGTGTCACATATTAAATCACAAGTAGCACTAATTACAGCAGTCTTATCGCACGTGTCCAAGTTAAATGCTTCCAATTAAATGATTCCACCTTTAGAACAGGGTAACTCAAAAGTCATAGCCAGAAGTAGAACAGTTCTGTAAAAAAAATAGTAATAAAAAAAAAATCAATCTTAAAGAAAGCTTTTTAGTAGGGAAGAAGAGGAAAGTAAAATTTTTTTCCCCAGCTATTCATTTAAATAGACTTATAAATGTCTTTCCTGTTTGCACAATAGGTAGATTAACTGGATGTCATTAAAGACAAAGATCATCTGAACACTTAAATTCCTAAATATCCCATTTGAATACAGAGCAAGAAGCATCAGTGAGTCTCAATGTACAGCTTGCATACCAACTGTTGTTGTAAAGGACTGCAAATCACAACAAAAAGAGAGGGTAGTTTAAATATGCACATAATTAAGATTTTGCCCATTTGAAATGGAAGTTCAAGACTGATTTTATTCTTGAAGGCTGCAAATGCAGCTGAATTATCTCTTCACCTTATTGCCCCCATTAAGTTGGAGTACGAATACATGTAAAATGTAAACCTGCATTATAAAAGAATCAGCAACTTTATAAAAATAAAGAGCTGGAAAAGACAGGTTCTCTATACTCTTTCAGAAAAAAGTAAGGTAATTCAAGCTTGTGTGATGTATTTCATCAGAAGAAGTACAGCTGAGACAATCTAAGAAGTGGAAGAATTTAAACCTAAAATTTTCATGCTCCCAGAACCAATTCTCAACAAGTAGTTGGATTACCTTCAGATCTATTGTTGAAGACCTGTAATAGAACCACTCAAACAAAAATTCACCTTCTGCAAAGTGATGTATGCAAAATTGACAAATATTCAAGATCAAAAAATTTTGGAGCAGAAGGTGCAACTGAATATTTGAAGTTGAATTGTGGCTTAAGGAAACACATTTCAAGGTTGAATTGAGACAAGGTTCTGGAAATAATGCTTATCAATGGTATGCAAATACAGCTAAGAAATAAGAAAAATACACTTACAGCTTCTTTGTTCCATGATGTTGTTCATGGTCATGAAGCTTCTGATCAAGCTGTTTTGTAGCCACATTGAACTACAAATTACTATTAGGTTTTTACATTATAAATTCCCTAGTCACTTTTCTATTCAAACCACAAAGAATGTTACAATGACCCTCTTTCTGACAGTCTTTTTCCTTCATATTGGTCCTAATTCAGTATGATTTGTGAATATTAATATGAAATTTAATCTCATTGTCAGAATCAATAATTAAGTTAAACAAATGCACAACACCAGTTTTCATGCTTTCCCATTAGAAATCACTTCCAGCCTACTTGATATTTTACCAAACCCTGTTAAAAGACAGCTGTTTGAAAGACCCATAATGTATATATGGATTTCTGGGATGGTGGTGAAGGGGAACTAAGTGTTTTTAATGTAAGACTTTGTCCAGAAAAACACTGGCAGGATAATTTAACTGCAGTTTTAATAATACTTGTATGTATTAAGACAGAGAAATGTATCTAGAAAACAAAGTGCTAGAGGAAAAAAAAAGGCAGCTTTATTTTATGACAATACAGTTTAAAGCCATCAAATTATTTATGGAATAAATACAAGTTAGAACAAATTAAGATAATGTAAGACATCCAAAAATGCTATTTAAATGGCTGTAATAGCATAGAAATCTTTATGTAATTTAAGATTTGTATATATTCATTCAAACTCACATTTAATTGTTTTATTTTGTTAATCTTATTTTAGAAGTATAAGTTCATCTGGTATTTCTTTTAATAATTTTTTAATGTAGCAGAATATGTAAGGAATTAATTTTATGCAATATGATAACACAAGCTGAGTACTCCTTTACATTAATTAGAGGAAGATAAAAATGCTTTTATCTACTCTGTTGGGTTTCTGAGGTATGTTAGCCACCTGTTCACTCTTGTAATTCTCAACGTCTATGTCTGCTGGGCTTTTCACCTACTTAACTGTTCCTTTTTCCTTCAAATCATTGACCCTTTTAATCTCTTGATATTTCCATTTCTCTCTCTTTATAGAATGTACAGGTTTTTATTTGTAATTTGTTTAGCGAAAATGGTGTTCCTCGTTGTTTTGTGTCCAGCTCGTTCTGAATTTTAGACAATATTGTCAGTAATTAGTAAAAAGAGCATAGAGGGGATTACAGTGCATTGCTTATAGCACACGACTGAAACACCCTTATTGATGGGCATTGAATAATACTGAAAATATAATGTAATTTATTTCAATTTAAGGTATTAGGTCATTATTGTTTTTCATCTGACATGCAAATCTGGATTTTAGACCTTTTGCCACATTGTCCCATATATTAAAAGGAAAAGTTACACGGGGAAAGTATAGAAAGTCTAAGAACCTTCCAACAGCCTTCTATTATATAAAATATGATGCATCTAACTCTAGCAGCACTGCTAATACCACTGAACAAGAAGTGATGACAAATATCTAGGTCTTCAGTCATTTAGGATTTTATGGATTAAAACTAACTGCATAAGCTCAACCATAACCCAAGCAGGAAACAAGTGCAGATGGTGTACTACTCAGGCTATAAACCTGTTAGAAAGCTGGTATTCTACCACACTATCTCTTATTCAAATGATCTTCTGAAGGGTATCTGTAAAGGAACTAGATCTACAGAGATATAAACACTATTTAACTCTTTCATTCATTGTGGGACAGATTTGTTAATAAATTGTATGCTGTAGGTAGAAATGAGCTATCTTGTTCATTTAAATATTTATAATGATCCATGACCTTGGAAGAACTTAAACATGTGACAAAAGCAATACTAGGCAGGTGGTATTATCACTGTCTGAACAGAATAATTACAAATGGTCGGTCTCTCGCTTTATGTCCTGTGTTGCCTAGAAACTAGAGGAACAATCCTGCTCTAGTAATGTTTTTCCAATTACCACTACAGATCAGTATTCTGGGGTAAAAGTTAAGAAGTTCCAGAAAGTGAGGTGGGTATAGAATATGAGAGAAAGCAAAACAGAGAAATAGAGGAACAATCATGATAGATTCCCATATGGTAGCTCACGCAACTAACTACATTTTCCCAATTTGTCAAGCTAGTATGGAATTTCTTAATAGGTATTTCTTAATAGGTAACTGTGGAATGCAGATATGTTAAAATAATAATATTCACCTGTTAAAATAATTACTCAGTAAGTCTTTATTCTTCTCTAAGCTATAAATGTTTCAGTGCAACTGGCTACTGAGATATAAATGCTACAAATAAAGATGTACTATAACAAAAATCTAAAAGACAAAATTGTAATTGAAATGGAAACATTTTCAAATAACACTTGTTCAGGTATCCTTGAGAAACACAGAACGTCAACCCTAAGAATTTAGAAGTAATTGATAGTATTACAAAAAATATTGCAGTTTAAAAAGGTAATTTGATGGGACCACAGTAGATTTTTCTGGTTGTTTTTAAATTGGGCAGAAGGATATTTTTACTGTAAAAGGGGCTAAAAATTTCAATCTTCTATAAAAATAAATTTGAAATTCTCATACAATATGAATCTAGAAACAGATATCGGTCTAGAATTGGGGAAATGAAAGAAAATCGATCTTAGCCCCTTGATTAAAAAATAAGTGATAATGCTAAAACTGAAATAGGTATAAATCTAGCATCACTGTAATCAAGAAAAACAGCAAGTATTAAGAGTAGGATATATTAGATGAAGACAAAACAGAAATATAAATGTTGTAGAGATCTTAATGTCCAAATTCAAAGGGTCAGGTGTACATGACCTTGCATATAACTGTTTATAACTGCATATAACTATGAGAACACACCAGAAGTTCCTAGATGGTTTGTAAATTTAAAGATATATGCATATTCAGGTCAAGAAGCAACAAGATAATGTCCACATTTTTGCAAATTCAAGTCTCTTGAACATACATAAATGAAAGAGGAATAATTAAAAACATTAGGACCAATACTGTGTGGTTCTTTCTTTGACTGAGGGCTTTGGTAGATTCAACATGACAGCTTACAGTATTTAGCCACGACTTTCATTAACTCAAAGAATGTGATTAGTGTTTAACATCTAGGTGAAACATTATCCTTCTTTACTACTGAGGTTTGTTTGCTCATGAAGAAATCTGCTACTGATTCTCCTTTCTGAACTTTTATTGTTCTTTCAAACCATGTTTTTAAACACTCCCTATACTTTAAATGGTGTCACAAAACAATCCAACTTGATTGAACTACCATCTTTCTTCCCCATCTATATTAGTGGGGGAAAAAAAGGCAACAGTACTAGAAAATCTTCTCCTAATATTTACGAAATAAGTAATTTTTTTATGATAGACCTAACTATGCATGCTATCAATTGACTACCATCAGTTTCCTACTTGTTTGATTTTTGTTGTTAACTTCCCTTTGGTTAGAAAATGGGATTCTTGTTTATTACTGCTTCATGAAGCATGAAAGTGCTAATTGCTTTGGAACTGATTCATACTTGGGATGATTTTTTTTTTTTTTTAGAACTTGCAATGACAACTGAAAACATAGGTTTTTTGAAAAAGCACTGATAACATTAATCAAACGTTTCATGAATTTCACTGCAACTCCCTTCCTTCGTGAAGCCATACTTTCTTTACACTTGGGATACTTTTTTTTGTATTTTTGTTAGACATATTTGTTGGAAACACTGTCAAGGGAAGAAAAGATATTTATTATAATGTCCTACCCACACTATACAGCATCATGACTCACACACAATTCATGAAAACCCACAAAATTAACTCAGTATCAGTTTTCAGAACTCCATGAAACTTCAGTACCTGCTAGTTAAGGTACTGAGGAGCTATAAGGCTGAACACAGAGCTATAAAATTAATTCCTCAATGCAAGTCACTCAGTCACTCAACTTAAGTACTTTCCTTATTTTACATATGAAGGAAACCAGCCCATAATAACTTTAAAAAATGCAAACCAAGTTCTTACACTATTAAGGAGACACTCTGTACTAACAAGGTTTAATTCTTAGAGTGACAACTTACAATCACAATTTTCTGGACATGAAGGTCTGTAGGAATAGTGGGCATAAAGGTTTTATGCTAGCAGAAGGAAACAGTATCTTTGCTAGTAAAAATATGTTCAGATTTCACAGTGACCAGACACCTTGGGCATATAAATAAGGTCCTCACAACAGAAATACCTTACTTATTTTTTGCTTCTATTTCCTATGATATATTCACATAGAAAATTATTATGCATTTCTCAGTAATAGCACGTGTTTTATAATAGGGTTCTTGGCAGGGCAAGACTGAACAAGAACAGTTAGGTAAAATGACCCTTTTAAGAACAGTTCATACACAATTACATATTAAATAGAAGGTTTCAAAACCTTCTGAGAATTTGGTTTGGTTGTATCCAAAGCAAAGGGCAATTTGACAAATCAAGTGGGCTATTTAAAACCCATCCATTTTGGGGGAAAAAACCCAAACAAACCCACAAAACATAAAAAGCTTCTGCATGATAAAAAACCCCAATCAGACTCATAATCCTTGACAATGATCAATAGCATGTTTTCAGAGACCTCCAACTTATTACAAATGTTTCTGAGATAACCATCAATAATGTATACTGCCTCTCTGTTAAAACTTGCTGGACTGGGACTTTAACATTGGTAATATTTATAATATACTTCTCTTTTACAATGAAATTTTATATTTCTCCTCTTATTATGCTACTTACTGGAAGTATTTTACAGAGGTACAATTATCCTAGGTGTTATTTTAAATAAAGAAATCCTCTTGCAAATATGATTTATACTTCCTGCCCTGTAAACTTTTATATATTTGATTTATTTATTTACTATGGGTGATCCCACTGTATGAATCTCTTAATGGCTGCCTCCTTTAAGTCATATAAGCATTATACTAATAAGAATTCCATTTTATTTTGAGATCTCTGCGGAATTATCTGGAGGACTGAGACAGAAATAACAAGCTAAGACTAATCCTTCAAGTACCAGTGAGCAATAAATTCACATTAAATATTTAGAAATTCGTGTGACTATCACACATTTTTTAACAATTGCTGATTCACAACTTTTTTTTTTTTAAATTAAAAACTCCAGTTGCATATTCACTGAGAATTTTTAAAATTTTATTTTTCAACAGCACTTTAACTTGGGAGATGTGTTATTTTAAACACTCATTGTCAACACTAAACTTTCTGTGAGAAGATTTATAAGGCCTCTGAGCCTTGGACTGGAGGATCACTCCAGGATAGCAATTACGAATTGGAATAATTTAACTCTCCATTGTGCTTTCCCAGTGTGCTAAGGGAAGAAGAATACATATGATTAACTGCCAAGGGGAGATGAAGGGACATCCTGCACCCATAGCGTGTGGTCAGCTTTACCTTTACAGCCTTTCACAGATTACAGCAGCTGCCTTCATTTCATCTGCAAAAGCCATAACCTTTGTTTGGCTGCAGAGCTGATTCATGCAAGTCTGGGCCAAATTTTTTGACATTTTGAAGACTCTGTCTTATTTCACACTAACCTCTGTTATTTCAGCCTGCAGTGCTTTTGAACCTTTCTACACAGGGTTCAGAAGGAGGCTAAACCAAGTTTGAGAAGAGCGAGGTCTCCTGTCCACTGAGGCGGCACAGCATCAGCTACCCCAGATTTGCTCCCTCTCTTCCCTTAGGCAGCTCACTGGGGAAGGTGATGTTTAACTATGCTCCTAAGAGTCAAGTCACCAAGGATTTACTTTCTCTTAATTATTATTATTATTAAACATTTGGAGATGGCAGGTCAAGCTACCTCCCAAGCCACAGTGCCCGGAGCAGTCTGGCCTGGTGGTCTTTCCCTCAGCAAGCGGGGGGGCTGCCTGGCTGGGAGGGCGCCCGCAGAAGGGCACCCCCGGCGTCGCTGCTGGACCTCCGACAGCCCGCAACGCCATGCTTTTGAACATAACGGCAAGATCTCTCTGTGCAACTAGGACTGAGTTGCCAAGACCAACGCTTGTCTAATAGCACAGAGACTTCACAAACTTAAGAAAATCTAATTAAGCATACGCTTCTTAAGCATTTCTTCGGGGACCCGTTCGGACCTGCCCGTGGCCAGCGCAGCCACCGCTAGCAGCCTCGCCTTGCGCCGGGTAGACCGAGGCGGCCCCGTGCCTCCGTCACTCCTGCGGGCCCGCCGGAGCGCTCGGAGGGCGGTGGAGCCAGGGGAGGGCGGTGGAGCCAGGGGAGGGGGGGGGCGCCGCGGG
>VYXH01005690.1:55142-84100 GCA_013397275.1 Burhinus bistriatus
GCCCCCCCCCGCGCCCCCGCCGCTCTGCCCCTGGGAAGGCACCTGCGCTCTCGCTCCCGAGTCCTGCCCTCCAACCCTGTTCTGCTTGCGGGGGCGGGACGACATCTCTACAGGCTTGATCTAGGAACGGAAGTGATTCTGCTCCCCTGGAAAGAAGGGGAGGAGAGGGAAGCAGACAGGGCGGTTTCTTTCACAGGTGCCCCAAGTCTCCTTCCTCTGTTCAGATCACGGGAGTACCCGGGTTCCCCCTGCACGACCACTGCAAAACCAGTTAGTTAGGTCTGCTGGTAACTCATCACAGGATCTGCTGAAAGTAGGGGAGGGCCTTAGAAAAGCAGAACAATGTTCAGCTGTCGAAGCTGGGGCAGTCAAGGGGTAGGTACTGTGTGGGAAGGCTGGGGTCTGTAATTTTAATGTCCTCTTAAAACAAATAAATACTTAAATATATAAGCTTCTTAAAACAGGCTTCCTCAAGGGTCTTGTAAGAGCACTATGTGGTTTCATGAAGAGAAACAAAAATGAACTAGAAAATGCAGCAGCGGAAAGGTGTATGTGTTCCTGAAACGGCAGCTGCAGTCTGGAGCAGAACTCAGGGTCCCCAGAAATGCAATGACTAAAAGGCGGTGGGAAAAGCAAACAAAGTTTGCCTGTACTATTTAGAAAATGGCTCCTTGGTTGTTTTTTGGTTTTGGTTTTTTTTTGGGGGTGGTGGTGGTGTGTGTTTTTATTTGTTTTTTTTCTGAGTCACTAGATTTAGCTAATGATACTGTAAAGTTAGGTGAGATTACTTCACTTCAAAATAGTTATAAAATTATTTTAAAACAGTTTTGATGTATATCAACTTAAACTAAGAACTAGGAACAACTTTGGAGACACCTTAAACATTTTGAATGGTTGAGGTAATCATGGACTGCTGGAATTTCGTGGAACTCTATGTATGGAGACTGGATTGTAATGGGAGTGAGACCCAAAACAAAATGAGAGTATTAAAACACCCTGTTTTAAAATGAAAACAAACACAGATCAGACTGCAAATTTTGCCAGGGATGATGTAATGATAGGTGTCCCTGTGAGAAAATAGACTGATTTGGTTCTAGCTATCGAGCAATAAAGGAATTTGGAGATCTCTCCTTTTCCTTTGCCTGTTTATCATTTAATCTGTTGTAAAAAAAATAAAATAAAATCTGAGCTTATTTTATGACCTTTTAATTTGACACTCTTTTTAACCACCGTCCAGTCTAACGGATCTCAAAACATTCTGTGGTCAAGTTGAGATACACTGAACCTAAGGGGTTAACTTGACTTGGTAGAATAGCAAACCGATTGAAACAGGTCACAACATTTCCTTGTCCTATTTTTTATTTTGATCTCTTTATTAGACGCCTTAACACAAATTTTGAACAGTTTTCTTTGTTGAAGCTAGTCAGACCATCTAAATCTGAGTGATGTTGGTCTTCCATACCTGGGCTAATACCTGTTCTTACCTAAGTTCTGCCTTTAGCTAGGCACTGCTTTATCTAGAGGGCAATGTCTCTTTGTAATTGATTAAAGTTAATATATTCCTTTTCTTATATCCAATATATGAATGAAAGTGATTAAATTACACTTTTTTAGAAGAGCCGAAATTAATCCGAAGTAGTAGATGAAAGTAGAAATTTTTATTTATTTATTTATTTACATTTTAGTATCTTTCAGATTTTCACTCCTGTATCTTGGGAATATTTGGAAGAGTTAATTGCATAATTGGTTTCTATGTTTTCCCAAGAGGTCATATCTAATACTTTCAGAATCTTGTCACAAAAGTTAATTAAAGCATCTCCAGCACACTTTCATTTGCTGCAACATAAGTAAGATTAATACATTTAAAATGTCTAAACTACAGTTGAGAAAAAGCATCGATTAACAACTTGTGACAAAAGCCTTATATTTGGCTATTAAATCACCAGTTTACAACTGTGGAAAATTAACAACAAAACTTGGAAGTAAAACCAAGTAAACAAAAGAGGTGACATGAATTGGAGTATGTGTAAACCAGAAGTGAGAAAGACTAATTCTTTCTAAAGTATGCAGCAATTACTTATCGATAAGTTTGTGCTGTGCCAAAAGGCACTCAGTGAAGCACCAGTCACTTTCTCTATGGGAGGAACATTTTAGGCTTCTTGATTTTTAATAATTTAGAAGCAAGGGAGCAGTTCTGTGAACTCTTTGCAGGTAATATAAGATTTACAACTGAACCAAAGGGGAGTATGAAAGAAGCAAAGCAATTTTGGATGAAAATAGTCTGGAAATTTTGTTAAAGTGATAGTTATTTTTTAAGGAGAAAGAATGGGAGAAAGTAGAGATAAGAATGAATTTGTTCTTAAAGGAGCTGTAAAACAGTCTGGCCTTCTAATGGTTATGTATAAGGGAGTTTAGTAGCTTAGAGAAATTGTTGAGAATTGTTGGTAGAAATCTAATTGATGAAAAAAGGGCCATTAGCAGTTGATCAAATGAAGACTTCTTAGGCCTCTTCTCACAGTATGTCACATGCAGCATGTCTTGAATATCTCTGTGAGGTTTTCGCGTTCATCAGCAAATTGTTTCCCTACCACATATTTTCATTTTTTGTATTTACTGAGCAGAATCTATGAGACTTGCACAGGTCGAATAGTGTAACTGGTTTTTTTAATACAGAAGAATCTTTTCTTCTGTATTTTTTAAATACAGTAAGAAGATGACTATTTTCTTACTGTATTTTTTAATAAATATTTTTAAGAATCCATGCAGGCAGTTCAAGGCTTGCACGCACTTGTTGAACAAATGTTGCCAGCAGACATCCTTTCATATGTAATTATGGAAGCACAATTAAAGACAGGTAGAAGAGACCTCTGGTGGAGGAAAAATACTGAAGAACAGGCTTGTTGCACTGGAAAACTAGGAGATGAAAAACAGTAACACAGGAGAAGCTGGATATTTTACAAGCCCTAGATATGGCTCATTTCAAATTACAGCTGTAAATTGTGGCTCCTGTTAGCATTCCTTGGACTACTATTAAGCTCACACGTTTTTTGTTGGTCTCAGGAAATAAGGCTGTCAAGATTTCTGATCCTGGAAGTCCAGAACAAGTTGAGACATGGAATAAAAAACATGCCTAAGAAAAAAATTTGGTTTAGATAATGTTACTATAAGGCTTTATAATTCTGAGACCCAAATATGAAGTCTCTTAAGTTTCTGTGCCAGTATCACATTACTTGCAATTCTTTTTTTCTCAAATGCCTGGTCAGGTAGATTGTTACATGGACAGCTGGCAATTTGATCAGTATGTGGAGATTTGTAACAGAAACAAAATGAAGGCACCAGGAGAAATGGCAAAACGAGGATTAAAAGAATGGCCTGCAATAATAATAATAACAATATAGTAACAACAATAATAAGCAACACTGTTCTCAGTGGTCCACTAATTTCAGAATAAAATTTTATACCAAGATGAGAAAGCCTGCTCTCTCATAAGAGGATAGCGCTTGTCAGCAAACCGTGCAGTCTAAGAACTGGAGCATGGTAACAAGGTTGCAGAATATGGCATGTGCTCTTCCTTGTCCTGTCTGGCAACCAGAAAAACCCACATTCAAACCTACTCTTCAGACAAACAGAAGAAAACACACAATGAACACCAATCTTGCCTAAAGGGTCTGTTCATAACCTAACCGCGTTGTTGCTGACTAAGAACTTTAGGGATGTGATAAAGACTTGATAGCTGGCACTCCTTGTACTCAGCAATGTACACAAGTGATTCTGGCCAGGCTGCTTAGGCACACATATCTTGGACCTTGTATGTGAGTGTGAGAGAATGAAATCTATGAGAGAATAAGTGTGAGTTTATAAAATAAACTTTAGAGATTTATGTAAATAAATAACGCTAAGTAAAAACTTGCACTGAGTGTTGTTACACAAATTTTTCCATGAGGAAAACAACCTCAACCCATTAGCAGAAACACGGAAAGAACAGGCAATGATTCAAAGATTATGTGTGTCATAACTAAATTTATTACCCAAGTTTTACAAAACATTACCTTTAGAACATTAAAGTTGCTAGCAGTACTGAATGATGGTTTGTGGTGAAATTATTGTTAAGATTAATTCACACGTAGCCATTTTCATCCTTATACCTGAATGGTCACAATGCTCAGATTCTTCAATTAAGATCTTCCCAGTTAAGGTACAAATAAAAACAAGTTTGCTGTTTAACAAAGATGGAAGGAGCGTTGTGCAGAATGCCTAATATTTCTAGCTGCATTTCCAGTCTCCGCTACTGCCTCACAAATATGTAGTGTGCGTTTCCAGTGTTAGAAAATAGCTTGCGGAAAGAAACATAATTCTTTTGAATGATCATGACAACTGGTGGTTGTAAACAGACTTCCACTCTGTGACTCTACTTTATAATTTATTACGGACACTTTATCTGATTAGCAAGGCCAGTGGGGTGCAATTTCTTTGATGGAAATCAGTCTCTAATTTGTAAAAATAACTAAGCTAGATGTTTATGCAAAGGTTTATAAAGAAATGCAAAGGTATATGTAAAAATACCCGTTATTTCTAAATGTAACATTTTTACAAACAAGCATCAGATCTTCTAGGAGCTATTCGGTAACCTTTGCATATATACTCGACATATTCTAAGTGTGAAGTAAGTGGGCCTCTAAGTACCCCAAGAATTTTGACCTAGCTCCTGTAGATACTACTGGATCTGTGCATCCCGACCTGCTGCAGCTGGAGACCAGCATTCCCTCAGCTCAAGCGGGTTTGCAACTCACCAGCTTGAAAACGGCGGCTTTGCTTAAGGCATCACACTTCTCTACAGACCCGGGTACAAACCTGAGAATGCTCTTAGAAACAAATGCAACGCGAGGGATAGTGAAAGTAGATGCTCCTGCAATACAGCATTGGGGTAGGTTTTTTTTCCCCTTTCTCTTCTGTAAGAGAGGTCGAAGGAGGCGGCACCGCAGACGAGCGCGCAAGATGGCGGCCAGGCTCGCGGCGGCCACGCGGCACCTGCGGGAGGCCGCTCCGCCAGCAGGGGCCCTCGGCGCTACTCGGCGGCAGGACGAGCCGGGGTAGGGCCGGGAGGGCGGGCGCGGAAAGCTGGGGGGGTCACGTTGGGACGCTGAGGGAGAGTCGTGGAAAGCTTCCAAACAGGATGGAAACTGGAGAAAAAGAAAAAAAGAGAGGGAGGGTGCTCCAACTGAGAAGGTGAGTGAGAGATGGGGTGACAGCTGAGGGAGAAATATAAAGCTAAAGGGGGTGAGGGGAGAGGGCGGGGCTGGAGGTGGCAAGGGGCAGAGGGGAGCTATGCAGAAAGGTGGGTTTGACCCATGAAAGTCACCATAGCAAAGGTGAGGTGGGGAAGGGCAGGGCAGGGCAGTGCGGGCTCACAGGTGCTGCGAGCTTTCAAATATTTTTGGAAAAGGAAAAAAGAAAAAAAAAAAAAGCAAAAGGAGACTCAAGAGAAGTGTGTGTTAATAATGCCTCAGAAAAGGAGACCCAGGCTTTCCTTCCCTCTTCTGCCAGTGAGCAGCTAGCAATTCAGGGCACCCTCTGAGGAGAAGAGGGCTCAGGACCTGGAAAACAAGGGCCCATGGAAATACAGAAGAAGCAAAAATGAGATTTGGGGTGCAATTGCTGAGGTTTGAGGTAAGCTGGCATAGCTAGCAAGCGGAAAACCGGACGGGGTATTGGCGGACGGTTGTGTGAAGGTGCGGAGGGGAGAGGAGAGGAGAGTGGAGTGTTGCACCTCAAACTGGCTTCACACTACTTGTACCACTGGAGGGGTGGTGGCAGTACTCCCTTGTGGGAATGAAGAGGTGAGAAAAAGAAAGTTGTTTGAACGGGGTTGGATCGACAAAGGGTGTGGGTGAGTTAATGGAAGCTAAAAGTCCCTGTTGTTCGGGAGCTGGGAAATTCGACTGAAAATGGAAAGTAAGCAGGAGAATTGAGTATTTTTGTTAGTTCATGTGTGGGAGGGAACGATGCTTTAAAACTTACAGAAGTTTCCATGTGGGTTATGTTGAAGACCTGATTATGTAAAAGTTGTATGTGTACCGTGTTATTACGTATAGTACTTTACACCATTTCCTTAGAATGACTTCTGTAGTACTTGAATTTAATTGTGGATGTGTAGTAAGATTAAAAGTACTGCACCATGGCTTTAGAAGAAAGCATTTGCTACATTAAATTTAAAATTGCAATCCTTTAGTGCCCCATGCGTAAGGTGTTTTTTGACGTCACAATGGTGTTGCATAACATTTCCTTCAGTTGTTTTATAGGCAGCACTACATATAAATTCTTACAATTACATGTTCTTTTGGTTCTTTTACTGGTCCACGTGAGGAAAAAGATGTGGGTTTTTTTAATTTGGTGTCTTAAAAATTAGAAGCTGGAATTCTTTATTAAATGAAATACAAGTCTCATTTCACTTTTTTTTTTTTTTTAAACATCTTTATATTATTAGTAATGCCAAGTTTGGTTTTCAAAAATACTTAACCATTTTCTACTGAATTGTAGTTACTACATACAACTGTTCAAATACAACTTTCAGGTTTTGGAATCCTGTATTTGTAGGTTAGCAGAAGGTGGAAGGTTTTGTGAGGAGAGTATTGTAACAGATTTGCTCTGTTCTGTTACTTTTTTTCTGAAGTATTCACAAATGGACAGTGCCAGAAACAGGCAGCTGGGCTGAACTGGCCTTTACTTTGCCTTAGCAGTCCTTATGTAACTTTCTGATTTTATTTGCAAATCTAATAGAAATGTTTATATACATTTTGAATTTATGTGGCTGTCCGATTTGAGTTAGATCTAACTAGAACTGGCAAGGTAAAGGCCATTATGGCCATACTCAGTCCTAGTGTTTTACATCATATAAGCTCTAATTTATTTGCTATTCCAAGTGTTGGATTTAAGGATCCAGTATGAATGAAATCTACCTGTGAAATTCAAGTTTTCTTTGTTTTTTTTTTTCTTCTTTCAAAGAAAATGAAGAAGATGCAGTGTCAAAGTTCATAACATCATAGACTTTAGCAGAAGATGTGTTGCATGATCTATAATAAAATTGGAAATGAGACCCCCAGTGTCTTAGGTTAAAATAATGTGAATGGTTATGCTTACCAAGTCACAGACTTTTTTTTTTAAACTTACACCACCAGATGGCGATCTAACATAAACTTTTGATCATTAGTGAAAGGATGAGTTTTGATCATCTGTTCTGTGATATTGTCCTTTCCTAATTTTGAATTAATTAGTGTTGAAGTTGCTTGGAAAGTCACTGAATGAGGCCTTACAAGCAGTACTGATACTATGCTATGGATTCTGTAACACTATAATAGACTTTATTCTTTCTGCATTAGTGAAGAATTGCATCAAAGATTGTGTCAACTTCTAAAAACAAAATGAAACTTTGTGCTATATAGAATCATAGAATGGAAGGGACCTTAAAGATCATCTAGTTCCAACCCCCCTGCCATGGGCAAGGACACCTCCTACTACACCAGGTTGCTCAAAGCCCCATCCAGCCTGGCCTTGAACACTTCCAGGGATGAGGTCTCCACAGTTTCCCTGGGCAACCTGTTCCAGTGCCTCTCTACCCTCAGAGTGAAAAATTTCTTCTTGACGTCTAATCTAAATCTACCCTCTTCAAGTTTGAAGCCATTACCCCTTGTCCTATCACTACATGCCCTTGTAAGAAGTCCCTCTCCAGCTTTCTTGTAGGCCTCTTTAAGTACTGGAAGGCTGCTCTAAGGTTTCCCTGGAGCCTTCTCTTCTCCAGGCTGAACAACTCTGACTCTTGCAGCCTGTCCTCATAGCAGAGGTGCTCTAGCCCTCTAATCATCTTCGTGGCCCTCCTCTGGACCCGCTCCAACAGGTCCATGTCCTTCTTATGCTGAGGGCTCCAGAGCTGGACATCAGTATTCCAGGTGGGGCCTCATGAGAGCAGAACAGAGGGGCAGGGTCACCTCCCTTGACCTGCTGGCCATGCTTCTTTTGATNGTCCATCCATCAAATCCATGTCTCCAATTTAGAGACCAGGATATCATGTGGGACAGTGTCAGATGCTTTGAACGAGTCCAGGTAGATGACATCTGTTGCTCTCCTCTTATCCACCAAGGCTGTAACCTTGTTGTAGAAGGCCACCAAGTTTGTCAGGCAAGATTTGTCCTTAGTGAAGCCATGTTGGCTGCCACCAGTCACCTCCTTATTTTCCATGTGCCTTAGCAGAGTTTGCAGGAGGATCTGCTCTATGATCTTGCCGGGCACAGAGGCGAGACTGACCGGCCTGTAGTTCCGTGGGTCATCTTTTTTACCCTTTTTGAAAATGGGGGTTATGTTTCCCCTTTTCCAGTGAGTGGGAACTTCACCAGACCGCCATGACTTCTGAAATATGATGGATAGTGGCTTGGCAACTACATCCGCCAGCATTGACAAAGCATTGACATAGGATATGCGTAAAGCCCAATGAAAGTAGTTTTTAAAAGGACAGGAAAAAATATAGGTGAAGTTTGGAAATATGTGTAAATTAATAAAACCATTCTATCTTTAAAGTTCTCAAACTAGGAATCTTCTGATGAAGGTTTTCCTCAACTTGACTAAGATCCTACATTTTCCACTGTAAATTGTAATTTAATTCCTCTAGAATAAATTAAAAAACCACAAACCCAAAAATGCGAACGAACTGAAACTTTTTAAGTGCAATTTGACAGGAGTAATTTTTGGTGAGTGGAATATTAACTTGTCCTAAGGACCTAGTGTTTGTGAACTGGACAAGTAATTGACTGCCTTAATGCATGGGCTGAAAATAGCCAACATAACATATTTGAATACTTTTGTGAAGTTTTTGTAAAGGAAACAATGTGCTTCTTTTAATGGCTTTTTAAAAACTGTATTTATATGTATTTTTTATACTGAAGTGGAGCATAAAGAATGCAGAGACATGTCGGTCTTTTAAACAGCATCTAAATTTTAGCACTTAGGCCTGTAATTATCAGTGGAGAATACCATTTTGACTCCTCACCCAACAGGCACTTAGGTAACTGATATTTCCTATGCTTTTGAAAAGCCATCATGCATGTACTTACCATTACAGGTTTTGTAAATACCTTCTACTAGGTATTTGATCCCCCTTTGATTGCTGGTGTAAGTCAATCTTCAGTAAGGTAAAATACACACAAGAAAAAGTGGTTTAGATTCAGATATTCCTTTGTTACAGCAGGATGATTGTTTAGTTACTTTTGTAAAATTCATGTTACTATTTTATTGCCAGGCTACTGCCACTATATTGTTTGGTGGCAGCAGCAGTGAAGCCTGCCAGAAGCTAACCTAGAATCAAGAACTCAAGTGAAGAGTCAGTCAGCCTGAATCCCTTAGTAAGAGGGAAGAGTTTATGTTGGAGAATAAACAGGGAGCATGTTTGTGCTGAAAACAGGAAGGAAGTTTTCCTTAAATTTGTTTTGTAGACAAGTTCTTTTGATAGCTTTAAAATACCATAGAGTCTGTCCAGAATATATTCAGCAGCAAAAGTGCTAAATTATAGATGTACAATTGATTGGCATGAATAGGATATCATAAAATACACAGTGGTCCCAAGTCAGATTATTTGATCTGTGTGGCTTTCACAGTGGAATGCCGCACCTTACAATCATCTCCAGTAAAGCAGAGACACTGTATATATATACACACTGTGTGTGATATGTGATCATTTTGGATTGATTTACTGCAGTGATGTGATGTAATTTTCTTTCAATCATGGTGTCAGCAAATTTAAAAAAAAAAAACACGAAGATTTTTCAAGACAGGTTAGTGTTAAGAAATTAGAAATGCAAAGCATTATACTTTGTGTAAATGAGACTTCTGATTAAGTGCAGTTCCATAGACAGCCAAGTCTCAATCTTGGAGCAATGGGGAAGTCCTGGAAAAAAATAGCTATGTTTTGAGGAGACGTACATTTCATTATGCTGTAACAGCTGAATATTTTTCTCATTAACAGATAGGCATAATACCAAGCAGAACAAAACTCTAAAGAATAGAAGTGCTATGAAATGGTTTTGCAGTTCACTTGACAATTTTAAAAAGATGAAATCTAACTAAAATATTTTGCTTTTCAGGGCAGGAAATTGTTTTCCAAAATCATGCACAGGCTACTTTATAAAGCTGAGTATCAAACAAAGAAAAACAGGGGGACTTACAAAGAGAAAAACAAACCTGCTGGTGAGATTTGACATGAGTCTGAATTTTGGATGTCTTACATGATCTCTGTTACAATGCAAGAGGTATTACCAATATGCCTTTTTCCATGTGCTTTGTCTTTTGTTTAAAAATGAAAAGTGAGATCCTGGCATGTTGGTTTCTTTTAAAAAAAAAATAAATTGGTAACCTCTGTAGCTGCCTCATTACAAGTTGCAAGAATAGTTATCTATAGCTACCTGTATTAACTGATATAAATGTAATATTTTACTCAAGAAGTGTCTCAAAGTTTCATAGGAAGCATTTTGATGAAATACTTCAATATAAGAGGAAAACACTTGAAAAGTTACTTCCCCCCCCCCCTTTCCATTTGTTCAGATGGATTAATCTCAGCTCTGCATGTACAGAACTTACTGTCTGCAAATCTTACGGCAGTAACTGAAGTAAAACTTGATCAGTAGATGTACTGCATGACATTGATTTCTATTTGTAAAGGAAATAGAGCACTTGTACTTTTTGAGTCTGATGACTTGTGCTTATTTTCTCAGGTGTTTAGGTATTTCTCATTTATAATCTTTCAAAGTAAAGTACGCTTGAAAGGTAGTTTCACGTAAGACGTTCCAGAAAAGCTCTCCTTACATGTGTAGATTTTGCCATGCAATACATGTATCGAATCCACTCTAAATATAAATGTATGGATAAGCATGTATCATCAGTAGGCCTATCTACCTGGTCTGTTTTTCAGGAAAAATGCTGAGTAGCATGCTTTGACTTCAGGCAGATTTTCCCCACTCCTCTGATTTTTTTTCTCGAATAACTATATTCTGTGAGGAAGATCTGTTAAGTTTTGTTCTTTGTATTGATGAGGAAAGAGACAAAACATTCATTCAAAGATGGCTGGAGTGAAAAAAACACCACAAAAAACGAACACAAAACTGGATGTTCAGAGCACCGACCAAATCAGTTTTCTGGCACTTCAGGGAAATATTTTTCTGCCACGTCGCCTTTGTCTTGCACAAAGCTATCTTTTTCTTGCTCACAGCAACCAACAAAAACTACGGGATGGGGGCAGGGGAGTGAACAGACTGGCAGGGCCAGCCTGTACGACTGTGTCAGCTAGAGACTTCTCAGTTGCTTTTGGCCTGAATTGACTGTTGCTGAGTAATGCGGCTGTCATTACTTTTTGGGCAGTTTCTCAGGGTGGTAAGAGGGAGTGAAATAAAACATTTTTCAAATTGTTTTGCGCTGCAAGGAGGGAAACTATTGGGCATCCCACTGTTTGGCTTGTGTCTATGTTTACTTTAGTTAGTGAAAAATCAGAATACTATTATTTGGGGGGTGGAGGGAGGGCGTGGGGAAGGGCAGCATTCATTGGGTTCCATGTCCAGTGGACATAAACGTATTAGCTTGTGGACATAGAGAATCTAGTTTCAGTTCTCACAGCACTACACCTGTCCTTGTGACCCCAATAAAGTTGTTCTTCCCTTACCCTCCTGCCTGTTTTTCTCATTTGTAAAACAAACCCATACATTTACTGAGAAAAAGACCGTATACATATGGTACTCTGAAGGTATGTGTTGATGTAAATATGGACAGCATGAAGTTTGGGTTATGCTTCTCAGGGGTGGAATGTATGAGTAGGCTGTGGTAGCAACCTTACCAGAAAATGCAAGATCATATAGCAAACTGGCTGGCTAGAGCCTCCTTGGTGCTCTCTTCTCCTCTTTCCTTGTGTCCTTTCTGTTTTCCTGCTTTCACTTAAGTAAGTTTTGTTCTACAGTTGATCTGTTTTTTTCCTTGCTCCTTTGCTAATATTGAAGTAATAACTAGCAATTTTCATTAACTACAAATTTCTTTATTATTTAACTAGAATTCAAAGTTACTTTAAGTTTTATTTTAACATAACTGTGGTTTATAGGTTTTGAAGTAAATTTGTATCATCCTCTATACATATTCAGCTGCGGTTCCAAAAAGGTACAAATGAAAAACATGGATTCCTTAGGATATATGTATAAATACCATTTAAAAAGATAACACAAATAACGACACGTAGTAGGTTCAGATCATTTAAGTCATCTTGGAAATCAGATTTGCAGCTGTTTATGCGGAGAAGCAAGAAATGGAAGTTATTGTAAGCAAGCTGAAAATACCTGCTGTCAAAATCAGCTTGTCCTATGATCGTCTGATTTACATCCTTCTGCTGCACAAATCAGTAGGTTCAGAGTTGCTGAATTTGATACATTTCAGTGCAAAATTGGGTACCTTCATCTGTGAAAATGGAAGCGCAAGCTCTGCTTTCATTAACACTTCACCATAATTGCTGTTTTGACCAGACAGTATCTGCAGGAAAAAAAAAAATCAACACCTAGTGATGCATATAGTGCTTCCTGCAATACCTTAACAGTAGGGGGGTTTTGCCTCTAGGGTAGAGAGAAAAGGAAGAGAATTGCTTGCTATGAGCTGGAGAAGCAGCGCAGTTGGCTCTGGCAGTGAGGGGGTTGACTGACAGTCTGCAGTGCAGTGGAGTTAGCTGAGCTCCCTATATGGCTGTGGATTAGCTATATGCTAATACTGATAGGAGAAGAGGAGCTGTACCAGCGCAGTGAGCTGACGGTGGAGGCGATCAGAGTCTCAGCAGAGCTGACTCCTCAAGAGCCATGGCTGAAGGGGGTGAAGGAGGGGAAGATGAAATACAGTTCCTACGAACTGTAAGTATCTGCTTTTTATAGGTCATGTAGTACATGATTTTATGTCTCATGTCTATTCCTTTTCTGTTGTATTAAAAATAAAGTGTTATTTCTGTGCTGGGCTTTGCCAAACGGGAGAATTGATTTAGTCAGTGGAAAAAAAAAAAAAGCAAGAGTATGAGCTTTAATAGCATCAGGCAGTCTCAGTGTGTTCTTCCTTGAATCGGCTCAATAGCCAGTTTGGTATAAGGAGACCTATTTCCGCTGTAATCCCCTGTGTTTGAAGCGTCCTCGTCAAGTTTGTACTTGGGTTTCTAAATGTAGCATGCCAAATATCTGACCTCTGAAACTTCTGACTAGGTTAGATTTCACTGACATTAACAGAAGCTTTGCAAATAGGAGAGCCTTAAAATGATGAATAAACCAAGCGAGCCCTTGATGACCTCTTCTGATAAACATGCACACAGAAGCACACTTGTGTGTAGGGAATACCAACAGATGTTGAAGTCAGGGCTCTGCAAATGTTTGGGGTCTTTTCTCTGCTTAAAAGAAGCTTATTTTAAAAGGAGATAAGGATTTCTTTGGGAAGGGGTGTTAATTAGTGAAATAGCCTTCACTTGGTGTAATTTTCTATAAAGAGCCCTCACACCATTCTTTCCTAAAGCTTTACACAAATCTAGTATGACAACCAATTTGGACTTTCAAGCAAGTAGTGTTCATGTATTAATTTTGGGGAAGAGGCTAAGATCCTTTTCATATGTCATCTTGTGTCTCTCATTATTTTTACCCTGCATGACTAAGAGTGTGTTGTTGTGTAACTAGCATGAAAAAACTGCTATTGATGTGTATTCCCTCTTCTTTCCATAGAATCTTTACTTTGCATTTATCACAAATAATGTTCCAGAAACAGTCTTCTCTAGAGCTGATACAACTTTACAAGTCTCTAAAATTAAAACATGCTAAGTGCCCAAAGTAGGAAATTACAAGGCTGATTTCTGGGAGGCTGGGAATATTTATTTCTGGGAATTAAAGGTTGGAGACTGGTGATGGCTGCTGCTGCTTATGTAAATTGTTTAGGTGTGATGAAGAGTCATTAGCACTTTTAAGCCTGGGAGAATTTCATGGAGGGAGGGAAATGGATAATCACAATGGATTATCCTTTTCAACATCCCTTCCCTCCACTCCACTTTTTAGAGGTATCTCTGTTACATAGTTTAGTAGATTATTCAGCCTTTAGGAGAAGGTGCTCTTACAAGCGACCAGGGCTTTGAATGAATGTCCTTCATCCTTTCAGTTTGTAAGATGTTGCCTTGACTGAACAGTCTCTCAGTGATGAAGTGAGAAGCTTTGCCTGTGCATAGGCAGCCTGCGTATGCTACATGAGATAGCAGTTTCTGCTGCTGTGACCATTCTCATGCTAGTGGAACTCTATTGCAGTTCTTTCCAATGGGTGAAATAAAGCGCTAAATAGAAGTGGGGGCCAAAACTGGAAACGGCAAAAGTGAGACTATACAGAGGTGTTCCTTATGCTTGGTGTTAGGAAATCTTCTACAGGGGGAAAAAAAAAAAAGGACTAGATTTCTGTCTTGGAAGCCCCAGCTTCTCCTTGCTGTAACAATCTTATCAGTTAACTGCTGTCTCCTCTCCATTATAACTTCATTCACTTGCGTGGAGAGGGATCAGTTGTTGCTTTGCAATGTACTGAGAAAGGAACCATTTATTAGGTACTGAGTGCTACAGTGATGTAAGCCTTCAGTACTTACTACTTAACAGCTTTTATTGCTGCCCGAACAGTGTTTGTACATACACACATGAAGTACAGTAGCCCTTTAGAACTCTTCTAGTGAAATTGTTGGTCAAACAGGATCTTCTTCAGATCAAAATGTTTTCTGGGAATTTGGATTGCTAGTGAATGTTTCATAGGCTTGTGTAGCTGAATATTCCTTTGAAATTGTTGATCTCTGTATTCGTATTTTTGAGTCTGTAGACAAAAGTGCTGTAGGGTGTTTTAGGCTCTGAGGTAACTCTTTCTTGGTGAGGTATAAAATAAGATTAGATCTCTTTTGATCTGAAAATATCCAGTAGTTTTTGAAAGAGCAAGAGAATTAACTCTTAAAAGTCTAGTAAAATTAATTTTTGCTTAAGGGGAAACTTTCCCTTTGTCCCCCATTTTTTGTTGGATATGATTTTTTTTTTCTTCTGGATCTAAGTTATTGTATAGTTTTGTGCATCATTTGTAGGCTTTCTGCTGATATAGAAGGGCTTGAAGCTCAGTAATGCATAAAAATGAAACCTATATTTGTTCCTATGGAGCAGCAAACTTGTGGGCATATTTATAAACTTTGGTAGAAAGCTTTTCACTATCACTTCCTGTTCCAAGACATTACTCATATTTGATTGATTTGGCAGCAATGGGAATGACAAAGACCTTGAGAACAAATTCCAGAAAGGAGAGGAAAAGAACACTTTAATTGTCATCAGTGTTGTAGTAGTAGCACGTCTTCAGTACTCGTTTTGAGTAAGTCCCAGTTCTTGTGTGAAGTCTTTATATGCAATGATAGCATTTAAAGGAAGATGTTACTCATGCATTCTAATACCTTTCTTAATTTTTCCCTGACTTGTAAGTTCACTATGAATATAAATAAATACACAAATAAACACAGATTCTTCTTATACTGCTACCCTGCTGCTGTGTCTTTGTTATGAAATCTTTGATGTTTTGTTTCTGTAATAATGCTTGGAATTGCTTCTCTAGTTTTCTAGTTGGTGGCTTTCATCTGGATTTGACTCTGGATATTCAGTGTATATGTGTCTGTTTGCATGTCATGTATGGAAGGGAGAAGCAAAGCACTTGTTACATGTGTGTAATATGCAATACTGCTATCTCTTAATTTTCTGCCCTGGTAGTGTTTATTCTTTAGATTACTTCCCCCTATTGTTTGTTTGTTACCTCTTCCTAAGGTATGAATACACGAGAAATTAATGAAGTTAATGTTTATGCAGCATTAGGTGAGAACACATATGTTAACCTGTGCTGTTTTGAGATAACATGCTGAGGGATAGAGAGGGAACCCTGTTGTACTTGGCAGTGTGGATGAATGTGTGTAAAGCACTCATTCGAGCCTTTCCTAGCTATAGGGACTTTACTACTGTGACAAATTGACAAAGTCCACTCCTCTCTGGAAATTATTCCCAAGTTCTCTGTCATTCCCACTGCTGCTGAATTAATCAAATATGAGGTGATGGCTTGGAGCAGACAGCTTTTGTCTTCCTCCATCAGAAATGCCTGTGGTCACTTGGTAACAGAGAGCATGATTGGAGAGGGGAGAAAAAGAGTCACACCCCTGCCAAGAATAGGCATAGGAGCAGTTTAAATGTACTTGTAATGAAGCATGTCAAAGCTGTTTGCCATCTTAGAGTCCAGATTATGGTGGTAACACTAGTTAATAGGTCTGTTGCTTTGTCATTTTTTCTGAAATTCATTGATTAATGGAGAGTGTTTCCACTTTTTTTAATACAGCTAAATCTTTTTTTTGAGATGGCTTGTAACACATTAATCAAGAAAGTTTTGCCGTGTTTTCCATGGATCTGAACAGTATGTATGTTGGTGTGTATGGGTTAGTCTGTATATGTCTTTGTGCATGTGTCTGTGTATGCGTGACTCTTTCCCCAACTGATTACAAATTAATTTCTCTGAGTCACAGACCTTAACAATTGATTCTTCTTTGACTTTTGCTGCTTTTAACAGCTTCTCTCAATGACCTAATTCTATGTGTTCTGATAAACCTCTCCAATCACTATCTAAAAATTTAGATAGGAGTGGGAAATTGTTTTCTGTCATGGACTGAGTGTCGTTATCTGTTAAATAGCAAAGTACTGTTGTTACAAAGACCTGGAACAGAGTATTTGGATTTAATTTTTTTCAAGATCTAGACCATGTATGTAGATTTACACAATGAGTTTACAGTTTTTTATTTCAGGTATGTTTTTGATAATTTATGTGTTAAATTGCTGCTCAGAATCAAGACAGTTGGGTGACTCATATACAGTATGTGTACAACTTACAATATGTGGATACACTTTCCTATCTATATTGCTTGAAAATGAGCTCTTCTACTGTTCAGATATTACAGATGAGATGGGAAATTGTCTCAGCTTTACAATATGAACTGTTACATATAGCATGAGTTAGATTTTTTCAGTCATTTGCACTGTTGCCAAATATAAATACAAAAAGTGATTGTATCATGCCTTTTTTTATTATTTTTAGGAGCTGTACTAAAGCACTTCAGTTTACCCAGGATTAGTGTGGCATAAAACCAGTTCTTCTTTAGATGCTTTTAATACATTTTGTTTTATCAAATCTGTGTCCCTAGTGGTGTGTCCCTAGTGACATAACAAAGAATGTGTGAAGTGGGAACATTAAAATAATTCATCCTTAATACTCCAACTTAATATCTAATAGTTATGCTATGCTAATATTTTGTAGCACAGATCTCTGTGGCTTGATTCAGTAAAGTACAAATATCTCTATATAATGCCCACCAGGTAAATACTTGCAAACAAATAGATCGGAAAAATGTCAGATAATAATGGAAGATATTTCTAGGGAGAAGTTTTTGGCAGTGGTTACTTAAAAAGTGGGAAAGTATAGAAATTGTTCTTGGTGAGTTGTGTATGAGATTATATAAAAGTGATATAAAAATGTATATATAGTAAAAGTCACAAAAGCTAAAGAATTTTCCTGAAGCCCCTTTTAAGGGAGCTGGTGCAGGTCCTGCATACTTCTTGAACAGCTGAGTGTGTTCCCTGGTATTGTTTTCAAATTAGTTAGGACATTTCGTCTGTTGTCACTGAAGTGTACTGCAATTCATGATACAGTAGTTGTCCATTAGTCAGTCAATTCTTTTTAGGAAAAGGGTAGAAAAGAAAGGAAGAATAATGTTATATAAAACTTGAGTTCCTTCTGAGAACCTATGTGTATTGGGAGCTTAAGTGATTTTTGAGTTAAATGCGTCTGTGTATCTATTTATCTCCGTGCATTAAATCTCCCCCTTCTGATCCTATTGCCACATTTTTAACAGTTGTATAGCAGGCCATACTTCTAAGTCTAGATTCTAAGAAGAAAAACAAAAATTGTACAACAAACAAAATGGACAAAAACTCCACCATGTCTCTTCTACTCCATTTAAAAAAGTCTTTCAAATAGATTTCTTTTTGCTTCTTAAACTTCAGGCTATCACCAGTATAGCGAATTGCAGTCACTCTTCTTGCCTTACTATCCTTCGGTTTCTACCATGGAAATCATACTTAATTTTATGAATTTATCCTGAGTTAAGTTTCTTAGAACTTGTAGGATCCTTCTTTGTAAATAATGTTGCTCTGTTTATTTTCACCCATTAAATTGCCACTTTTACTCCCTGCTTGTGTTCTCAACTTTGTGAACAGGTTTGTCCAGTTTGTCACTATATGCAAAACAGATAGCTTATGCTCATTCTTTGCCTAGGACTATTTACTTGTTGAAGGTCTGGGTAATATTATAAGATAGATTTACAATATGACAAATTTTCCAGTGTATCATATGCTGTAGTATGCTGTGAGTGTTTATTTTTTGACGAAATAAAGATAAATCTTCTCCAATTAATTGCAACCCCTTTTCAAGGCAGAATTTTAAGCAAATGCTCTACCATACTATAAACATAACAGTCACATCTTCAGACTGTATAGCGTGTCTGGTTTTTAGCTCTGGACACAGTGGAGTAGTGGCTTGATACCCGTATCAGAGTTACTCAGTTCATGTGTAACAATTTCTCTTTTGGAGTGAAATCATCTCATTTAAGCGGGTATTTCAGGCTTCTGGTAAGGAGCAGTTCTTTGGGAAAGTTGCACCATGTTTAGGTGAAAAGGGAAACACTTAAGTAGTTTGGTATGTTTAATAGAATGAAAGTTGTTTGAAGTTTAGGTAATGGTTGGAATTTTATATGTGCTGTTGAGGAGAAGAGGGCTAAGTGATATAGCCACAACTGCATTATAATTTCATAGAACTTCACATGATTTGTCTTGATATACTTGGGTCTTTTTAATTCTCTGAGTGAGGATCTTGAGGTCTGTTACCAGCTTGAGGTACAAATACAGAACGAGTGGAACGTTATGCCACCAAAAGCTTGTGGTTAAAATAAGAGGAAAGATAACAGAGGAAAGCAAAAAGGGAATATGAGAAGGCAGTGAAATGATATCCAGCAGGTTGTTAGGTAGTAATTTTTATATTCTAGTTACAGAAACAATTATAAAGTAGATTTACTGGTGTCATGAGGAAAAAACTCCACTTTAATAATATTCTGGGAAAAATGCATTTGCTGGGTGGTAGACTCTACCAGGTAAAGGCAGACAGAAAGGAGAAAAGGCAAATAGAGTTTTTGCAGATGTAACAGGTGGACAATGAAGACTTGCATCATGATTGGTCAGAGGTGAAGGCTGATTTCTGTCTATCACATTGAAAGTAGTTGAGTTAGGGACATACTTCTAAAGGTCCAGATGTTGCAGGCTGCTGTTGGAGATGGTACATTGTTTGATCTGTTTCCCTGATACCTTTCTTACATTTTGTTTGGCATGAATCTATAGAATAGACGGTAAATCTAGTTTTTCCTACAAGGATGCAGTAATGTTCAAAGCGGCATTGTACAACATTGCATGTTGTATTATATGTAATGATAGTACATGTATGCATAATATATGTATGTATACATATGACATATATGGGATATGTACATATGTATGGGATATATGTAATGAGTTGCACTTCTGCAAGCTGCTTCATATTGGCCCAGTCTACATCAGTTAAAAACAAAGCAACATTACACTACATGAGCTCAGCATCATGCTTTACTACTGTTTCTTTCTACAGCTTAAATTTTAAAAATTGCTATTTCAGAAAGAAATCGGTGCATGTATTACAATATTATAAATACAGTATATTGTTACAAAATAATTGCAAGATTGAATATAGTCATGATTGATTTAACTCCTGCAATGGATCTAACTCCTTGTCAGTTTCTTTTCCTTTTTTTCTTTTTTTTCTTTTTTTTTGGGGGAGGGGTATCAGTGTCAATGCAGGTCTGCTGGAATAACATGAATTTTGTTACAATCAAACAAAACTCCTCAATTTCACGTTAGAATGCTAGTTTTTGATAGGATTTGTGACCATGCAATAATCCTAAATTAATACTCCAAGCATACATTTCCCTATTTCCCCTTAACCTCACTGGTGGCTCTTGTGAGGAATTGTCTTCTGCTTAAGCTCTGCTTTTTGGCATCTGAAGGGGGATTAATGTATTTGGTAATAAACAGTGAGCTTGCTAGCGATGTTCCCACATTTTTATAGAATGCAGCAAGTGGGTTGCCTGATCTCTGTGCCTTTTTTCTAATCCCCTGCCATGCTAACTGGCTATGATTCATAGTGAAATCCAGCTGTGAATATTGCTTCTTTCTCAGTTCCCATGGCAGTGCTGTGACCACACAGCCAAATGCTGCCAGGTGCATTAGATACAGATTCCAAAAATAAAGGCAGAGTTCTGGGCAGGGAGGACAAGAAAAATAAGTTTGGTGTGCAGTTATTTAGAATGTATTGAATTCAATCACAGGACAGTAGTTTAAAGTCGTGTATTTCTTGACTTCATTCGTGAAGCACCTGTTTTCCCAAATGGCGCATAATAACAGTGCAGATATATAATAAGCAGAGACCTCTATAGGCAGTAAAATTATCTTCTCAATTTAAGAAAACAATTGCTAACATAAACACACTTTAAAAGATTCAGAAAGAAAACATGAGGCATTGATGTATGCCTCAATGCATATTTTGGTTTATTTGCTCAATGTAGAAATTTTAAATTTAACATTCTGTCTTTAATATCATTAAAAAGTCACCAGACCATTTCTTATGCGTTAGTAGGATGTAGTGCTTTTGGTGCTGGAAGATTTAAAATTGTCTACCAGACATTACTTAATAAGAATGTGTGTTGTTCTAATTGCAGAAGGTGTTTTCCTCCTAAATACTTAATTTGCTTGGGTAACTTTTGGAAACTTGTTTTCTGAAAATTATGGTAATGTTCTTAAGCACAATTAGCAAATATGTGACATCCTCAGAGTGTGTCTAAAGTAGTTCAAGATTGGGATATGCATAGGAATTATAAAAACCTGCAGGAAAGTTGATTTTTATTTTTTTTCCCCCACCTAGATCTGCTCTTGGTAGTGTCTCACCTACAGTATGAGGCATACATACATGTGTTGGTCAGCCATTGCGCACCTGCTGTCAGTCAGCTCTCAGTCTTAACAGATGTGGTTCAGCTGTAAATAGGAGCTGATGGCCAGCCTGTTGATCAGGTAACCTCTCTTTTCCAGTTCCCTCTTCTGGCACATCATGTCTATGGTGAGGAGTGGCAGCTTCAGTCAATAGAAGCAATGGCAGAGACAACAGCAACATAAGGTGAAAGATTCAGTAGTAACGTCAGGTTTGTTCCTTCTACTGGGCTTTTATCCAAATAAGCAAGTGCTAGTTCCTCAGTAAGACAAGTAGTGAGCACACTCCTGGGCTGGTTTTAGTCCGCAACAAACATTTCTGTCACTCTTGAGCATTTCAGCTACTTCAGCACTCAACCGGGTTTTCCAGTACCTTGTACCAGAAACCAACTTCCCTTTACCCAATTGCAACAACTTGAATTCTGTCCAATAATAATACAATACAAAAAACCTGGAACTTAAATCCTTTACAAATTACTTGCACAAACAATAGAATTTCAACTCGGAGAGTTGAAACAGCTGTTTAGCAGCAGATGCAGAACTAATTTAAAACACTGAAGATTTAACATGCTTTAAATTGAATGAGCAGTACCATATACAAACAAAAGTACAAGGATCATCAAGCATAGAATATATACTAAAATGCCTCAGATGATTCCCTAAAATGCTTAAGGCCAAATGACTTCCATCTCCCAAGACTGCCTCTGAAGTTCATTGACTGCACTGTCTCATCTTTTCGGTGTATGGAAAATGCCCAGAAGACCTATACACCTGGTATGTATTAAAGATGCTCGGTGTCAGTAGTTTGTAGAATTCAAAAGCTGTTTGATAATGTATAGAAATATTGGTACAGTCAGTGCACAGTCAGTTACCATTTTGATTTTAAAAAATAAATAAATAAATTAAACCCCCCAAAGCTGTCAGTATTATCCTCCAAGCTGCTAATATAACTTTCTTCTAAAATGCATATCCATTTCTATTGCACTTTCCAAAAGATCAAAATCAATAGACTTTACAGTTCCTGTATAGCCAAAGCTGGGAAAGGTTGACTTCAGAATTGGGAAGACCTCAGTCTGATCGTGTATGTCATGCCTGTGTTTGTTGTTAACAGGTAACCTTTTCCTGAAAAACATTTACAGGACAAAAGATTATTTGCTGCATACATCTTGACCATCACTGGAAAAAGTGCTAATAGAGATTTATAAGATTTGTTTCCTGATCAGTCGCTATCTGTGGGAAGTAAATAGTGATTGTATTAATAATGTATGCCAAACCTTAATTTGAAACTTTGCATTTTTTCCTTTATTTTATGTGCTATTTACCTACATTGGAATTAATAAGGAGTGAAGTTTTTAAAATGCATAGAACAATATTAACTTTCTAATTTGCAGACTCTAAACATTTTCTCTAAGAGTTGTGAGTTGCTGTAGACTGAATTGAAGACACCTTACTTGCTTTCTTAGTGAGGTTTTGCAGATCTCTTGGAACTAGTCCTGCCCTGAATAATGTGGAATTCAGCCTTCATTGTCTTCATTTATTTTAGTCACTTTTGATGGCTGAATCACCCAGGTGTTTCAACTGGAATGTTAGTTGCATTTTTTTATTTTTTATTTTTTTTTTAATACAATGTAACAAAAAATGGGAGCTCAAAGCTTTGGAAACTGTCAAGAGTTTTCTCTACTCACTGTACTGGATCTTAGGTGACTGCCTTAGGTGATATTAAATTGGCCTCATCTTTTAAAGTAACTCTGTCCCGTGAGTGGGCGAAATAGTTGTGTGCTTGAATACTGAGTGTACCTCAATACTAACACTTACACAAAACCTTGAATACCTATCTAATGGATAGGTATTCTCACTGGAATCAGTGGTCATTGAAGATTATTGTAGAAGTTCCAATTAAGCCTCGTTAAACTGAAATCTAGCAGTTTTGGTGAACCTCCTGCTGTTAGAACCCTTTAAAAAAATTCTATCAATCAATATAAATCTCTTCCGTCAGTCACTGAGAATGCTGGTTATTCATGTTGGCTTTAGGTGTTTGGTTTTATTCATGATTTGTTTATTGTATGTATCATGGTTTTGCTCAAGGTATCTATGAACTTTAAAAAACTGCTTCCATAAAATGGAAATAAGGTAAAATTTTGGATCTCGTACAGATCCAAAATCTTTCCACCTCTACAATTAAGTGAAATTACATCTCATAGTGTACCAGGTAATGTGAATGTAGACTATTTGGATTATAGGATTTATCTCTGAATTTGTGTCTAATCAAACCCATAACATTTTGATTTTTCATAAAGATGGAAAAAATGGTTGCTTTGTACATACGTAATGAAATCAACTGTAACACTTACAAAGTAAAGCTTCAATAATAGAAATATGTTAATATAAATTTGTGTTTTACAAGAAAAGGATAATTCAGCAACTTGGCTGATGAAGATATATCAAACTCGGCTTGATGAAGAACTGCTTTGCTTTAGTCATGCAAATCAGCCTGGGTTTCAGAATTGTTTCTGTTACGCATTTTGCTCCTGATCTCCTTTATGCACAAAACTAACTATGCTGTATGGTACACTTGTATGATTGTGACACTTAAAAGCAGCATATAGCAGCTACTAAACCAGCTAGACATATGTAAGTGGTGAGGTCTAAAAGAAGAACTTGGTATGATATGTCATTCATTGTAAACATTATTTAAACAGCCAGATTGTTCTTCCAGTATAGAATACATTCTAATCACTAAGTTATGACACAATAATGAGCTTCCTTAAGGAGGAAAAAAGTAGGTTATCACTTGCATTTAAACTTCCCACTTAGAAAATACATTGAGAATGTTAAATAATTTACTTCATTAAGGAAGAGAATTTTATCAGAACAGAAAGTGTTTTTCGTACTCAGGCTTTTGCTCATTTTTGCTTTGAAATGCCACGATTTGATGACTCATTGTGAATGCCCTAGCTAGCCTAGCTGCAGATAAGTTACAGAAGCTGTCGTTAATGACCTTTTACTGCTAACCAGAGTATAGTTCCTATTTCTTGTCATACCGCTGCACAAGCAATAAACTGTGAAGTTGTATCCACTAGTGCCTTGTTATTGAAAAAATGCCAACTTTGAGAGAAGCCAAATCAGGAAGTACCATCTCTCCGTGATTAATGTGAAATTCAGGAAGCTTGACGGTATGGAAGATTCTAGATTTGTTTTGAGCATGTAACTTTCATTTCACAACAGAAGTTTGTTTTTGTTAGAAGGACTTAACCATTTTTATTTGCTGGGGATCTTCCCAAGTCAGCTTCTCTCAAGGTTGACCTTAGACTTAAATAACATCATTGACTAAATAAGGGCCTGTATAGAAGGCTTAACTTGCCAATTAGAGTGGTAACATGACCTTTCCTATCCTTGCCAATATGAAGACCATTTAGAATCATAAATCACAACATTCCAAAGGGTGAAAGGTGTTCACCACAACAGAGAAAATGGGGGCAAAATCTTAAAGGAAAAAAAATGATGGCCAAAAGATGATAGTGGTGATATCCTGTTATGGGTAATCTGTGACATCAGTAGGACGTTTCTTGTGCTGTTCAGAAAATTAAACACATAATTGCATAGCTCTATCGTGTTCATCCAATCTAACTTTATCCTAATCCATTTACTACTTTTATCTTTTGCATCTGTGTTTCTTTTCTTTGTTTATCTAAAGAAACAGCGGCAGTAATAACAGAAGTCAGTAATAACATGGGAGCTGATGGAAGATTATCCTGACCTCAGGCTACTTCTAGGCAACATCAGTTAACAATATCCAGCCTCTTTGTTTTTGTGCATCCCTTAAATCTCCAGCACCCATTGCGGTAGGGAAACACCCTATCAGCTGTGTGATTCAGCTATCTTGGAACACCAGATTCAGATACCAACTTTTGTGTACTCTGTTTTCTCTTCCTGTCATTTCTTGAGCCAGGTGTTTTCACAATAAACTGGAGCTTGCAGTTGTTACAACAGAAGTCACTGAGCTGTTCCTCTTGAGTGCAGCTGCAGAGGACAGAGACAAAGACACAGTTATTATTTACTGAGAAGTAGGTATGTTTTGTAAACATGGCAAAAGTAGTGAGCTTTCAGCAGTGCTGAGTTAGCCCCCATCAGAATGTGTCACTGTCCGGGTGCTGTTTTCTTTGGTGGCTGAGGTGGTGTCTCAAGGGTAACTTCTATCTCCTTTTGTTCAAGCAGAGATTTGTGTAGTCAAGGTTCTTGGTATACATGACCATGTTTGGTTTGTTTAAATGGTTGTGGGTTCTGTACTTTTTCATATTGATCAGATGCAAGGTTAATGGTTTGATTCTAGGATAACTGTGCATTGATCACATGTGCATTTTGGGGGGATACGCAAGGTGAAGAGTTAGAATGTTTGCAGAAATGTTGCCTTAGACAATGTTGGGCAATGTGCTGCTGTCCTAAAATAGTCATCTGAAGCAATGGCAACACCTGCTTCTTCCCAAGTATTTCTTCTCCTGTTACAATATTAGATATGTATAGCAATTGCAGTTCACTCTGGTTACTTTCTGTCTAGTACATGCGTAGTTTGCATGGCTCTTTCTGCCTAGTACATGCATAGTTTGCACGGCTCTTTTGACTGCTAGCTGTGCACGCATCACTGGCCACAGTCCGTGGCTTCGGGTATTTGCAACTTAGTGTAATGTTCATGTATAGAACTTCATAAAATGTTACGGCTATGCACAAAGGTCAGTCCTTGGTAGTTACCTGTGATGAAAGTGTACTGTTGCTAAATAGTAATTAGCTGGAAGGCAAATGTGCTGAACATGAAAGCTTGCAGTTTCAAAAAGGAAGATCTAATGCGTATGTTGATCAACCAAAACTAATCAGAAATCTAATTTCTATCTTTATGTAAAGATTTGCTTGTGAAACAATGATTCAACATTAAAAAAGTAGAACAACCACTCCTTATGTTATGCTGAGCAGTAGTAATTTTAGTCCAGTAATCTAATGACGGCCGAACTCAAGAGAATTATCTGAAACCATCTCAAGTGAACCATAATTAAAACCTGAGTTTTAGCCTAATTAATGTGCTCTGAAGGCCTCTTATTAATGTTTGCAGCTGTTCTTCTTCAAGCTGTGGTGTTAATGTAGATAAGCAAAAAATAATATCTAGTACCTGTAATTGAATACAAATATATAGACTATCTTCGCAAGCAGGATTTTTTTTTAATATTTGAGTGACTTTGATTTAAAAATTGGTAATACTGTTGCATCCAGGCAAGTGCTAGGGTCTACTAGGTGCTGTACAAACACAAGAAAACAGTACATTCTCTGATACAAAGAGCTTACCTTGATCTGTGGATGGCCAGGCTGCAGATGAGTGCACAAGGAAAAAGAGACTTTGGTCAGTATGAAAAGGAGTAAATCATAACACAATTCAAGTGTTAACATAACTGCGAAGTGAAGGTGTTAAATAAAATAAAGAAAAAAAAAAAACAGAAAAGAGGGAAAAGAGTTAGTGGGTTATGTCTGCAGTGAAGTTCCATCTGTGGGAGATGGTAATGACCCCCCCAACCAAAACAAAAAAGCAACCCCAAACTTGAATATTTTGTAGATGGGCATTTGTGATTAGTACCACAGAATTATCAGAAATGGGAGTTTGCTTGATTGAAGGGATGACAGCTAAAGAGGGGATGTGTTGTAAAAGACTTAATTATTTAATGCGATAAGAAGGAAAAGAGAAAAGACTAAAGTGCAATTATCCCACAGAGATGGATTTTTTTGGTGTGACAAGAAGGATAGTAATACCATAGTGATCAAAAAAAAAAAAGGAAGTACGGGGGAAGACTTGATGAGGGAGACAAAGAATCTTTATATCAAGTCACTGTGAGTATGTGTTAATATCAAATACTCACAAGGAGAGATTGGAAAGAGAGAGGCTGAGACAACAGTTCGTACACATTTCCCATTTCTACCTGAGGCTGTAAAAAACATTGAGAACAACTCCTGTCTCTTGTTGCTTGAGGTCACAAAAAATTCAAGAAATTATAAGAAATGGCAGGCTGCTTCTTAATTTTGACATGCATGGCTTGTCAGAATTCAGAGCCTTAAAAGGAGTTTGCTCATGATGGAAAATTACAAATAAGTAGGTATTTTTTGTGGAAAAGAAAAACTTCAAAGTAGAATCTACGTTCAAAAATAAGCAAGGCCCCATCTTCTTGAATACAGAAGGGACACAAAAAACCAGATAAAGATACTTTGCTGAGAACACAGAAATTCTGCTGTCATTACTCCTCAAAGTTCATCTTCGTAGGTTCTTTTTCAGACTTGTAAAGTCACTGAGACTTTCCAGTGTTTCTGTTTGTTTGCTCTCTCTGCCTTATTTTTACCACACAACATCCATCTGAAGTATCTTTGCTTAGATTAGTCTTGCATTTACTTTAATTTCGTGTGGAAATACTTATTCACGTGTCACAGGAACATAGAATTGGAAAGAACTTTTTGAGTCATTGAATCCATTTGAACTGAAGTTCAGTTTTAAAGGTAATTATGTCTTTTCCCCTGCTGCTTTTATCAAGGTACCAATCCATTGATCTAGTAATCTTCCTTCAGTTTTTCAGCTTAAATGTACTTATATATTTCTAGATTTTTTTTCATGTGTGCCAACAGTGTCACCTATCAATATATTTATAAAGAATTCTGTTCCCTCCCCAGTTTGACTTTTCTGGAATAAGTAACCTGACTTCATTTAGGTTACTTTCATATGACTGTATCTTTGGTTTCCTCCCAGTTTTGTTATCTCTTGTTTATACTCCTGCTGGCTGAGTGTCCCTTAAACATAGGTGACAATCACTTCTTGGACAGTGACATAATACTTTCCTATTTCCTTGGCCAGGACTTGCTCACCTTTCATAGCAAGGCCATGTTGACGTATTTTAAAGAATATAAATTCAACCTAGAGACCAACCTAAAAAGAGACAAGCTACACTTTTAACCCTTTTCTAAAGGCTGCAAAGTCTCTGAGTATGCCAGTAAATGAAGTGGCCACAGTCAATTCTCTAGCCTTGAGGTGATATGGAAGCGCACAGCTTATGTGCATGCACAGCTAAACTAATTCTCCAGGGTGACCTAATCTGTAGTGCCTGTTCGGCACAGACCCTGGCCTGTTTGGTACCCCAAGTTATGCTAAGATATTGTCTGGCAAGGTTCTGGTAGGTACAGGGCAATATATTTCCCAGGTTCAGGCAGATTTAAATGTCTGGTCTTGTGTCAGTGCAGTCACCCTGTAATATTTTGGAGAAAGTGCTGAAATGTTAGGTATTCGGGTAGTCACTAGTCTGTATATTTGCATCGGTTAAAGAGGAGCTTCGTATTGCCTTTAATACTGTTAAGAGTATTCTTTTTTTGGTGGTTATATTTCTGTTCAGTATCACATTTTAGTTTTAGAGGAAAATTAATTTTAATTTAGAAAATAGTAATTCCAGGAATATCCTTTCTCCTCCAAGCATCATGGGAAAGAATCATAGAATCATTTAGGTTGGAAAAGACCTTTTAAGATCATTGAGTCCTACCATTAACGTAGCACTGCCAAATCATGGAATTTTTAGAGTTGGAAGCGACCTCTAGAGATCATCTAGTCCAACTCCCCTGCTGACGCAGAAATGCCTAGAGCACATTACTCAGGACTGCATCCAGGTGAGTCTTGAAAATCTCCAGAGAAGGGGACTCAACAACCTCCCTGGGCAGCCTGATCCAGTGCTCTGTCACCCTCACCGTAAAGAAGTTTTT
>VYXH01005690.1:85365-154716 GCA_013397275.1 Burhinus bistriatus
TGATGATTAAACCACTTCCCTGGGCAGCCTGTTCCAGTGCTTGACAACCCTTTTGGTGAAGAAATTTTTCCCCAATATCCAATCTAAACCTTCCCTGGCACAACTTGAGGCCATTTCTTCTTTTCCTATCACTTGTTACATTGGCGAAGATGGCGACACCCAACTGTCTACAGCTTCTTTCAAGTAGTTGTTACGGTCTCCCCTGAGCCTTCTTTTCTCCAGGCTAAACAGCCCCAGTTCCCTCAGCCACTCCTCACAGGACTTGTTCTCTAGACCCTTCAGAAGCTTTGTTGCCCTTCTCTGAACATACTCCAGCACCTCAATGACTTTCTTGTAGGGAGGGGCCCAAAACTGAACACAGTATTTGAGGGGCAGCCTCACTGGTGCTTGGGTACAGGGGAACGACCACTTCCCTAGTCCTGCTGGCCACACTGTTTCTGACATAAGCCAGGATGCTATTGGCCACCTGGGCATACTGCCAGCTCATATTCAGCTGGCTGTCGACCAATAGCCCCAGGTCCTTTTCTTCTGGGCAGCTTTCCGGTCCCTCTTCCCCAAGCCTGTAGCACTGCATGGGGTTGTTGTGATGCAGGTGCAGGACCCGGCACTTGGCCTTGTTGAACCTCATACCANCACTGCATGGGGTTGTTGTGATGCAGGTGCAGGACCCGGCACTTGGCCTTGTTGAACCTCATACCATTGGCTCAGCCTATTGATCCAGCCTGTCCAGATCCCTCAGCAGATCCTTCCTACCCTAGAGCAGATCAAGACTCCTGCCTGACTTGGTGTCATCTGCAAACTTACTGAGGGTGCACTCAATCCCCTCGTCCAGGTCATCAGCAAAGATATTAAACAAGGCTGGCCTCAAAACTGAGCCCTAGGGAACACCACTTGTGATGGACCACCAACTGGATTTAACTCCATTCACCACAACTCTTTGGGCCTGGCCAACCAGCCAGATTTTTGCCCAGAGAAGAGTATGCCTGTCCAAGCCATGAGCAGCCAGTTTCTCCAGGAGAATGCTGTGAAAAACAGCGTCAAAGGCTTTACTAAAGTTCAGGTAAACAACAGCCTTTCCCGTATCCACTAAGCAGATTACCTTGTCAGGAGGTAAAGAATTCTATGGATGAAAATCTCAGATGTTTCTTAGACTGTTTGATAGGAATCCACTTTAGGACAACCACTTTCATAATTCTATTGAGAAATGCCTGAAATCACATTCTTAAGCTATATAACCATTTTTCACTTAGTTATGAACTAATATTTTTTAAAGATGTGGACAGAATTTCTGCAGACCTTCAGATTCTGAAATGCTTTGAAGTGAGGTACGCTCTGTTGTCCTCTGACTGTCTTCAGTGCACACTGTTCAGAGAGTTTTCTCATGAGAACCTGTTACAACAGGTAGAAAGTTTAAAATGGTTGAAATTTCTCCTTGTTTTAAGAAAATGTATGTTTCATCTTTCCTGGTGCCTGACTCTGGAGCTCTAAGGGCTTTTATTTAAGAGAAAAATGACAGCTCTGGCTTTAGCAAATTATTCTCTGGAACCGCTGAGCTGCTTCATAACTTGGATACATTATTTCGGTATGAAATATAAATAATTCTAAAATCTCACATTTTCAGTATAACATCTTACTGTTTGCCTTTTCCTTGTGATGGTAATAGATAAGAGATGAATAATATGAGAGGCAAAGGTGGATTAACTTGGATGGAACTGTCTGTTAACAGATTACATGTTACCACTGACTGACCTAGTTCTTCTAACAGTGTTTACTCGCCCAGCTTTATATTGTACAAGACACAGGACTTTTCTGGAAGTGTACCCTGTGAGGCAGAATCAGCCAGCAGAAAAGTCTTTAGTGCCACCTCAGAAGGAAGAATTTAGGAATAGCCTGTCTGTAGGCCAAAACTCTCCAAATCAGGTTGACAGTCTTAGCTGGATTTCTGTCACTGAGAGAACTGCCCTCAAGTAGCAGGAAGGGCATTCCTGACTATTGAGTGTTTAGGAAGAATATGATCTTAATAGAAAATGTAAGCAAGTCTGTGACTTACAGGGATGTCAGTCTTTTAATATGCTTATCCTTGCTATGTAAGATAGTGAAATGTTTCTGCTCACGTATAGTGGAGATGAAGGGTAGCCCTAAGGTTAAATGACTTGTGCTCATGATGTACATGGTGAAAACTTGTATCCAAGCTAGAATGGGCAATCAGGGGCCATTAGGGCACAAGTAGAGCTAACTGCTATACTATCCTTCACCACGAGTGCATGATAGTTTACTTCTGCAGATTATAGAATAGTTTATGCTAAAAATTTTACAGAAAGCTTGACTATGCCCTCATCACCATGGCTTTAGACTGGCAAATCTTCTTTTCTTGGAGTATGCGTTAATTAGGTCTGAGGCAAAAGACAAACATATTTCATGAAAGACAGTGTCTTGCCCAGCTATGGAGAGGTAATTTTTATAGCTGTAATTCTTTCAGGCATGGGATGCCATTTATATTATCAAAGTCAACAGTAAAAATACAGTTCTAACAAAGAAGGGGAAAGATTGAAGTCAGCATTCTTTTGTCTTCCACCCCCCCGTCTCCTTCACAGTTAAACCATGCCCCTCAGTATACTTGGAACAATTGTTGACAATAAGTAATTATATTAATATGGTGAAGTCTTGCATTGCACAAGAAACTTATCTGCAGTTCTCATGCAAAGATTTCTGAATTAGAAAGGCTATGGCTGAAATATTTGATAAAAGCCTGTAAAAATCCCTCCCCTGAGCTTCCAATAGCAGGTAGAATTTAAGTGACCTAATAAAGCCTGAAAGTGGTGCAGCGTCATTTATTTGGCTGCCTGTGTGCTTCCAACAAATGTTTCAAAATGCTGTAATTTTTTTCTGTGGGAGTCTTAGCTCCATGGTAACCATATCCAGTTTAACTCTTAAGGAATCTTGTCATTGTAGAGAAACCCTCTTAATCTGATGATTAAATCTACTCCAGTCTCCTTTTAACAGTCTGCCTTTCCTTCCTACTTCTTCCCCTAAGCAAGGTTTTGTCAAGTGTGAATGCAATTGATCCTCTGGTTTAGGATGTCATCGCTTCAGAATAATTCTTCATGTTTTCCTCCTGGACAAGTAGAGAAAAACAGGGTAAGGACAAAGGAATGCTAAAATGATGAGTCAGACTGTAGTCTCACAGTTTGCAGGAACAGTACCATTGCCACCTTTGAAGTTCAGGACGTGGGAAACAAAGTATGATGAGTATGGAAATATTCTTGCATGAAATTATGCTGACATAATTGTGACCTTTAGAAAATAAAATATGCTGTGACAGAAGTAATCTGTAAGTTACATAGGAGTGCCTTTCATTCTGTTTCATAGCATAAGATAAATTTTGAAGATGAAAGGTGACAAATTCCTTTCTAAAGAATCATAGTGAGGTAAAAGTCTCGCGTTCAGAAAGAATTGGACACACTAGAAGATACAGGTTTTATACTAAGAAATGTGCAAGGATTTTGCAAGGCGTTCTGCACCCTAGTACGTGAGAAATAAAGTACCCTCTGTACATTTGAAGGTTTAGGAGGAAGTTAGCCAAAGGCTGTTTTAAGATAACTGTTTCAGATTTGCATGGTAGTTTGTGGAGTGTACAAGGAAAGGGAAGGTTGTTTATGAATATTTTCTACTTTCCTCAAAGCAACAGTGTTCACTATAAATCACAGTGAAATGTCAGTTGCTAGACCACTGATCTGCCTGCTTGTGAAATTACTTGATCCAAAAACCTAATGATATGTATTTTTTGTTGATTTTGGTTATTTTCAGTCAGCTCTCTGTGTATTACCAAGGAGAGAAAGTTATGTCTCATCTTGAAGTCTGATGTCTCGTGCATGCTGAATATAGGTTTATTTATTTTCTATGTACCTGTTTTCTCTTAAACAGATGCCATGTTGGCAGTCTACAAGGGCATTAAAGTAAACTGGTATTAGTCCTTCTGCCTACACTTCCATTTTACTGTCATTGTACTACTGCTTAGTTGTTCTAATGAAGCCATATTGAAATACTGATGACTTGCCTGAGACCTTCACATCGTTCTGTGTTGAAATGAACTATTCTGAAAGGGGTCACAATAGACAGAATTTTTTTACTTCCCCTCCACCCCACCCCACCCCCGCCTTGGAGAAGACATAGCTATAAAAATTTAGCACAGCTTGGAAACTATACAGATTTTATTATAACTGAACTTGTTTTGTTATTTGCTTGTATCACCTTTATCTTTAAGGATACTACATGTAGTACTCTGGATACAGTGTTTTTAAAGAATACCCCACTTCTGTGGACCTGAATCTTCCTAAAACCAAAAATTATTTCTTGGAATTATTGGTTGTTTTTGTCCCACGTTGCTTACAAAATACTGTCAGAGACCATGGATCCCCCTCCTAGCTGAAACTCTAAGGTAGGAAAACATAAGATTAAATACCCTCTAGAACAGTAGCACCAACCATTTCGTTAGTAAAGTCAAATTGATTTCAAGTCCTACTAGACATTAACTCATGAGCAGAATAGAAGTCTCCTCTCACTTCTGTTTGACAGGAATAACACATTTGAACGAAGTTGTGGTTACAGCCCCAGGACCATGTATATATATTTTTAATACTTAACATGTAAATTCGATTTATTTTATACTCTCTATGGCCATCACGGACCAAAAATGTGCCGATTAACTTCGGAGAATCAAGCCACGTGTTTTTAATATTATTTCGAAAAATCTTTTAGGATCTTGTGTTTCAAAGCCATGCCATGTTATATTAACTAAAATATTTTTGTGCTAAATACTCATATACTCTCCTCTCTAAAACAGGAAAAAACACAATTTTAAAGGCTGGTAGTAATTGGAAAGGGTCTGTTGTCAGGTGATCCAAGAGAATATTTTCCTTATTTTTAATATGCAGTTATATGGTAAATGCTCATTGCTTATTTAATTAGTATATTTTCAAACCAATATACAAGTGACAATGAAAGTTTCATAGTTTCAAAGTTTCATCTTTATATTTTTTAGTGTTATAAATGGTTTTTTAAGCCATCCTTTCAGACCTTTTCAAAACCTTGTTGTCTGGATTAAAATTTCAGTGTGACATGAAAAATCAAATTATAAATATTTCCCTACCTACTTCAGTCACCCTTACTGTTATTTCTACTGATGATATACAGTGGTTTGATTTTGATTTTTTAATTTCCTTCATATTTTTGGTGTAAACTTTTGCTAAGCAGAGCTCACTGGTTAAAAAATTAACATAATCAGAAACTGCTTCTGTGCCACTGTGATTAGTCTTTATTCAGTCTTTTAACTGAGAGTGTGATGAGTTCTTCATGTCTTAATGTGTGTGACAACACATAACTACTACTGTTCAGTGAAACAAATTATCTTTTGTAAATATTTTTGGCATACAGGGAGAAAATTGAGACCAGCAGTTTTATTACCTCCCTTTTTTGGGGTACTGACAAGTTGATGTTTTTTGTATCCCCAAATTGGGTATCTGTTACATTGGCATAGTAGTACAAAGGATAAATGAATATCTGATTTATTGCAGTATTTACTGAGGTTTAGTGAACGAGGGATTTTATTTAAAATTAGGATTATTAGAGCCTCAAAGAAGAGGAGGGAAGAAAAGGAGAATATTGTCTTCTAACTAATAAGTTTTGAATTCCCTTTAAAAAACCCCAAACATACCTTTAAGACGTTCTCCTTAAATAAGACAGGTTTGCTCAGTTCAATTGTATTCTTCTACAATAATTGAAGCACTAATAAATATTCTATCTAGCTACACCTTTATTTCTATAGAAAGGAGTAGAATTAGATGGTTTCTTCTTCTATCTCAGATGACCCATAATCCACAGTAGATTTGCAAGTCATATCACTTCCTCCCTCAACCTCATTTCAACTTCCTAATTCAGAACGGAAAATTCAGTTCACTTATCTATATGTATTTTGTCAGCTGCTTGTTTCTTTTTTTTTATTTTTCCATGTAATAATATAAAAGAGTTATAGCCTTGGACCAACATTTGATTATGTTTGGTATGCTATAATCTCATACCACAAAGGTGGTGAATAATCTTTTACATATGTCTGGTAAATAGCTCTTGTAGAATCACAGAATGGTTTAGGTTGGAAAGGACCTTAAAGATCATCTAGTTCCAATCCCCCTGCCATGGGCAAGGACAACTCCCACTAGACCTGGTTGCTCAAAGCCTCATCCAACCTGGCCTTGAACACTTCCAGGGATGCAGCCTCCACATCTTCACATGATAAAATTCAATATAATGCAAATATCATTATTATCTTTATTATGAAATTGATTGTCTTAAAGCACAAAACTGATAATAAATATTCATTTATTTATTTTTAAAAGTTGTCTGTGAAAGCCAAGAGGAGACTGTGGTCTTTACTTGGAAGGTAGGAAGCACAAAAGAGTGGAACATTAGCATGCTTGGCCAGTTGCAATATAAAAAAGAGCTTTAGTAATAAAAAAACATTGAATAAAATAAAATAGTTACTCAAGTAAAAGCATTGGACTTAAAATATGAGGTTAGCACTTAAACTGTGGAGAGACACAAAATTATATACTTTCTATACAAAAAGCAGAAAAGTGCCAGTCGAGTCACTGAATTTGTGCTCTTAGAGAAATAAAAGAAATTTAAGTAAGATATATTGGGAAGTTTCTCTGCAAGAAAGAAGACAAAGAGAAACAGAAGCTTGTAGGATCAAGGAAGGCAGGAGTCTCTTCGAATGCAAAGCAGTACAGGCCTCTATCATTGCCAAGTTTGTTGGTCATATTGAGAACATCCAGTTCAGTTCTGAAATGCTGAGGTTCAGGTGTTTAATCAAAACTCTGAGGGGAAGCACTTTATTTGGGAAATAGGCTTTATTTTAAGTTCTCAGCATATGTTATCCAGCACAGGGTGAAATCCATCTTGGGAAAAAGTGTTTTATACTTTTGTTAAAATGAAGAAAGATTAACACGAGGGCTATCCCATGAAGGCTGCTTGAAGTCCTGATTGATCTGAATGTATTAAGATCTGTAGAATGTACGTTTTTCCTAGATGTGGGGTTTAGAATAGGCTTATGTGAACAAATTAGCTGTGAATGTTAATGATCATACGATGTTCACTAGAGATACATGTAGACTACTTTAACTGTAGATTGTACTTTTAGTAATGGTGTAATCTCCCTGAAGCATGCTACACTGCTCCAAGTATTTAAATAAAAATGCAGTAAGATCTCTTAAGCAGTTTCAGGCTTAGCAAAGCTAAATGTCAGTTTTTCATTATGGTTCTAAACTATCTCCAGTTAATGCAATATATTTAAAAATAAAACCGATTGTAGAAATTTGAGTAATTTATATAAATGACATATAATCACCATGAAATTATGGTTCTAGCTGTAGCAGGTGACTCTATAGTTACTTAAATATTTTTGTCTTTATCAATGATGAGAGTTGTTCCTTTAATTTAAAATTATTTTTGTTTTGAGTTATTAAATAATTCTGAAATTATTATATTCAGAAAATATTCTCTCACAATTCTTCTAGCATGCAATAAAAGCATCAGAGAGTTTTTTTACACTTGATGTTAAACAAGTGACAGGCCAGTCATGTGAAAAGAAAACTGATGTCCCAACTACCATGACATGAAATTGGAAAGTTCAGCAAGTCTCTGTAAGGGAGTTTTCTCAGGCTTGCATTAGAAGATTAGTCCAAATCTTTCCAACATTCACAGCTGCATTTTGTTTATGCTGATTTTACATGTTAATCCATGTCCAGCCTTAATGGACCTTATAGAATTATTTATATATTCTTATTCTCTGGATGACTGTGTAACCCTTTTCAAACTTTCCTGTGTATAAAAAATAATTTATGTAATTCACTTAGTAAAGTTACTGCATTTTGAATCGCACTTTGCTGAAAAGCTTTAACAGCAATTTTATGTTAACAATACTTATTTTCTGCAGTAAAAAACTTATTTGTGTTTTACTATATAATTTGGAGCTTTTTGCACAGAAATGCTGCTTTCTGAACTTTGTTCTGATTTCTCTTGGTGGTTTATAAAAACTATTGCTAATAAAATCTGTTTGACATGAAAACAATATAAAAGTATATTGGCTAATGGATATCCCAGCCATTCTTGCAGTATAACCAGAAATCCTTGGAGGTTTTGGGTATATTTGCTCCATAGGATTTCCACTAAGGGTAGAGGAAAGGCCCAGTTTCGCACCAAATTATAATCATCAAGCCTGTGATTGGTTTCACTGTAAGTTAGCAATACCTGTCCTTCATCATATGATGAAGGTATATGATGTCAGGTCATCATATACCATAGTGTTTGGTAATCGTATGGTATATGATGCAAAGTTGTTATATACCATAGTGTTTCATAATGTCTCAACTTAGTTATGGAGAAAACATTAAGAACTAAGAAGTTTTAATATAATAACCTCTTAAAAGTATTCCTGGTTTCTGTTGGTGGCTATGAATCAAATCTGCTTTTTCAGAGAGCTGGATTTGTTAACAATTTCAAAGATTAATATTTTAGTGCAGGCTATTTGTACAATTGTGTATAATCTTAAGTGTATTAGAATGCTACATATAGCAGACTTCCTGAATTATTATTTAAATTTTAAATGAGCCTACTGATAAACAGTAGGAAACACTAACACTTTATATAAAGCTCTGCTGTGCACTGGTTTATGTGATTTGCGGAAAAAAGTAAATGGTATCTTTGGGTTTTAATTTAGGTTTTTCAATAAGTTGATCTAATGCTTTTGAGGCACAATTTTCATCCTGTCCCTACAGTGGTTTTCTGTCGTATTTCAGTAGTCTTTTCAGTTAGCAAGGTATTGCATGTGATATTCTGTAATACAAGAGAAGCGTTTTATACTGTGTGGACTAGAATACATCAGGAAGGGATAGTACTTTTCTTACCTCTGAAATTAATGCACATTATCTTGCAAATATGCTAGAAGCTTTCTCAGGCTTAAGTTTTCACATATTAAAAAGAAAGTATGCTATCTGGTTTATTGTATGGGTACTGCGAGTGCTTACATTTTCTGATGTACTTCTTAAAATTGAGATCTCGTTTCCAGTCTAGCTCAATTACTTGCGTGCTGGAAATGCATAGAGTGAAAAAGCTCAGTGATACAAGCCCTTCAAATTTAGTTGAACCCATTGCTTGTCTTATATACTTAGTGAAATAACTCCTTGAGAATACTTTTGTTTGATCATGTTGTGCTTTGCTTGTCAGGTTCTGTTATCTGCTTTTCTGTTTCTTTTTTATTTCTGATAAACTGAGATGGAATTTAATCTTTTTCTTCAGTTTTCTTTAGATGGAAGAAATTAGAATCATAGCCTGTGTTGAGGCAGGAGCTAATATCTTGGTCAAGAAGGAGAAATAATCGTAGAGTAGGAAGTGCCAGTGTGATAAGTGACTAGATGAGGAAGGAGATAAATAGCTTTTGGCGTAGCTTTTTAGCTTTTGTAGCTGTTGAGATACAAAAAAGAAGGGTGCAGCTCTCTTGCACATAGGTCATACTCACCCATTTGTGCTTCCCCTGCAGATAAGAGGGGTAGAAATAAAGATTCTGCTAAGCCATAAGGGACTATATAATAAGATAGAAGTGACAGAGAAGTAGAGGAAGCTGGGGCATTTTGTTGTTCTTGGCATTTGGGGTGGAGAAGGGGGCACGGAAGAGGTGATAAAAGCCACTGTCCCTGACCTTCTTTGTCACTTGTGACCATGAGAATACACAGGCTGTTTGTGTTTGGATACGTTTGTATGACGTGGAGGTCTCTTGGTGTCTGCGTCTCAAACAGATGCTCCCATGGCTCTCGTAGACAAGCTTGTGGTAGACAAGTCGCCAACCTGTTACATTTTGCTGATCCTGACAATCAGTGGTCAAACAACTGTCTTTAGCATATGTGAAGTGAGCTTTGAATGGAATATATATGAAGGCATACTTCAAAGAACAGACTTAGTGTAGGGATAAAGAGATCTTTGGCTTACATTTGGAACTATTTACAATAAAGGAACAGATTAAGTCAATTAATGGAGCCCTATTACCACTACGCAGTACAGAACATAGTTACATATTTTTCAGTTGAGATAGTTTAGTAACAGATCTGCATTTTCTCATGCATAGAAAAAGTGTTTATAGCTCTATTGTGTATTAAATTGTGTATATTTGTTTATATGCTGTACTAGGTCTGGCTAGGAGATTTAGCAACTATCAAAACATAAAACTAAGTGATTTAGAGTTTACAGCAACTTCTTTGATTGCATACGTTAAAACAATTTGTTTACTTTTTGTTTTAGCTGGGTATAAAATTATCACACAAGATGTATGTTTGCATTGCGAAAGACAATTTCAGTTTTAAAAACAGTAGTTGGGCATTTGATATGCCCATGCACATCAGAAGTAGCCAGAACTCTCCTTTAACTGAAATAGAAACATCAGATGTGAGGTGGAGGAGGCAGACAGGATACGCAAACAGAGAGAAGCAGTTATAGGATTGACATGGTAAACGAAGAGTGAAGAAAATCAATATATGACAAAGACAGAGGTGAGAGACGATGCAAGGAATGGACGTGAGATGTGCAAAACTGAAAAAGAGGAACTGATAGCTGGGCTAGGTAGGTTCAGCTTTTTGAAAACTTTCTTTTAGGATCTTCATGTAGAAGAACAACTGTTAAAAACACGTCTAATTTCGTTAAAATTTTGCTGATTCTGTATAGAGTATAATTTATAATAATTTGTTGTCAGGTAGGTTGCTGTGAATCTTTGGAGGCACCTTTTGAGTTCCCGATAAAACAGACCGTGAAAAAATGATTGGTATAGGTCTTAAGTTGATGTTCTGTGAATGTTGTAACTAGTGATGCAGCCTCTTGAAAGAGAAAGAATGGCTGAAGTTAGTAGTGATGCAGAAAATGTCATCTAGAAATAGGAGGATACTTCAGGAGTTTTATTGTTCACATAAACATATTTTCCTTTAGTGGACATGGTTGAAAATACAAGAACAAAATAATTGTGTTGGAGTTTTAGACGTCTTTAAGCCCTGCACTGATGAATAGATACAGAACCAAGAATGTAGAATTGAAGATTTTGCTAAGTTTGGGTGCAGTAGGTTGTAAGTTTTCTATTCTAGTCAATTTTAGTTTGAACTAATAAAACTCTGCTCTGTTGAAGATGGAGGAGAGCGTGTGAGAAAACTTGAATATGGCAGAGAGCCCTTTTCCACTCAGATTGCAATATAAAACACTTGATGTTTAATATAATTATTTTCATACCTGCCTTTCTGCAAGTATATAACTCTTTTCATACTTTAGCTTGTCACCTTTGTAGGGGACTGAAACAATTAAGCTTCAAAGAGGTCTGAAATATTTATCTGTATGTGGGACAGTTGGTCTTATTTGAAATAGCATTTTCTGTCTTACTATAGTTAAAATCCTGTCAGCAGTCTCAGCTGAAAAATTTAAAAAAAGACAGTGAGTGGTGTCTTTGCAGTGCAACTGCTTTTTCCGCAGTAAAAGTGTATGTAATTTATTTACAGTATGTCTACAAATAATACGTTATCTGACTGCATTAATAAACTGTAGATGCCTAGAAAGTATGAGGAATGAAATCTTGTAATTTCTGTCTTGCTTAGAAGAATTGTTAGTGAGAGACATGACTGATTACAGTCATGTCTCATTTAATCGTGTAGTAGATTTAAAAACTAACTCGCTGCCTCACTGTAAAATCTGATTTTATAGGTAACAGTATTTGGAAAATACCTTAAAAAAGAATATATATATATTTTTATCAGATACAGCTTTGAGCAAAGTCCTTTTTTTTTTTTTTGAGTTCTGTAGAACTGTAGAGAAGTGATCATTAAGGATGGTTATTATGTTTGTAATTTTTTCATGAATGAAAGTGCAGAAAGACTAATTTGTTTCATTCACTTAATTGTCAAAAGTGTCTCTCTTCTAATTTGGGTTTTTGTGATTTTAGCATTCAGCCCTATATACTTACGCATTTGTCTGCTGTGTTTATGATTCAGTTATTTGGCTCGTCCCTGCGAAGGCAATATTATTCCTAACAATTAACTGGGGCTTATCCTTAGGGTTTTATCATAACAACCACACTCAAGGGATTTCATGTGGCTGAAAGTGACAAAAGATACTATGTAGTCTACTATGGTGATCTGAAATTTCAGTTTTATTGGTAGATTTTTCTCATCTGAAATCTACCAGCTGACAGCATGATCAGTCAACATTTAGTAAATAAGTGAAAAGTGAACAGACTCCTTGTTACTGTATGCTCAATCATAACATGCTTAAGCACTGTATACTTACTTAAACAACTTAAAAAAGGGTGTGTATATGGCGGCTAAACAGCCCTATGCATGCCTGTAATTTTCTTGGTGCATGTAATTACCTTGCTGCAGTCATTTAAAAAGAACGTGTCTTTTACATGTTCAATCAGCTACTAACCAGTCAAATAAGGTTGGAACTTTTCTGTGTCCAGTTATCCTACTGTTCTGTATTTCTGCCTAAAAATCTTGTCTGAGGAGAAAGAGGTATTCCAAAGGATCTTTAACATACAGCCAGTGTTCACCACCATACATAGACACATACATATAAAATTTAGAATTTACATGAAAACAAATAGGTTCAATTCTGTCCTTTTATTGTAGCTTTAAAGCAGTTTCTGGTGGATGTTGAAAAAATATTTTGTAAGGCAGAGTGCATTATTGACTACAGAAAAGGAAGAATAATGTAAGGGTAGTGTGGCTTGCTGGCATTTTATCAAATAATTTCTACCTTAGTAATATCGCTGCAATATCTTCTGTGACTGTAGGCAGGATATGTTCTAATATAATTTTTGGGGGTGTGTGGTTTTTTTGGTTTTGCTTGGTTTTTTTTAACATTTTAAATACACAGCCATTGTTGAGTCATGGCTATAATTTTGGCTGCCAAGAATGGCAGGGCTATTGCCACTCACCAAGTATTTCCTGCCTGTTGTTGGTAATACTGTAAATCTTTTGTAATATCCTCTGTATTGTAAGTAATAGTAGAATAATCTGACACAAATCTTATCAAATATGAATGAACTGTGCTTTTCTGAAGGTACTGTTGACATTTAGCAACTTCTCTCTGACTAGCTTTTCAGGTATCAGCCAAAACTTTCACTATTAGAAACAATTATACAGAACAATTCTCTGAAGTCCTTGTGTTAGGGGCAGTTAGTTTTCCGTGGGATATAATGTAAAACAAATTTTGTAACTTATAGTGAATTTGATAACTACAGAAGCATTTGTTCTCTGAGTGGCAACTCATATTTCTTACTGTAGGCCAGTTGACTAAAAGTCAAGAAACATCAGTCTGAAAATATTTGCATTCTCTGTGACAGTTTAAATTGGTTATTTCATATTTTACTTTTTATTCATATTAGATTGAAATATCAATGTTAACCAACTAACATGAAATTCTGAATCTGGTTCAAGATCAACTCGAAGCCCCCTGGGTCCCCATATTATATTGAAGTCAAATATTCAACCAAGCTTATCCTTAGATTAAAAAGCATTTTATGGATTTCACTATGTGAACAGAACTTTATACAAAACTCCAAGTGTTTTCTATCCAGAAGATTTCCTGCCCACGCCCAAATAATATTAGTAGAAAGTATCATGGCTCCTTTTTCCCTACAAATTGGCCAGAGGCAGGAAATTTAGATCCAGATTCAGATTTTTGGGAACTTTATCTCAGGGATACAGGTTAAGTGAACCTAAACAACAGAGTTCAGGCAAGAATCTGCCTTTACTTCCTAATATTTGTATCTGACATACATCATGATACATACCTTCAACCCTCTATTTTTGAAACTTGTATGAATGAAATCAAGTCTGGTAAAGAGTTTGTTTATATAATACCTTAATTTTCAGAAGATGAGTATGACTGTTCAATGAGTGAGACTTTTCTGGAAGTTTATTGTGACTTCCAGGTCAAACTACTTGTATTTTCTACACAAAAGCTACCAAGATGACAGTGTTGGAGAACATGTCAGTAATAACTGTTGAAACATCTCTGTATTATTTTACTTAAGAAGTTGAATTTTTGCACCTTTGGCACCAAAGAAAAAAGTTGTGTACTAATTTGGTTTTGAGACAGTGTGGGGTTTGAAATAAAAAAAAATAAATAGGCCTATATTGTTTATTTAATCATGAATGATCATCTAAAAAGCCTCAGAAAATTCCATGGCTGCAAAAATTTGGTGGTAGTAAAGTGTAGGTTGGCATTGAATCCGTAGAACTGACAACAGAAGGTAGATGTGCAGATCTTATTTTAAAAAATAAATAAATCGGATAACCTAATTTTAAAGATCTATGCTTTGTACTTCATTCTAATGATTACTGGACTTTTATGGGAATTGCAGTTATTCTTTTCAGCTATATTCTGTGATATCATTTTTAGTCATCTTCAACCTCCTGGCTTGTTTATGGCTCCAAAGTGATAATTTGAGATGATGTTTATATGGAGATAATAAGTTTGTAGCAGAGCCAGAATATTTATTGATCCAGGGTAAGGTATGAAAGTATCAGATTTTACAGGAAGGAGGAGGTGGTGCCAGGTGCGTTAGTTTGAAAAGATTTTTCTCTGTACTACTGTTGTATAACTGTGTCCTCATAATTTAAGTCAGTGGCTTGAATTCCTACTAGCTTGTTTGTGTTTAGGAAATTGCTGTTGTGTTTTTCTATATAACTTCTCAACAAAGGGATCATTTGTTTGTACTCAAGTTTTTGCCCTTAGTTCACTCCCATTGAATAAGCTCTGTGACCAGCATTTTAAAGCACAGTAGTCTCTACATGAAATAAAAGGCAAAGAAATAGAAAAATATACTGTCTCAGTATGTACAGAAACCCTGAGGCTATAGCGGCTGTGATTTTTGCAGATTCCCTATCCTGGATTTAGTAACATCTCAGGGTTGCAAATGTGGGTCACAAATGATAGAGTGCTCATAAGAGTCACGCTGGTTGCTCTAGTAGATGTTTATTTCCAAGCTTTTGGTCTTGTCTGTACTGAGCTATACAAAAGTTGGTTCTCATTCATTCTCTAACTTTAGACACCTGATTTCTAGCCGAATTAATTTTCAATCTGATCTGAGTAAATTCATGTTAATAAATGTTCTGCTGCATGTTTCTTCACTAGCTTCCCTGATGTGAATCTTAAAGAAGGCTAGTAGCAAAACTGACTGTGCTAGCCTGGCTTTTTTAGAAGATATAGTTATTTCCTGAAAACCATCTTTGATAGGCAATATTTGTTCACAGTTGTTTTCTCTTAGGAAAGGCTGAGTTGGGCCTGGACTGGACAGGCTGGGGAGGGAGGGATGGTTCCTTTCCTGCTACTGAGCTTGGGAGCAGTGAGGTGGGAGAAGATTGTACTGTGATGTAGCAGTAACTTGGAAATAACATGCAAGTGGGAGGCTACAGCTCAGGTAGCAGCTTCTGAAAGGAACCTGGTGCAGCAATTGAGGCCTTGGTGAAGACAGAAGGAACTTTCTGAGTGCTTAGATTTGTAATCAGTCAAAAAATAATTGATCTTTGTAAAACCAGACTTTGAAGCAAGGACCTGTATGCACGGGCAAAACAGGCAGGTGAAAGTTGTTTGTGCTTTTCTGTTTATACTGTTGGGTCTTCCCTACTAACTTTATATTTTTTCTATTTAGAATAGAATAGTTCAGTTGGAAGGGACCTACATCGATCATCTAGTCCAACTGCCTGACCACTTCAGGGCTGATCAAAAGTTAAGGCGTATTATTAAGAGCGTTGTCCAAATGCCTCTTAAAACACCTGGCAGTCTTGGGGCATCGACCACCTCTCTAGGAAGCCTGTTCCAGTGTTTTGACTACCCTCTCAATAAAGAAATATTTCCTAATGTCAAGTCTGAATCTCCCCTGGTGCAGCTCTGATCCATTCCCCTGCGTCCTGTCACTACATACAAGGGAGAAGAGCTCAGCAGCTCCCGCTCCCCTTCCCCTCCTGAGGAAGCTGTAGAGAGCAATGAGGTTACCCCTTGGTCTCCTTCTCTCCAAACTAGACAAACGCAGAGTCCTTAGCCGCTCCTCATGCGATAGGCCTTCCAGCCCTTTCACCAGCTCTGTTGCTCTCCCCTGGACGCATTCAGGTACCTTAACATCCATTTTATTTTGTGGGGCCCACACATTTTTCACTACTTAAATTTTACTATTTAAAATTATTGTATTAAAATCTGGAATTTTATTTATCTGTCTATATGTTGGTTTAAAGCCTCTCTGTTTTTCTTGTGAAAGTCTAGAGATGAAGAGAAGGTCTAGCAGATACACTCCAAATCTCTGGCTGTCTCACTGCTGCTTCTGTTTGTTTTGAAGTATGAGTGAAACTGTTAAAGTAATTTCTCTCACTGATCTACTCAGTGTTAATAAGATTAGAATGAGAGGTTTTGCTTATCCCTTGCAGGTGTAGATGAACAAAAAGTTATAGATTCTATATGAAGCAATATGTGGATCTAGATATAAAAAAAACATAGTCATGGAATATTTGAAGATTCATAACGCTAAGTAATTTTCTTACCCCAAATGAGCTTCATATACATTAACATTTTCAAATCATTGATGTCAAGCAGTAATTTCTGTGGCAGAAACCCACAGTGGGAATATAACAGTTCCCCTGGAAGATGGCTTGAAGTGATGGTAGATTTTGTCATTTCCTTTTTCTTCATATGTCAAGACAGATATGAATCCAACTTAGCGCATACAAGCATAAAATCAGCCTCAGTATTCTTGATTAGAAAATCTAATTTAACTCTCTAGTGATAACTAAGCTTTCATGGAAGCAGGCAGTACAATTATGAATTTTGAAAATTCAGGCACACAGTAACTTGTAGACTTGAGGAAGAAAATTTGTAACTGTGAAACAGAAGAGTGTCTACATTTGAAATAGGATATCAAAAATAAAACTTTTCTGTTTTATCGCTTACAACTGTGTGCTATGTTGTATATGCATCAGCAATCAGTTGAACCAATGGTGTTCATGATGGTGTAACATTAAAAAACCACCAGTGGTCTATACATCTGGGGTCATATATTTTGATCATATGCAAAGCTAACAAACATACTGTGAAGCCTTCAGCTTTTTCTCCGGTATAAAGTGCTTGTCAAGGAGTGTACCTGTTGTAACTGGTTTTCAAATTACGAACTTTGAGCATTCTATGGGGTCTTTCCAAACTTATTTCCTTTCCCAAGTAGCATTATAATCTTTGCTTGAATCTTTTTGCTTTCATTCTTGAAAGCAGGACTAAGTGGAGAACAAGAGGTGGAAGGATATTGGAAGGATGGAAGGATTGTTGGTAGAGAAAACCACACAGAGATACAAACCTAGTAGACATGGGAAAATGGAGACAATGACAAAGACCAAAGCTCTTCAGCTATTAATTGATGGTCCTTTAAGAAACTACAGCCAACACTTTGAAGAGGGCCGGTGTGGACTTTGTAACTGATAAGAAGACCAACGTGAGGATTTTGAATATTTGAGGGGGGTCTGTAGGACTCTGCAAAACATAGGAAGAGATGTTTAGGGGAAGGGCAGTGGGGAAGAGCAAGGTGGTGCGAGGCAATAGAGAGCAGGGGTTATAAAAAAGGCTGGTTGTGTGTAAACTGTGTCCAGTCAGTATGCTTGCCTGACATCCCTGTGCCTGATCACTGCAGCTTGTCTTCCTATTAAATACTTTCTTAACTATCTTTCATGCAATCTTACTCTCTGACCTGTGCGTGAGTTCTGTAAGGAATGACTGTTAGCAACTGAGGAAAGTGGAGGGAGTGAGTTTGGAGCCAGCAACTGGAATCAGACCTCAGGTGAAGTGACCTCTGTGTCTGTGGTGCCAGTAACCAGAGCAAGTAAGGGTGTCTCTGTCAGTAGCTGGAGGGGCCACGGATCTTAGAAGGACTGACAGCTACTGGACAGACTGGAGTCAGTGCATTTGAGCCACCAACTAGAATCAGACTTTGGGTGAAGGGACACTTGTGTCTGTACCAGCAACTGGAGCAAGCAGTGTCAGCTGCTGGTGTGGGTCCATGGGTCATATAGGTCCTGTGTGTCCTAGGTGCCAGCTGCTGGGAGCCTGGGGTGAGTGAAATGAAGTGAGGGTCTTAGCATGAACAGCTGGAGTGGGAACTATGGCTCATAGGGCCTGTGTGCCGAAGCACCAACTACTGGAGGGGACTGGAATTTATATTTTTCCCCTAAGCTGGGGTGCATGGACACGTGTGTGTAATTTGCCTAGCAAATGACAAACTTGACTAGCTGGCAAGTATGAGGCCTAGGTGTTAGCCAGGCAGAGGGCCTGTGGTGGTAGTTGAGGGAACTGCAAATTTTTTTGTGCTTGTGAGTCTAGAGAGTTTCACTAACAAACTTCATTCCTGGTCCTGAAAATAAAGGAATTTTTTCTGTGGTGGGGATGGTCAGGGATGGTCAAACACTGGAACAGGTTGTCCAGAAAAGGCTGTGGAGTCTGTCTCAGGAGATTGATGTTCAAAACTTTACTGGTATGGTCCTGAGCACCTTGCTGCTGTTGACTCTGCTTTAAGCACAGTTGGTAGGACTAGACAATCTCTAAAGGTCACTTCCAACTCAACATCATTTGATGTGATTCTGTGTGGTCAAAATTTATGAAATGCAAAGAGTGTAAGTGATTATTAAATATTAGTAAAGTTTTATGAGCTTTGCTGAAAACCTATCAAAGTTTGGCACTCTAATTTGCTAGTGAATGTGATGGCTGATTTTTGGTAGAATAGATACTACAGACTTCATAAGTGAACCCTAAGAAGCAATTTGCAAGTAAGCAAGCACTGCTACCATCTTATCTGGGATAGAAGCAGCAGGAAATGCAGTGAATACTGACTTATCTATAGAAATCAACTTAATTACAAAATTAAGTGCACTTTCCTTTGACTAGGGCCCACCATCTAATTTATGAAAAAAACAAAGCAAATTAACATGTCTTTATTATGCTTTGTAACTTCAGTTAGGTAGACACTGAGAAATATTTGTCTTAATTTGATGGGAAATCACTCTATTCTCATTAGTTGTAGTTGTTCTTGATTATAGATCCAAATATAATGAGAGCATGGTTGGCGTAAAACATATGTGGCTGAACATGTGGTTAGCTCATGTATTTCCACTCAGTTTCCTAGAGGGTTCTGACTGATTTGTCACTTTTTTTTTTTTTTAATGCTGGTCCTGCTTGCAGATCTGTGGGTATCTCCTACTGGAGTTGCAATAACTGTAAGGCATCTGTAAAATCACTATGCAGGGCAAACTGCTATGCAGCTGTTTGGTGGTGGTCTGAATATTTCATTTTTGATGATATATACGATGGATATGATTCATTTATGCTCTTTCAATATCCTGTTCTTACCAGTTCTTGTCTAAACCTTGAGTGTTCCACTTTCGATAGTCCAGCTTGAGTAATACGTGTAAATAGTTGACATGGGATGGACAGCAGTTGAATGTACTTCAATTTTCACTTTTTATTTCTGTGTCATCTTTTCTACTTTGGTCTGTGCTTTTTCATATATTTTGTATGAAGGCTGTTAAAATATCTGCCGTGTTTTTCAGATCCTGTTTGAAAGATTTCTGTTGGAATTTTGCCTGCATCTGATGCCTTTTCTCTTCTAAACTGTAACAGATGTGGATGATTACTGAGTATAGTGAGGTTTTTGTTTTAAAGAATTGCCAAAAATATCAGAGAGCTTACTTCTGAAATAAATTTCAGCAAGTCATAATTCAGGATTGTAACAGATAGTTAAGTTTAAATATACATGACAGTAATTTATGGTTTTCAGATTTTTTTTTAATTGAAATAGGAGTGTAATTCATCTTAACAGACTCTTGTTTGAAAAGTTTTACTGACAGAAAACATGGTAAACTAACAGGTATGCGCACATACATAGTGCAGTATCAGCATAGTGGAGTATGGACTAAGAAACAGAAGATGTAGCTGGATTTCAAAGGCATTATATCCTCATATTAAGCATATTTTAAAATAATTTGTAGGTGCTATAGCTCACTTTAAAAAGATTCTTCTAATTCTGCAGTTTAACATTGGGGAAGTAATTACGGTTGATGATGAATCACGTGTATATAGCCTCTAGGTCTGCAGAACGGAATGTACCATCGAAATGTGTTAATTTTCTAGCAAATTTTAAAAGCTTTGCCCAGAATTTAATTTTTATTTGCTAGGTAACATATACTACCATATATGTGGTGGCATTATGTGCCATTCTGACATTCACTCAATAAGGATATCAGAGAAGTTTAATTAATTGTTTGAACAGGAGCACTACATGTAAAAGCTCTTTAATGTTCTCTAGCTCCAGTAATATATCTGTACATTGACTGAATATACTCATATATGCCTATATCTTAATATATCTGTGTATTCACTAATATAGAATAACCATAGGTATTGTAGTTCCTTTAGAATTGTTCCTCTGTGTAATTTATGATCCTCCCTGTGTACATGTAAACATTTGAACCTGATTCACACTTGTACCATTCTTACCAACCCGTGCAAGCCTGGCAGCTCATTTGCTATATATTCACAGCCATATTTCAGTCTTGTCTTTAGAAAGTCTGGGGAAAAAGCCTGGGGTTTAGTCTAAATCTCTGCTTTCACGATTGAAAACTCCTTTAAAACATGTCATTGTTTTCCCCTAGACTTAAGATAGTTATGGTTAAAAAGACAGGCGTCAAGTAATTCTAGAGACTGTGATCCCCTGCATTTCTGCTTCAGACCTATCTTGCCTCATCATTGATGTCATTGCATCTTTGGGTCTTTGGCAAAAAATTTTTATTTACGTGGTGACATTCCAGCTCATGTCTTGTTTCTTTTTCTTGCTCCTAAAAACTGAATAAATAGTATGTAACTATTTATTGGCTATTCACAGGCTCGCTCTGGTTCTGAGACCTGGTGCAAAGACCTGGGTCTTGCAAACACTCTGTATGTGTTTCAGTGCTACTGCCCATTTTTCTGTGGTTCTGCTGCCCACACCTGACAAGGCCAGCACTTAAATTCAGGTAACTGACACTGTAAAATCTCCTCTCAGAATACTATTTTTAAAAAAATACTTAAAAAGGTTTCTTCTGTATTCATCTGGAAAGCAGCTAGCCTATAACTTCATATACTGACAGCAAATATCTGCTTTGTTTAATTTTTTGTAGAACCTTTTCAATTTGTTTTGACATCCTAAAATTTAAGATAGATACTAGTTTGTCCCATTGTAGGTCCCTAATTTTTAAAACTGTACCCTAAGTATCCCTCTTGCCAACAGTTGGTATAGACAGTGCGTAAAACCCTGAATGGTATTGGGTTCTTTAAAAAGTTCTGCAGGATTTTTGCCTCAAAGTCAGTGTTTTAAGTTTCCTAGGAAAAACCATTAGTCCAAAGGGGAAATCTTGCATTCTTCTACAAACTGTGATGTTAAATAAACATCTGAGATATTTATAGTTGATAGTTTAGAGACAACAGTGATCTTATATACAGAATACGTGATTTAAGAAATATGCTAAATACTGTGCACACCCATTCTCATTTGAAATAGATATGATCTAAATGTCTGTTGCTCATGGTGTCTTTACTAATCTGGTAGTGGTCATGCACTAAGATTCCAAAAGGCTGACAGCTTCTATTTGGATTCCTTCTTGCTGTCAGGTGCCAAGTTTTTTAAATTGGTTCATCTGTAATTGAGACAAGACACTGGCTATTCCATTAATATTTCTGATCATCTGTTAAACAGTAAAAATCTGTAAGTTAAACCCTGTAGGTTGAGTTTATTATGCCAAAATTTTTCTCTTATATTTGCAAATGCCATTTAATTGCTGAAACAAAAATAAATTTGTTGTTATGGATGTCCTGTGTTATGTCTTTCTGCTGCTAACTGGTTGGTCTGCCAGTATATCACTTGTACCAGATGTAAAAGAAATGGGGAAAATAAACAAAATATATGCAAGTATGTACTTACACAATAGTGTTTCTTGCATTTATTTCTCTCTCCAAAAGGATGCTCCATTTAAAATGAACTGTAATACCCTCCTTTCCTAATAAATCTTGTAATTTCTTCATTTGGTCATACAATGTTATGCCAAAGGTCACAAATGTTGGAGGTGCAAAGCATGCCAGTACTGACACCACAATTCATAGAATCATAGAATGGTTTGGGTCGGAAGGGACCTTTAAAGATCATCTAGTCCAACCCCCTGCCACAGGCAGGGACATTTTTTACTAGATCAGGTTGCTCAGAGCCCAGGCCAACCTGACTGAACAGTTCCAATGATGGGGCATCCACAACTTCTCTGGACAGCATGCTCCAGTGTCTTACCACCCTCATCCTAAAAAAATTATTCCTTGTGTCCAATCTAAATCTACCCTCTTTCAGTTTAAAACTGATGCCTGTTGTCCTGTCACTACAGACCCTGGTAAGAAGACTCTCTCCATCATTCTTATAAGCCCCCTTTTAAGTATTGAAAGGCTCCAATAAGGTCTCCCTGGAACCTTCTCTGAACAGCCCCAACTCTTTCAACCTTTCTTCATAGGAGAGGTGCTCCAGCCCTCTGACCGTTTCCATGGCCCTCCTTGGGACCCGCTCTAAGAGGTCCGTTCAGTAGGTAATGATAAGGTACTTATGCAGGATACACCTTTTTTGGCTGATTCCACTTCCTTGATCAGCATGGATGCTTTTAGTCAATCTGCCATTCTGAGAATTAACGTGTGTACCTAAAGTCACTTCATTTCTTAAAGCAAGATAGGACTCTGCCTGATAGGAGAGGACATATTTATCTTGCCACTGATTTGCGTCAAGCCAGTCTGCATGGCTAGTTCCCTTCAACTCTGTTAATAAGGCTTCTTTTTCCCCTGCCTTAGTTTGAAATCAAAGGAGTGATTTTAAAGACTATATAGTGCTCAGTTTTTATGACAGGTAATAAATATTTTGGTCTTGGTATTTGGTGTGGTTGTTCCTTTGTTGTCACTATCTCATATCTCATTTCCATGAAGAATTGGGTGAGGAGAGGCAGGGAAAACTGTGATACAAAAGACAGCAAACTATGTAAATGCTTCAATGGCAAGTCTACAACCTGGAAGTTGTATTAAAAAAAGAAGCAAAATGGTCAATACTGAAATACTTAACTTTCTGAAGCAATTTTTCATTCAGAAGTGTTAATTTTTGTGAAAAGGACTGAGTACATTTTATTGCTGTCTAATGATTTGCTTATTCTGCCTTGCTGATGACCTGACATAAGATATGGAGGTATGTTCCAGAGTTGAGATTAGGCTTTGATCCAACCACTACTGAAGGAATAGACTGACAACGGAAACCCCAACTCTATTTTTAAAATCTTCTGAGAACTGTCAGATGGTGGTGCATGTATTTCCATCAAATAACTCTGCTGTCATCGTAAGGATCCATTTGCAGTGAACTGGCTGTGTTTATTGGGAGAAATTCATATACTTACTGGGGGAAGAAAGGCCTTGATATGTTACTACCAAACAAATAAAGGCTTTTAATTTACAAAAAGATGTTAAAAACAACTGATAACAAGTAATGGAAGTAAAGCTAAATCTGCTCAGTATCCACCTCCCCACTACCACCACCACTGATTCGAGATCTACTGTGGATACTGTTTTCCTCCATTTGTTTGTGGGTTTTGTGATGATTTACAACATGACAGTTGTGTCTAAGCACACTTTTGTTTTAGAAATTAACACATACTGCTTGCCAGAGATTTATTTATAGACATTTAAAGCAAAGGAAAGCCTAAGATGATATATTCATGTGACCTCTTCCTAATTCAATTGAATGACTGTGATGTCTGTATTTTGGGACCAAAATATTTGTGTAGTATGCAATTCTGTGTGGAGGTCCTAAAATAAACTGCATCATATTGCAGCAGAGGTTTATAAACTTTTTGAATTACAGGAATGAAAAACATAACTTGAATGTTTTATGAACCTTTTTTGATTCATAAGCTTACTTTGATATTAAACTTTGCTTTGGTGCTTGGATATGTGCTTTAGTAAACAATATTCCAAATATTAACTTATGTAGTAAATAAAGTAGAATTTATTGAAAAACTGGATCTTCAATATTCTAAGTGGATAAATGTGGAGAAAAAATGCTTTCAAGAGAAGTACAGAAGAGTCCTGTCCTTTTGGCAGAATGTAACAAAATCGGGAGTTTTGTAAACAGGAAATGTCTGCTTTACTGGCATGTATGTGAGATAAAAACCAATACAGAAATTTTTATGACTGGCAATGCAGAATTTTTTTTTTTAAATTGGTAATAATTCAATTTATCTTGACAACTTGATTATCTTTCTTTGCAGTTTACAGTTGGTTTTTAATTTTTTCCATTTTTATTTTTGATTTATGTATTCTTTTGATGAACAGTTTGGGTTTTTTTCCCCTGCTGCCTGGCAATATGACTGAAACTCTTAAACATGGAAATACTGAACAAAATGTGGCAGTATGAGTACCTGTTATACAGCCTTTGAAGTTGGATAGAAATATAAAGTTACCTTTAAGAACATTTAAATTAGGACAATTAAGTATGTCCAAACATAAGGTTAAAAAATAATTATTCAAATTTTAGAACTTTCAACGTGTTCACACAGCTTCAGTATGGATCGTATGTAGCTGGTGAAGGGTCTAGAGCACAAGGCTTATGAGGAACGGCTGAGGGAACTGGGGTTGTTTAACGTGGAGAAAAGGAGGCTGAGGGGAAACCTTATCGCTCTCTACAACTACCTGAAAGGAGGTTGTAGGTAGGTGAAGGTTGGTCTCTTCTCCCAGGTAACAAGCCATAAGATGAGAGGAAACAGCCTCAAGTTGCGCCAAGTGAGGTTTAGATTGGATAGTAGGAAAAATTTTTTCACAGAAAGGGTTGTCAAGCATTGGAACAGGCTGCCCAGGGAAGTGGTGGAATCGCCGTCCCTGGAGGTATTTAAAAGATGGGTAGACGTGGTGCTCAGGGACGTGGTTTAGTGGTGGTTTTGGCAATGTTAGGTTAATGGTTGGACTCAGTGATCTTAAAGGTCCCTTCCAACCTAGATGATTCTATTGCATATTGCTTCTTTGTTCTGCTTGTTTCTATTTTTATGAGTAAGTATGAGATTAAAGTTCATATTACTTGAATTAACTTACTTTCTTAAAGTAGCGTTTTGTTTCAGCAATACAAATGAGGTAGGGAAGGGTCAGCATCAACTAGTTCTGAGACAAACAAGAAGGCTGCTTTACATTCATCTTCACCATTATTTATCCTATCTCATGTTCTATTTTCCTGAGGAGTTACTTAATGTTTTAACATTAAATGAACTGAGATTTCTTTACATAGCTTGTCTCTTAATTTCCAAAGAAAGAGTTCGTACAAAATCTTTTTCTGCCCATCAGTTTTTCAGTACTGTCTTGAACTTGTAAATATTTCTCTTCAGTTTAGACTTCAGCCTGTGTGACCTATATTGGCCAAAGGGGCAAAGAAGTGGCAACCCTCATTTAAAAGCAAGGTGTCACGTCAAGTCATATTATCAGTTTAAAAAACAACCGAGACCCCCCTTGCCCCCAAGTGCGCGCATGCACACACACACACACATGCGCATACACACACACAAACTAGGGAAGATAAACTTAGAGTAAACTCAGTCTTACTTTACCTGAGAATGTATCTGTAAGTGAAATTGAAGTTTGAAAGGTTAGTACTCCTCTGAGGAGGACAGAGGGGAGAGAAAAAAGAAAAGAAAAAAAGAGACTTGTCAATGAACTGGGTGACTTGTCATCGTTTTGATTTGAATAAGGAAAGAGAAGAATACGCAAAAGAATCTGTCCTGGAAGGCATAATAAACTTTCTTTCCCTATGTACATTCTTAGGTTATGTGCAAAGAGGAGATTCAGATCACCTCCTCCATTTCCAAGTTGACAGACTAAGGGTAATGGTTCCTGCTCCTTAACGTAACGGTTTCAGTAATGTATCTTTCCCCATGTGCTTGGGTAAGGGAAAGCTTCTTCTCATAACTAATCAGTATTCAGTGAATCTCAGGATTCCAGGGGCATCTGTAGTCATTTTTGGAGACTGCTCATCAATGTGAAGTCGTAACTAAGGACATACTATAGGTCATCAATATGTTGCATTTATAAGAACTACAGCTAAGTCTGTAAGCTTAGTAGGGTGTGGGGTTTTTTTTGTATTTTGTTGGTTTTGTGCGTGTGTTTTGGGTTTGGGTTTTTTTGAGGCTTAAAAACCTTTTTTGAGGTTTTGCTTGGTTTCTTGTTTCTTCTTTTTCGTGACTAGTCCAAAAAAAAAAAAAATTTGTTTTTTAAGTTGACAAGAGTAGGCAAAGCAAAAGTACCCGTCATACACTAGTTTTGTATCTATAATAAAAAATTTTTTTCACATGAGCAATCTATCTGTCTTTCAACAAAAAATATCCAAAACTTCAATTAGTGACTTGTGTGCTGCATACTATACGTCAGTGTCAGTCATAACGTTACCATAAACAATGTTTTTGTTTATTAAGAGTGGAATTACCCTTTGCACAATAAATAAATATATAGATAAATAAATACAGCAGAGCTTTTGGAAATTTCCCCCAAGGAATTTTTTGCTGAGAGTCATACCTCAGGGGGATTTAGCAGAGGAAAAGTGATATGATCATGCAGCAAAGCTTCTGATGCAGATATATACTTTGCTCTGAATCTAACTTCTGCATGGACATGTGATAGGTAATTACCAAACTGTTGTAATTAATTACAGGAAAATTGCACTGTTTTCTCAGTACAGGAACCTAAGCAAACTGAATTGTTTTAGTTAGATGGCAAGCAAATACATTAAGTAATTTTTCTGGATCATAGCCTCAGAACCAAAACAATCCAAGTAATATTTAATCAAAGAAGCTTTTAGTTTTTATGAACTAATTAATTAGGAAGCCTAATTAGTTAGGACTGTGTTGCCTTGGTAAATAATAAATTCAACAGCCGGAATTTTCCACATCCTTCATCTGTAGTAGAAAAGCAGTAGCAGAAATAAAAAGCCATACCAGAACTGTTTTCTGTATGTTATATGCAAATTAATTTTTCACAATGGAAAAGAGAGAAAGTATACAAATCTTGATTTACCAAGTGTGTTGCAATAGTAATTACTGAAGTAAGAAATCCCAGTAGTAATGTATGAGATTATACGTTTGAAAAGTTTTGTTCTTTTCAAATGTGGAAGTAGTAGAATCTTTTAAAGCAGCATTGTATGAATATTCTGCTTTAGAATGAGTGAAATGATTGACTACATCCATTAAAAAGTTGGAAACTAAGTAAATTATGGACTTCTTTATTTAAAAAAATGGATCATTTATTCAACAGAAACACTTAAGTAACTAATTTTATTTTTATACTAGTATTTAGGAAGCCTTGGTATGCTTCACCAACTTGCCAACTTGAGTCACCTTTCTTCATTTTTCTTCTTTAATGTAGCAAACAGAGGGATGTGTGTCACAGTTTCATATACATTGTTAGCCTTATACCAGAAGGTGTGAAATTCAACTACAGCGAAGTGATTTATCACTCCAAGAAAAAAAAAAATATACTGTCAGATCAAGTTAAAAAGTACTTTGAGTACTCAGTTCTGTGCTTTTCACTATCATCTGGTGATTTAGAGTCGCTGCCTGCAAAACACTGTTTAGAAGTTCAAAGGTCTAACCTACAGGTTTTATTAGAGCTGGTGTATTACCCATGATAAAGATGGATATTGACTATATCTTATAAGCTGTATGATCTTCCTTTTTCATAAAAACTGGCTATGATACTTCAGGTTTTTTTGAAAATAATACTTAAATGCTTTATATTATTTTAATGGGTATTATTCATACAGTTATTTCCTATATTTAAGTGAATTTGCAATATGTTTTCTAAAAGAAAAAATCTGATTCCTCACGTGAATTTTAGCATTTGTTATTCTACTGATTTAAGAGGTCTACATAGTTTACAGTAGTATATGTCAGAATAGAATTAGACTCAATTTCTCTTTTCCGACCTCTTTAGGGTCATACAAAACCTGTTTAGAATCAAATATGTTTTTTAATCACTGTTATACCTTGTTATATTGCCTCTTAGTATAGGTGAAAAGTGCTGGACAAAAAGTGTATCTTTTGCCCTATAGATCTTGAAAGCTATAATCAGAAACAGAATTGCAAAAGGGCAAGTACAAAATATTTGCACCTTGGAGCATTAGAATTAAGTTATCAACAAATGTTTTGACATGGAATATCTTTATGAACACACATGGTTTTTAACTGTATATTGATTTTAATTTATTTTAATTGTGATGTTGCATTTCATTCCCTTGTTGGAATGAGCAGTCATCTTGGTTTGTTCTCCCAGTCTTTGTCTTGTTATTTCTCTTCAAAGAAAAATCACTGTGAGATTAGGGCTAGGTTTTGCTGGGAGAACTACTCTATAAGTAACAAAGAAGGAAGAAAAAAAAAAAATGAGGACTTCTGTTGTCAAGATAGTCAAACATTAGCATGCACAAAATTTTGAAGTCAAAACTTAGTTCTGTATGTGCATTTTGTAATAGAGTAAATAAAGCTGGGATGTTTGTTCTCTCTCTCTCTCAGCAGTATGAAATTGGTGTGATTTGTGTTTTGTTAGCATCCTGACTGATGATGCATTTGGTAGAGAAGCTAATTGTGAGATGTAGCAGTAATCTTTTTGTGAATATTTATTGTAACTTGATTTATAATGCAGTTGTCAGTTGTTGGTGCATAGAGAACACGAGCACCAATGAGGAAATAAAGCAGAAATTTAGTGCCTTGTTTCTTGTGTGCTCAAGTATTGTGGGAATAAAATTGTATAAATAAAACGTATTTCCAATAAGGTAGGGAGAAGACAGAATAATATATATTTCCTACTCTAATGTCTTCCTTGAGGCGGTTCATTCCTTCTAGTGAGACAAGATGAAAACATGTAAATAGAAAACAGAGGGCAACATTACCTTTTTGAATCAGGATCAATCCAGCTTCAGGATCTGTTGCAGAATTAAGTTGTGGCTACTTTAATGTGTATTACAAATCATGTTCTAGCATACAGTAGCCATGAAGGATTATGTATCAATTTTGGGATCTTGAAAAAACAGAGCTTTAAGAGATCTCATGGCATATATATTCCCTTACCTAGGAAAAGACTGACAATACCCGGGCAACAGCATACCCACAGATGTTAACATAACCTGTTTTTAAAGACCTGTGGTGATGCAGGCTCTACAACCTACCCAATTTTAGTGCCTTGCTATCCTTATCATTAGGAAAGGAGAAGGAAACCTTTTTTCTAATACCTAGCCTGAATCTTGCCGCAGGTTAAGATTTGTATTACTAGTTCTGTTTGTTACACATGGGACCCATAATATTCCCTTCCATTTTGGAGCAGCCTCTTATATATGTTTAAAAATCTCTTTATCATGGCTTGAATTAATATTGGTGGGTTTTTTTTTCATTTATTTCACTAAACGACAGAGTCACTGAGATTGGAAGGGGTCTCTGGAGCAGGTTGCTTATGACGTTGTCCAGTTGGGTTTTGAGGTCTCCAAAGATGGATACTCCACTGCCAATCAGTGTGTTTGACCATGCTTATGGGAAGGTGGGGGGAGGGGAGGGGAAAGGGATAAGTAGATAGAGCACTCATGGTAGGAAGTTATTTAGGGTAGGAAGGATGTGAGCAAGCTATGAACCATTCTAGAAAGACCTTCTGAAATTAAGTAACTGCGGTAAAATGACAGCTGAAATTCAGGCTAAATCTGAAATTATCAGCATGGGGGGAAAAATAACAATCCAGCTTCATGTTTAAAAAGATTGGCTCTGAAGTGAAAAGTAAGATCCTGGTGTTACAATAGTTCAATGGAAACATCAGCTTAATACTCATAATGGCCAAAAAAGGCAATCAAATATTAGAAATTACGAAGAAGAGAATAAAGAACACAACAGATAATATCTTTTTGCTATTACATAAATATGTACATTTTTCCATGCTTTGGATGTGGAATTCTGGTTACCTTATTTTAAAAAGAAACCGTTAGAACTGGAAAATATTCAGGGAAAGGTCAGATGAGGATCAGGATGATGATCAGATGAGGAACAACTTATTAGGAGCCTAGGCCTTTTCAGCCTGGAAGAGACAGGCTGGGTGTGACATGATGAGGATCACAGAATACCACATTGGAAGGGACCTCAAGGATCATCTGGTCCAACCTTTCTTGGCATAAGCATGGTCTAGACAAGATGGCCCAGCACCCTGTCCAGTGAATCTTGAAAGTGTCCAATGTTGGGGAATCCACCACTTCCCTGGGAAGATTATTCCAATGGCTAATTGTTCTCATTGTGAAAAATATTCCCCTTGTGTCCAATCAGAATCTCCCCAGGAGTGACTTGTGCCCATTACCCCTTGTCTTTTCCATGTCACTCCTTGTAAAAAGGGAGTCTCCATCTGCTTTGTAGCCACGCTTTAAATAATGGAGCTGGAACATAAGGTCTTCCCTAAGCCGTCTTTCCTCAAGGCTGAACAAACCCAGTTCTCTCAGCCTTTCCTCATGTGGCAGACCTCTCAGTCTTTTGATCATCTTGGTGGCCCTTCTCTGGACCCTCCCCAGCCTGTCCACATCTTTTTTATATGGCATTCTTCTTATGGGGTCAGATTTAGGAGAGATTTTTTTTTTCCCTTAGGAAGAGGAAAATCCAGTTCTATATCCTAGGACAACATTGTTATTCAAGCTCCAGTTTAAGAGCAGAAACGCTCTTCTATTTTTCAGAAGACTGTAAGATTGGTTTTAAAATGGGCCAAAGACTTTGTTTCCTTTACTTGTTTTTAGAAATGACTGAAAATACTTTGTGACTTTAGCTGTGCACTCAAGCTGCGCACTTTGGACGAAGTTCTGCAAAAAATACAAGTGCATGGAGCCAGCTTTGCAGTGAGACCATTCCCCTTGTGAAAGGAAGTGGTGGGCTCCCACAAATTTATCAAAGCCATCTTTGGTTAGAGCATTGTCAACTCTGCCTGTAACTCCTTACTTTGTTAAGAAGAATGCAGCCACTGTAGGTGGCAATTTCTGGTGAATTTTACTTGTTCTCCAGGATTATTCCAGAAAACTTCGAAGGAACGCGGTCCTGTGGAAGGATCAGTTTGTAGCTAGTGTTCAAATGCTAATCAAGACGTTTGTTTGCTTATATCCTGTGCTTTGTGGTACAGTGAGATACAAGAGTAGGATGTTGTCTGTCAAAGAGTGAAGGCGGCTGTGGAGTTTTACTTCGTACATTTCTTTGCAGCACTGATCTATAATCAGCAAGTGTCACAGTCTCAGAGTAATCATGTCTGTAAAGAGCATCAACTTGATATGCCTACTTATTTTACCATAGAAAAGAGGAGCTCTGAGTTTCTTTGTTTAACAGATACATGGGTTTTTTAGAAGTAATATACATTTCTTCATGGAAAGGATATATTATCAAAGAAAACTTTTCCATGGTGTTACAGAAGAACGTATTTTCAAAATAATTCTGTATCAGTTTACATTAAAGTTAGTCATTCATGTGCAGTACCTGCTTGCATGTTTTTGTGCAGCTGTGAGTAAAATATAAGCAAAATATGTATGATTAATTTTCTAAAACTGATTAGTTTTCAATGTCACGTCAATTTTCAGTACTGAGTATCATGGAGAGTAAAGAGATTTGGTAGACGTTGAATAGATAGGTAGCAAACTAAATCTAGGGTGTCATTTTCCAGCAAAATTTGTATATTTTATATGTATATGTAAATGTACATGTATCATTTAGTGTATTGATGGGTTGGTGCTTCTTAACATGAAACATATGGAAGTGTGTCTGTTGTTGCATACAACCTCTGCACAGACATAAATGTATTGTATAAATGACTGTAATTCTTAATTCCGGGATATACATAAATGAATAAGGAGTCTCATTAGCTGTTAGAATTTCTTTATTCTCAAATTCTGAGTTGAAAAACTAGTGAACTGAGCGGAAGCAAGGTCATGGCTACAATACATTGATTCACCTTGATCACTGACTCACTTTGCAGCAAGTCAAGTCATTGATTAAATGAAATCGATTTTGTTTATGTTTTGTCGTATTACTCCATCACAGGATTCTCAGTTAAAGTTCACCATCACTTTATTACGAAACCTGAGGGGGAAGACAGCCTGAAGACCAAGACTAAATACTAACTGGTAATGAACCATTGAACTGTGGTTCATTAAAAACTCTTTCTTAAAATTGGATGGTATGCTGCTTAATGCTATATTGCTGAAGGCTAGGAATCACAGTCTTCAGTTAAAGAAATTGTTTAATATTAGATGTACTCTTGTGAAGAGCCAAGGTCTATTTTGGTAACTTGTTCCATATTAAAAGCAGAAGGTACTGAGTGAGTGACTCTCGTTTAGAAATACCTTTGTTTCTCAGCCTATGCAGACATTACTATATAGTGCAAATTCAGATTTGCACTATGTAGTATTTGTACTTAAGCTCTGGCCAAAGCAAATAAAAATTTATGTTTTCAGTACACACAGTGATGCAGTTACTTTCAAAAAAAGAAAACAAATCTCCAAAGCTGTCTTTTTTATTTTTTGCAAAAATCATGCATTTGTGTGAATAGATGAATAATACTGGACAGATTTATGACAAGTTAGCTACATGACATTTGGTAGATTCTGCAGGATTTCAGACCACCTGAAATATATTTTAGTAATATCAATGTGTTTCTATGTATAAACATTCTTGGAATTGGGGTTGGAGTTACCTGGTCTGTGTCCTTTTGCTAAAGGACTGATGAATTAATCCTAACCAGATAAGAGATTTCTGAACAGAAGAGGAGAATTTTCACTTCCTCTTCATTCAGAAAAAGAAGTTAAAAATTGCCGTTCATCTGTATTTGTGAATATATATTAATTATAGTAGTACAAAATGGATCTTACAGTTAACTTCGTGTAATTACTGGTGATGCTACTGGTGGAAACCAGTTATTAGTAAGTGACACTTGGAATGTGTGTAGTTTTTGAAGAACAATAGTGAAGGCAGTTTTTTGTGTGAGCCCTAGTGGTATGCAAATATATTATTTTTCCGTGTGCTCAGTAAATCATAGAAGTATTTTGATCAACCTGAAATTATTCCCCCCATTTGCTCGCTGAAGCAAAACCTTGAAAAATTTAGAGAGCTTTGATGCAACTGTTGCATATTATGGTTTTGATCTGAAGAGGTGTAATGTGTGGTGGAGAAAGAGGTGTGAATCTGTAACAATACCTCAAGCTGATCAGAACTTTCAAGTGGACTTTATTCTTAAATTGAGCACATTAGATCATCTGAGAAACTTGATCTAAATTAGCCCTTCTCTAGCGAGGTGTTTGACCATTGCTTACAGAGGTCCTTTCCAGCCTGTGATACCATGCACTCTAAACCTGTTTTTTTTAAACAAACAAAACCACCACCACCACCACCCCCAAACCCAAACAAAAAAACCCCACCAAAACTAAAAGGACTAGAACAAATTAAATTTCTAAATAGGGAAATGTCAGAGCTGCTAGATGAAAAAGATTGCATTCAAAACACTAAAATGAAAATATTTAAATTTGTTAAATTCGTGGCTGACAGACTGGATCTCAAGGAAGTTGTGTGTTTTTTTTTTCTTTTGCTTTGCTTTTGATGACCTTTGAGAATTGGCTGTATATAACTTAACTAACAACTCATCACTGCTTATCTCATGAGTCTCCACATCTCATTGGGCATGCAGGCTTCTTCTTGTCGTACTAAAAAAGGTATATTGAAGTAAATGGATGAAGTGCTGTATAAGAGAAGTGAAGATCAAGGTTAAATGGCTCTGGCATCATGTGTGTATAAAAACTAAGGGAAGAAGAAAATTAATTTACCAGAAAAATGTTTTACAATACCAGAATTTGTGTGAGAGAAGACTGAAGAAAACAAGATACTGCTAAGATGTGGTCTGCAATTTCATTATAGCAAAACAACTCCATAAAACTCATTAGTGTCTTCAGGCCAGAGAAGCAATTTCAGACCTCAGCTAGAATGATCTTACTTCAGTAAGTACACTATAATACTGAGTTATCTTAATGGTGAGTCATTGTCTTATTTGCAGACTATATAGATTCCACTAATTCCTTATGCTCAGTCCACCTGCACCTGAATGATAAACTCTTTAAAAATCTGCTCTAAAACATTCTGAAATACACTATTATTGCCATTTTTTAGGAACTGTTGAAGTTGTTCATCCTATGTAGCAAATACGTAGTTTATTACATGTTGTAGCACAAATTAAAGGGTACACTGGAAATTTAGAGGTATAGTGTAAAACATCAATGTTGAATGCTGCACACAGTCCTTATTTAAGACGTTATCAGTGTTTGTATTTTGGGGTTACGGCATTTAATGATTGACAAAGACATTGTGATGCCAGTGTAAATTATAAAAAGAAATGCTTATTTTTTGAATTCTAGGAAATTAAAATATTAATTTCATTATGCAGAGAAACTATTTCCTTTTTATGCGTATGGATTTAAAAAGAAAATAGTTCCTTTATTTCAGTAATTCTCATTTTGAGTAAGTTTTTATGTATGTTGTCTGAAGGCATAATTTTATTTTTTAGAAAACTATGAATTACAACAGATACTATATATATGCCTCTGTGGAATGAGGAATACTTTATGTAGTAGGGAGAATAAGTACAATTTCAGATATATGTAAGTCAATAAGTGGCAAATCTTAATTTTATTCTAAATCTTGGTATTTATAAATTTGTGGTTTAGTATTTTATTCTTTTTAAATTGCTGAAATATGTATGTTCAAAGATTGATACAGGAACCAGATGATGAAAAATATTTAAATACATTTATTTTTATCTTATACATGTTCTAATTTTTCCCCCTCAGATAGATACGCTTCTGATGCCAGTTTTCAAAAATTAATGAACAGGGGGGTGTAGTAATGAGTGCTTAATTGTATTGTTTATATTTTGCAGCTTACTACACTGAAGTTTGAAAAGCAGAAATGGTTTTAGGAATGAGTTTGAAAGCTCAGAATTTCAGAAAGCATTTTACAGAAATGGAAGCAGAAGCAGCAGGGGAAAAAGAAAATGGATTTGTTTAGCATTAATTAGCTAATTCTGTCTACCTCCTACTTGACTATGCATCTTAGAATTGTTTATAAAAATTTCTTGAATTCCCATTCTGTACTGTTAAAAGGGTATTTTCTGTTATGCAAAGCTAGATAAGGAAAACACTGTCTGTAACTGCTGATTATTCTGAAATATAATAGCTGTCCATTTTAGTAGTAGTAAGTAGGCAGTGAAGTGTCACCTAAAAGAAAGCCATAGAGCTTGCACACACTTGCAAAATCACACAAGTGAAAAACCTGCTTTTGAATTCCCATTTTAAAGGGCGCGTCTCTTAATTCCTTTGGTGAAAATCACTTTGTCACTCCCAGCTTTTATTTCAAGTGCCAGTAGCTGTGCTACTGTCATAGTATTGCAGTTGCATAAGGGGACTGGAAAAAGCAGTGCTGATTTTAGAACATAATTGTTCAAGTGATCTCTGAGTTCAGTACAGGCGGCTGTTGTGTATCTGCTTTGACAATAATAATTGACACCAGTATAACTTCATAGCTGGATGGGACACTGACATATCATATTGCTCTTGTTTTATCAGCTTCCACCCCCTTAAAAACTTCTAAGGCAGTGTCTTTTGGTGAACAGTTACATACCTTTATAAAAATAAGTTCTTCTACTTGCTAGTCTGCAAGTGGTGTTTTTCTTGGTTAGTGGACAAGTTTTGGAAAATGAAATTATTTTTAATTCTGTATACACCTTTAAAACACAGTTGAACACTAAAAATAATCTGTTTTGGCTTGCTTATATCAGCTTTAGTATCTCGTGTTAAGAGGCGAAAAGGGCTTGGCACTTTCTAAGTAAGTGTGTCTTTGGCGTTGCGTTATGTAACAATTTGTAAAAGAGCTTTTAGAATTATTAGGGTCACTAAACAATAGGGCTGTTTCGTGTCACTTTTCCAGAGTGTCCTTATTCTTGGAATACATCTTTTGAGGAGCAAGTTCTTAGGACTTATTTGAACTGTCACTTAAAAAATGCCTCTTGGATCTTTGTACTCAGAGGTTTCTAGATTAAATGAGACCTTAAAAGTTAAGATCGTGCATTCAGAGGACTTGTGTTGAGGGCTTACTGTGCTAACAAAATAAATTTGTTTATATTTAGGTTACTGTTGTTTGCAAAATCACAGTAAGAGGTTTTTACTGCAAACATTAAGTTTGAGTTAAACCAAGTAACAGTGTACTTACAGTTTTTTATGGCACCATAGCAAGCCACTGCTAGAGCAACAGAAGGACGCAAGACTTGTGAAAGTGCTGGAGACAGTATGCAGTCTTTGTCATTTTGATGTAGTCTTGAATATAAATCTCTACATAAAGATCTGTTTACATACATATCAAAAGAATCTCTGCATATGTGCACGACACGAGTTATAGGAGTATAATGTTTTAGTTTTCAACAGATTCTGTGTTCTAGGATTTCTTAGTGTTATAGTGTGTATGTAACTTCCAAATATTTACTTTTTTTCATGTAACTTGTTTTGTGACAGGATGACGAAGTAGTACTTCAGTGTGTTGCCAGTATTCACAAAGAACAAAGGAAGTTTTGCTTGGCAGCTGAGGGACTTGGGAATCGCCTGTGCTTTTTGGAACCAACTTCAGAAGCTAAAGTAAGAAGTTGATACTGTCAACTGGTGTAACTGAGTGGTGAATGTTAACCTACTTATTATCCATGAATACATTTAATTATGGTTTCTTTAATATGATACACCTGTGTGCTTTTCTTTCTGTGACTGCAACGTGCAATTTCTTAGAGAGTGTAAATATACTTTGAGACATACCTGTTAATAGCAGTCAAAAGCCACTATTCTTTAATTATCTAAAATGATTCCTGTAAGTGAAATACTTCATGTTAAGATTAAGTCTCTACACTGCTAACAAGATTTAAGTTTACTAAAAAACTTACTCCTATTACTGCTGTAGGTTCAAATATCTTGATATACTGGTTTGATAATTTTAGAAGCATTGTCACCTGTTAGTTACTGGTGTTAAGTGTTGCTTCCTACTGTGTTGATTAATCAGAAAATTGAGCGTACAGGGAACAGAATTATTAAGTAATTGAAGAGTTTTAAAGGTAACAAGTGGCAAATGGAAAAAAAGAAGCTAGAGAGCTGTGAAGAAAAAATAAAAGAAAATAGAGTAGTAAGAGGAGCTTGAGAGGAGAAAGGAGAGAAGAGATGAAACTTTAGACCTGTACTAGGGCAGAATGTTAAGACTAAAGGCCAACAGAGGAGGACCTCCTCCCTCTCTTTGTTCTCCCTGCATCATTTTCTTTTTCTTTGTTTTGTGTCTTTATTTCTTTTCTCCCTGATAATTTATTTCTCCTTCTGATTTTTTTTAGTGGGGTCTTTGTATCTTTTCTCTTGAAATGTTGCCATGTGGTCCTATTTTTAGTCTAGGTATTATGACCATGTCACATCCACAGTGTTTATTTATGCAGTATGAGAGGTCCTTGTTCATCTCTAAGGTGGAAGATTATGCTGCTTCTAAGTTTGCATTTCATTATATTCCAAGAGTTCAGTCAGATAATTTATCTCCAATGTACTTTATAAATCGCCAATGATCTTTTCACATGCTTAAGTAAAAGCAGTTAGTTTTCACATCTGTATTTGCAACTATTGTCTTAAAATCTTCAACAGCAATCAGGAATTTTTTATTAATTGACAGCTCAACTGCAACGTGGTCTTACCTATTATTGACGATCACCGTCTCAATCTGTAAGACAGCATGTTGCTCATCTTATTTTAAGAAAAGGAGGAATGGTATGCATTACTGTAGAATGCCATAGATTACATTTTGTAAGTGTCTTAGTAGCAGATAATACTTCAGAAGCTTCTGAAGTGTGTTTAAAATTAAGAGGTTCAGAAAACTTGTATGTAACTGCTTTAAAAGAGCTTACTGAGGAGCTTTCTGAACTGCTAGTCTTACCTGAGAACAGTGAAGCACTTTGGAAAGAGGCATGTAAATACATCTGTTTGAAAAGTAAGAAGTGTAAAAGGTTGATCTGGATGATTAGAGAGTACAATACTTACCAACAACCCTTAGCGATGACGCTTACCAAAAAGATGCTTGAGAAAACCAAAAGGGCACACATCTAGTGAACTAAAAAATAGTTATTGAATAGATGTATTTCTAATCAAATCCTACAGGGTTCTGTTCTCACTGCTATGCTGTTGAGTATTTTTGTCAATTAAGACATCATTTAAATTAACACATGCAATTTTTTCAGGTGGTAAAAACATTAGGGAACTGGCAATTGATAAAGTCATGTCACACACAGGAAGAGCTGCAGTGGCTGTGTATTAACAGAAAGTAGAAGTATATTTCAATTCTGCCAGTGTAAAGTCTAATAACTGAGTGTGTAAATATACTTACAAAATGGGAAACTATTCTTGTCCCCTGTAAAGAGTGTGAAGGTCATAGTGGATGTTACACGGTCATAAGTTCCCTGAGTGGTGATGTGCTCAAGGGATCTAGCATAGTCTTTAGAGGTATAATCGAAAGGAATGTGGTAGGAGATGGGGAGTTATACTATCTCTGCAAATTTTGGGGTTTTTTTATTACCTCTGTGGCAATGCTGCTGGAAAACAATACAGTCATGGCATTCAAATTCATAAGAATGTCGATAAAATGGAGATTGCTCCAGGAAGTGCTATGAGAATCATGATTGGAGGAGGACACAGTCCGTTCAGTTTAAAAAAGGAAAGTATGGACACTGACCATAAGCTTCTGAAACGGGAATGTTGATAAAAGAAGTCCATTTATTTTAGACAGCAGAAGACTGTCCTCCCTGTTAAAATGGTACTGTTTACCTGAGTTGGATTCCTTATCCCTTCCTTATCCCTGGAAATTACTTTATAAAGCCAGATTGCTTCTGTGTATTAAGAAGAAATTGCATTAAAGAAGATTCAAGGCATGTTTATCAATGGAAATCCAGAGCAGAAAATCACAGTGATATCTTCTACTACCTTCTCTTCTCCAGTTGACTGCTTTACCAAAGCCAAAATCTGTTTGCAGTGCATGCGACAACTGCTTCACTCATTAAATTTTGGCTAAATATTGTTAAATCAAGGGAAGAAATACTTTTCCATTCAAGTAATTCTGGAAAACATAACAAGATAGACCGGAAAAAACCTGATGTATCTGTTAATTCCAGAACTTTGGAACTTCATGATTAATTTTTCAATCTGAGTTGTATGTAGTAGAAGTCAGAAGACAGAAGTAGCTAAAAGGAAGGGAGGTGTATTTCTTTAAAAAGAAGTTATTAGAAACTTAAAGAGGAAAAAATGGAGTCTCTGTGGTTGACCATTAGCTGTTTTGGTATTTTTTGTGACATGCTGAAGGGAATAACAATTACGAGATAGTTCTGTTCAAATTTTACTATAAATCCATAAGCAACTTGCATGTTATTTCTTTACAGTTTATTGTAAAAACTGTTACAGTGCTAGCTCGCTAATAATTTATACTATGGTGACTGGATTTTACATGCACTTTTTAAAAGTACTTTTGCATTAATGCAGGAGTATGAAATTATGTTCCTCCTGTCTATATGGCTCATTTTTGAATTATCAGAAGATGTTTGCCTAAATAATGTCTGATATTTAAAATTTAAGGGAAAAAATCTAATTAGCTAGAGGTGAAAAATTATATGTTTTTATACTGAACAATAAATAGCAGAATTGTTGAATGATGTGATGTGATTATATTCCTTCATTGCTGTGTTGCTTGTTTTTAAAGTGATAACTTTAAAAGATGATGTATTTCAAAGCTGATAGTCTAGTGAAGCAAGGCTAACTTCTACCGATACCTAAGAAAAATATACCTCAAAAGTAATTGCAGCATACTAGCGTCTCTTTTCGTAGCAAAATTGTCAAGAAAACTTAAATGCCTGAAGGGAATTATAATTCATTAAGATAAGATTTCTGTCCTAATGACAGAAGATAATAGTTCACAGGTCTGGTAAAAGTAAACCTAGTAAATTAGAAATTTGTACCAGCTTATGTTGGTGTTTTTTACACTGCAGACCAGGAGCTGGGGGCAAGGATTTGGTTAGTAAGCACCACCTGCAAGAATTCAATGTTATGATAGTGCCTAGAGGAATCCAGAAGACTGAATTGCATTCAGAGGGTAATGCAGGAACTGGGTTTTCCTATTAGTTATTTTATGTGCCTCCATTTCCCCCTATGCAACCCAGCACAAACTTAGCATAATTATATATAAAATGATTAAAACTGACCTATAGCTATTTGCACAGCTGTTATTTTTGTAATAAACAATAATTATGTCATATTGAAATAATAGGCTGACACAATAGACATAAAACTGATGAGAAACAAGTTTAAACTTCAGCATAAAACTTATCTTGGTGCTCCCTCCAGTGCCACTTTGTACTTGCCTGTCTGTGTCTCTTTGATGTAGAAAATATTTCCTTGAAATCATTTGGTATGAAGCTGTCTTCATCAGAATGTGCTTGGAAGAATGTTTCAGCCAGCATTAACTGCGTACATTGAGTCAATCTGTTATACACCTTGGGTTTGTATGTAGAAGCCTGGTATTAGAAACTTCATTGCAGTTTATTCTTCACAGAATCACAGAATGGCTGAGGTTGGAAGGGACCTCTGGAGGTCATCTTGCCCAATCCCCTTGCTCAAGCAGGGCCACCTAGAACAGGTTGCCCAGGACCATGTCCAGATGGCTTTTGAATATCTCTGAGATGGAGACTTCATAACCTCTCTGGGCAACCTGTGCCAGTGCTCACGCGCCCCCACAGTGAAAAAGTGTTTCCTGATGTTCAGATGGCAGCTCCTGTGTTTCAGTGTGTGCTCGTTGCCTCTTGTCCTGTCACTGGGCACCACTGAGAAGAGCCTGGCTCCATCCTCTTTGCACCGGCACTTCAGGTATTTATGTACATTGGTCATCATCCCATCTCTTCTTAATATGAGAGATACTCCAGTCCTTTAATCATCTCAGTCGTCCTTTGCTGGACTTTCTCCAGTAGCTTCATATCACTTTTGTACTGGGGAGCCCAGATCTGGGCACAGTACTCCAGGTATGGCCTTACCAGTGGTCATTCTTGTGGCCTTATTTTTTGTCTTGCTGCATTTTGCTGTCTATTCTAAGAAACTACGAGTGAAAATTAGACCGGTGTGTGTTACTGACTAACTTAGGATGCGTAGCTCTCCTTCAATACTGATGATTAGGTATGCACATACCGTTACAGTGTTAATAAGTAATACCAAATTTTGAAAATACCATGTTTTATCAGTAAATCGTAGTCTACCTTACAGGAGAAATTTTTTCTCCGGTGTCTGCCTTTTAAATGGAAAACTAAGGCAGATGAGTGTATCTATGGTCAATCAGAAGTCTGTGAAAATTATGGCTTGCCATTCTATTCTCTACTTTATGTAAAGTATTTTCAGCTGTTAGAGACAAATCCTGATATATTTTTTTTTTTTAAATTTATTACAAAGCGTGGCCCCTTTTCATTGCTGTAGATCTTCATTTTTTCTGTAACTACCTGTGTTGCTCCTCTCTAGCTACCGTGTAGCTTGTATCTGTTTCTTCATGTCATGTCTCCTATCAGCTTTGACCTACTGATATACTTTACCTCCTCTCTGCCGTTCCTCTAGAAATCAATTTAAATGAAAATAAAGTAATTCAGCCTGGACTCCAATTCATTTCTGTGAGAAAATAGAGTTGTTTTAAAACTCATGTTTTTTGCAGATCTATTGAACATTTCCAGTTCAGTAGCTACGTTTATTTATCTTAACACTTCATTCAGAAAAATGAGATATATTCAGTGTTACGAGTGTGTTGATGGAAAACTGGTAACTCTACATGAAAGACCTTTTTGGAAATAATTTCAGAAATAAACATTTTCTTATAAAAAGAGCAGCTGTCAGGGTAGAACTGTGTCAATTGTTTCTTCAGGTTCACTTTGCAAATTTGTGTAGGTTTCCTGTATCAATTTTTTTTGTTTGTTTGTTTATCTTCCTGTATATATGGACAAGACTGCCCAGAGGTGTGCTGGAAGAACTCCCAAAAACTCTTGCTGACTTTGAAGAACTATTTATGTGAAATTCTTTTATCGTATATCTTATCAGCCTGCTACACAAATTCACTTACAGTAATGCTTGCTCAGCATATCTTTAAATGCCTGTAAAATAAAATACCTTATTCTCCACTTGAATTTTTTCCTTTATTGATGATTTTTGAAAATAATGTTGTCTTACTTCTGTATGTTCATTCCAACTTCCCATAGCCAGAAGGAGGATAAATACTTATGCCTGTGGTTACTTTACAGCAGATTTCTAAAACCTTATCTTAGTACCTGAACAGATTTTGTTTTTCATTTCAGCATAAAGATTCCTGATGTGAATATTTCCCCATCTTCTACCTGTAGCTCTCACCTTTCAGTATTCTTGTTTCATTTAACATCCCTTATTGGAACTTTTTTTTTTTTTTTTGGGGGGGGGTATTCCATTACAATACAACATTGCTCAGATTTGGGGAAAAAAACCCCATAGATTAGCAGATGGTAGAGATTTTATTAAGCCTTTTTAGCTGTGTAATTGTTAAGAGTGTAAAATGGTCTGCCACACAGGGATTGTTGAATATCAAACTTACAAAACAGTATCATTTGCAAAAAGACCAGAAAACAAATAAACCTTGACAGACTCAGTAGTTAATTTTTAAATTATTTTTAAATTCTTTTTGGAAAAAAGAAAGGAAGCAATCTAGGTTAATTAAGGAGGTCAGTTGCTACTTAGGTCATGTTCCGTCCACATAAATTACCTTTCACTGGTACTTCTCAGGACAGTGAAATTTAAAAAAGAATTTGTTTTCATCCAACCATAGACATGGGTAAGTGATAGCGTGCATGTGTTAGCTTATTGTATAACATTGCAAGTTTGAAAGAGGGGTTAGCTGCTCTGAGTCAGGGGTGGAAAAATCATTAGTTTCATTTGTAATTCATGTCACTGAGAAATGACATTATCTTTCTGTGTTCGGTTAGAGCAGAGGCCTTGAATGTAACCTATTAAAGAGTAAACTTCCAGTTACAATCTGTGTGCACATGCGTGCAGGTATATGGATGCTACATACACAGAAGCACAGACACATATATATGTATATTATGAGTTTATATAACCGTGTGTATATGCACACAGGTGCAGTTAACGAATGCTAAAAAAAAATAGTACCCTATAGTGGAGATGAGTGATGACAAGTATTACAGTTTAAGTTGTTCCTGTTGCAGCTAATGAAATTATGAACAATTTGCTATTTGCAATTATTTAGTCACCTAAGAAAGATGCAAGAATTCACTTTACCTCAATAATATATGTAACAATTTTATATATATATCTCTAATGCATGCAATTTCAATGTCAAGTCTTTGGCCTCAAAGTCTTTTCCAAAATATGTTTGAAAACACACACACAAGTCTATAGTAGAGATCAAAGAGTGGGAATTCCAAGACTGTATTTGATTATCTTGCTATAAAGACAGCAAGTTTAGAAATCTCTTAATTGTATCATTTCCCTTTTCACCACTTTAAAACTCAGCATTATCAAGAATTCTATTGCCTCCTGTCACACTGATTTAAAAAAGACAAAGGAGCACATATCCACTTTAAAGCTCACTCGTAGCCATGATCTGTATCATAAATGACAGAATACTGAATTGTTGAGGTTGAAAAGGACCTGTGGAGATCATCAAATCCAACCCCTTTGCTCAGAGTAGGTTTAGTCAGAGCAGATTGCTCAGGACAGTGTGTTCAGTCACGGTTTGAATATCTCCAAGGATGGAGACTCGGCAAACTCTTTGGGCAACCTGTTCTAGTGTTTACCATGCTCACAGTAAAAAAGGTTTTCTTCCTCATGTTCAAATAGAGTTTCCTGTGTTTCAAGTTGTATCAATTTCCTCTTGTCCTTTCCTTGCATACCGCTGTGTAGAGTCTGGCTCTGTCTTCTTTGTACTTTCCTCTCACATATTTATATACATTGATGATTCCCCTTGAGACTTTTTGTCTTGGACACATCAATGCCAATAAATTGAAAAAAAAATGTCCTGTTCTTGAAGTGAATGTAAATTTCATGTTTCAAAACCAGCAGACAAATTGATCCAATTGAGAAGATCTCCTGAAATAGTTCGTATTACTATATCATAAGATTCTGAATCTTTGCCATTTAGTGACAACTATAGATATGTTCAGAGCATCAACCTTATATACCAAATAAGGTCATAGACCTTCTCTTCTGTTTTATCAGTGATGTTAGAGGAGAAATACAATGTTCATGGTGTAGTTCTAAAAGACAGGAAAGCAATAATATATAGAGAAAAACTTCTCGCTTTTGAACCTGAAGGTGTTTTGGTTTACTCTGAGGAATACAGCTCTAGGAAAAGTAAAGTTACTACACTGACAGGTTATAAAGAATGGATTTATGTTATTTTCATACAGGGGAATAGCATGTATTTAAAAAACAAATGAGTAAACATTAAATATAAATTTTAAAATTAAAATACATGTGTGTTCAAACACACTTTTCATCCTGTTTCACCTAGTTTGCTCATCTGTTCTTACACTGTTTAATTTATTTTTACAGTATGTTCCTCCGGATCTTTGCATCTGTAATTTTGTCCTTGAACAGTCCCTATCTGTCCGAGCCCTTCAAGAAATGCTGGCCAACACAGGGGATAATGCTAGTGAAGGGGTAAGTAAATGGACATAAAAGAATGTTAAATTCTGAATATGGATTGTTCTCATTTCTTTCCTTGCTCCAGGATTTTCTAGGAGAGGGGCCTCATGTCATAGCAGATTCTTCAATTTTCCTGTTTTCCTGGAATATTATTGCTCCACTACTATTAATTTCTCTTTAGCATTGAGGAGCAGGTGCAGTTAGTCTTTTGAAATATGGATTGTTCTCATTTCTCTTTTTTTTTTTTTTAATGAGCCAGCCTTAAAATTAGAAGTGATTCACTTAAAAGCTTTCAGTGAAAAAATAGCATGAGGTGTTTTATTGCTTGTTCTCAGTATGTGTATACTTGTTACAAACTGAATACATGTAATTTTCATCTGACCACCTGTCTGTAATTACGTTTGATTTTGCTGTTCAGGTTTTCCTTGTCGATTAAAAACAAGTTGTAATTTATAAAAGAAGTATTATATACACTGTTACATGATGTTTTTCTGGTTTTCTTTCTCAAGCAGTGATAAGTTCCTGCAGGATATATTATTAAAACCATTTTTTATGGATGACATATTTTAGAGGAACCCTTGGAATTTTTTTATTTATTGTTTCTGATCAGCCTTTTATAACGATATCTAAAAGTATGCTATGTTCTCTGAATGAGCAGTGATAACTATCTTATATTTGTCTTCAATTTTTTCCGGTAATCTTAACACATTTTCTATGTGGGTCCAAAAATCACTCTCCAGGAGTTTGGTTTTTTTTAGTTTGCTACTGACTGTACTGAGAAATTTTACATAATTATGTGAATCATACTGTGAAAGAGATTATAATAGTATCCATATAATTCTGAGAAATTTCTCAATAAAATTTACTACATAAAATTACGTAAGACTATCTGCTATCTGTTAACAGCATAACCAGGTCCCAAATCCCTATTTGTTAATGTCTTTGTTATTAGCTAGAAAAATAGAAGTAGGATTTTTATTTTGTTGCAGTTGTAATAAAAGACCTCTGCTGAATTGCTTTTAGATTTTTATTCCTTCTGTTTGGACAAATAACGTTTTGTTTTTAATCCTTAGTATTGAGTGTTCTGTATGTTAAGCTACAGAATGTAGTAGTTTCCTCAGCTTGATGTCTCCTAAGTTGGGATTCTGTAGAACACAAGTTGTACATAGCTTGTAAACCTATTGACCTAATTGGTAATTTAACTAATGTGTTGTTCATAGAGTACAAAATCATTTGCTTACACATGTATAACTGTTATTTGAGTTCCTGGAAATATCTTGGTCCCTTCCACATGAATCCAAGGAAAAGAACTGACCTTAAGGGCAGTCTTTTCTAGCAATATATAATGTACTAGAGATGATCCCTGTTCTAAAGTTATATTTTGGGGAATCATCTTTCATATTTAATGATTGCCTAAATATACCTGTAACAAGAAGACCATAAAGTAAATGCTCTTTTAAATGGAAAAAAATCTCTGTGAGAACAGTTTCAAGCAATTACTTGAGAAGTTAGATATTCTTAAGTCAGCAATGTCTAACTTGTTACCAGGATCCTGATGTTAGACCTTTTATTACTATTCAAGACTTACCAGGTGCAATTGTTATGATCTGGACTGAGAGAAAAAAATGCAGTATAATGTTGCCCACCATAGTATAATTGGTATTAACATTAACCATGATATCCATAATCCTGCAAAATTTGGAGATCACTTTCCTACAAAAGTGCTTCATACAATCTGGGATCAAGGATCTAAAAAAAAAAAAAAAAATTCGTTTCAGTGGGAAGGACCATGATAAATCAATAATTTAATTTCCTGGTCATATTATTTATTTAAATTTGAATAGGCTTGTTATTTGTAAATAATTAGGAAATAAGATGGTAGATGCAGAAAAAGGCTGAGAGAGGCAGACTTGAAAACCTATAAAGCGTGTTGTCTGTTGTTGTATAGATAACTTTCTTGTTAAGATTCTTCCCTTGAATTTGTTTTCTTCTGGTCACCAAAAGTAGCTCAAAAGATGTGTGTTAAATTCTCTAAAGAAAGCGTGTGAAAAATCCAGTTGTGTCTCTCCCTGATCTTCTCATAAATTTCTGTATTCAAAATTAATAACTGTCCTTGGTTGAAATTATGGATGCAGTTGCTTTAATGAATCTGGTAAATGCTTAAGATGACATTAATCCTAGCAAGTAGATATCCTTAGTATGTGCTTAAACTATTCTGGGCAATAAGTGCATTTTTCCTCTTTCAGATTTCAGTTTGTGTATGTGTATATATACTTATTTTATTATTATTTTTTTAATGCCTCTGAGAAGTTTATAAGAAAGGTAAGTAGTATCTTATTTTAAAACATTTTTTTGAAAATGCTGTGTTTTTACTTAATTACAATAAAAATTAGGTCACAATATGAGTCTTTGACCAAGAACAACATTTGTTCCTTTGGCAGATGTTTGGCTATTGCTGTAGCTACTTCATTATTATGATTTTTGCCCAGCAGATACATTTCATAATTTGCAGTTATTACTTGAACTGTAGTAGCTCTTCCTGTTGTTACATAGTTCTGATCCTAGTCCATGCAGTGCGGTGGAGTTCTGACCTTCTCTGTCATGTTCTGTAGGCAGCTCAAGGGGGTGGTCACAGAACCCTGCTGTATGGCCACGCTATACTACTTCGACATTCGTTTAGTGAAATGGTAAGTGAAGGAGCACTTGCACAGAATGATTAACATGAAACTCAAATAAACCTCTTTTTATCAAAATAAAAACTATATAAATTTGGAAGAATGTTCTTTCTAAGCTCTGTTCTGCACTAGATAAAACATTTGAACAGCTTATATTGTCTCAGCACAATGGAAGTGGACTTAATATTTTAAATTCAGGATCTTCAATCCATTCACTCAGAAATGTAGCTGAAAAGCTCATTTAGCCATGGATTATTTCTGTGTCCTTAAGGTCCATTTTAATGATAAATCCATTAGCAAGTTGCTGCTATCGCAAATGAATTTGTTACGATGTGTGTTATTTTTTTCCATCGTATTTTATAAGATGAGGTGTTCCTTTTAATATCCCATAGTTCCCAGAAACTATGCCCACAAACATGCTATCTTCAGGCTACCTTGTATAAATTTTGTTTCACTACATTGTACAACTGGAAAATTTTTATTCCTCTGGATCTTTGACTTATTGGGGCCCATGCAAGTATACCTAATAGGAGGAGGTTGAGGAAATGAGAAGTCAAGAGAACACCTTCCTTACTTTTTCCTGTACTAGAAGACTCCACATTAGTCTTTAAACTTTGTTACTTATGTTTATGAACCGTACATAACTGGTTCTGTAGTTACCTTGATATATCAGAGTTGCAAGTATGGTTACTGCCTTTTGATAACGTTGGCTATGTTTTCATGAAGCAAACTTATTTCAGTAACGCTGTAATAACATATTTGCCTGTTCCTATCTGATGAACTATGTGAAACTTTGGAATGTAGGAGCTAAATTGCACAGGGAAATAGCTGCTGAAGTGGAAAACGATTTTGATGTTTTGAAGTTAGGAAGAGCTTGGATACAAATAACATCATGCTTAACTAATTTAAAAAAACTTAGCACAGGCTGATAGTGAGATGCAGTAATGTGAATGTATTAATTTGACATGTATGTTAATGGATATTGGGGTTTTTTTGTTTTCAATAACTTCACTGTTTTGCAGTATTTGACATGTTTAACATCATCAAGATCCCAGACGGATAAACTTGCATTTGATGTGGGACTACGAGAAAATGCAGCAGGTATGGCAAGTTATTTTTGAAGGGAAGTGTGTCACACATTTCTGGTTTGAGAAGAGGCATTGAAATTAATGGCAGTGTAAGCTTATTAATGTCAAGTTTATCTGTTCATTAGGAATAAGATGACTGAAAGTAAATGGTGACTGTCAATACTGATGACTTTCAGTAAATAAACTGACTTTGTGTAGGAATGCGAGAGTGCCTTGCAATTAAACTGAGTTACCACAACTGCAATAACACTGGTGATAATGGTCAAAGTAAAAAATTTCTGTTGAATAAAACAAATTTGATGCGTTTGTTTTCTATTTGTATGGTTTGGCACTTGCAATAGAATTGGAGTACAGGAAAGCTATCTATCAGTGCATTCACCATATACATTGTAACCATGCAACAAAAGAAGTATGCAACTTGTAATGCAGGAAAACAGAAAAAACGCAATGAGCAAATTGCTAAAAGAGCCAAAGAAAAATAAAAGCATAAAATGGAGAAAAACAATAATGGGACAGAGTTGAAGAGATATGACACAAACAAGAAATCATGAGAAAGCTTTAAAATCTAATTAATAGATTTCTGGGAGTACTGCCAGTAACAGTGCTGCTGACAGAAATATAGTAAAAAAAAATCATGCTTCCATGAAATCACATATAAATGATGAGATGCCACTGGGAGCTATCTTAAATGAATTTAAAAGCAACTCAGCCACAAAGAGCCACAAATACGTTTACGTGCTGCTGTATACATAGTGTTAATGGTTACTGAAAGTGATGAGTACTCATCAGAAAGTAACAGGTGACCCTGTAGAACCTACGTCCAGATATATACCTTGAAGAGAAAATCTAAGTACCTTTATACACACCTCATTAATGTGAAGCTTCAAATAAAGAAATGCCAGTTGTATTAATATAAACCTGTGCTTTCTATTGTTTTTTCGTTATTCTGAAAATAAATTAAAATCAAAATAGACCATTTGATGGTGGAGAGGCACTGCCAATGTAGGTGTTCAAATGTTTGTGGACCAGGATCTTTGAAACTTCCTTTTCAAGTGACTCTGATTATCTGCCTGACCTTCTGGTTTGCATGAGTGAAGCTTGTCTTTCAGTTGTTTGTAGCCGTACAGAAGATGGTCTCAGATATTAGCAGCCTGTTACTTGATTATGTCTTCGGTTGCTGCCTTAGATGCAGACCAGTTTCTTTAGGCATGTTGATAAAAGGAATGTTCCATCTCTCTGAAAATAGTTTCAGTGAAATCTGTCTTTATAATTTTATAGGTTTTTTCAGAGTTATTGTGCATGTGTCTGCTTGTGCCCATGGGGTTTTGTAACGAATATCTGTAGTTGTCTCATATTGATATTTGCTTAACTGTACATATACAAAAAGACCCTCGTAGACATAGGTAAGATATAAAAAGCAACACATAAAAGGAATGCTTAATTGTGTTTCTGCACAGAGGATTTTGATAACTACTGCATGCTTGTAAACCTCATAAACTGAACACCGTAATAATCACTTTCCCTTGCCCTAGTCCCCCACCCATGAAACTGTCCTGTTGAATCAATTTCAGCTTCAGGAAGTATTCTTCACCTAGCAGGTATTGAGTGAAAAGCCACTGGATATTTAAAATTACTCTCTTTTAAAGATTTAGCACTTTACACTTTTACTTTTAGGGATGTAACTTTTATTTATTGTCTTCTTTATAATTGGTTTCGTAACCATCAAATTTTATTTTAAGGCGGTTTTACATGAAATTTCTTAGTCGATCAAACAGATTTTTGTGCTTTGTCTTATGCTACCAATTTTGCCTTTGTTTAATTTTCTCCCACTTTGCATTGCCCAGCGAGAAAGCTGTATTCAACACATTTTCTTCAGGGTCTTACCTAAACCCTGAAGAGTGTGAAATTGTGGGATCAATTAGGTAATCTTCCCAGAATCGGAGTGTGTGTACGCACACAAAGTAATCTGGAGTCTTATATTTAATGTGTAGGAAATGTTCTATGGCTGTCACCCATAGGCTTGTCTATCCTGTAGTCACATGGTCTGTACTGCTAATGGAACTGCTGTCAGTACTGATACTTGTAGTGTAGCAATATTGTCAAGTTAGAATATTTGCTTCAAAAATTCCGTATTCTACAACATAAATGAAGCTTAGAGTGGAAATGATACAGAAGATTGTGAATTAAATATGAACGTTAAGCAAAAGAAGACACAAAAGCTGATAATTAAGATTGAGGTACGTGTCAGCAATTTACTGGCAGTGAGAGCCTTGAAGGGAGGGCAGCTCTGAGCAGTGTTTTGTAAGTGGTTAGTTGCTTTAAAAAAACCATGAAAAGTAGCAGCTTCAGTGATGACAAAGATTGGTTGACAAAAAGTTTCAAGGAAAAAGAAAAAAAATTCAAATGGATTGAAGAGGAATGAGGTGGTTTTATAAGGCGAATGTCTTATTAGACATAATTCTTTTTTACGTTATTTCAATGTTGTATAAAGATATCCTTAAATATGTTGGGAATTGCCTGTTTTGTATATACTTGATAAGTATCTCTGTCCTTTAGGTGAGGCATGCTGGTGGACAATACATCCTGCTTCTAAACAAAGGTCAGAAGGAGAAAAAGTTCGAATAGGTGATGATCTTATCCTGGTCAGTGTGTCCTCTGAAAGATACCTGGTAGGTTTGTTTGTTTAGCACAACATAGGCGCATGCTGGGAAAATACAAAGTGCTGTGAGGAGTTGGAGAAAATGGTTGGGATTCTTATGAATGAATTCTTATGGATTTCTCATATAGGAAATAATGCCTCATTGTAACACACTTTTTTTTCTCAGGGAAAGGTTCCCTCCCCCTAGATCAAGACTGTTTCCATGCTTTTATCCCAAGGTGTACTTCAGCATTCTCCATCTTGGGAAGTTTTTATTTCTGTAACTGTGGAAGATTTCTAAGCTGCAGCTGGAGTCTGCTGATTAGATTTAGAAAAGAGTTAATTTTAAAAGCAAGTGACTACTGATTTTTAAAGAATATTTGCATATTTACTTTATTATGTATTTCTATTTTGTTGAGATATTAATATGCTAAATATTTTTAAGGGCATAATTTTCACTGTTTCCTGTTACTGTTATTTCAGCATCTCTCCATGTCAAATGGAAGTATTCAGGTGGATGCCTCCTTTATGCAGACGCTATGGAATGTACATCCTACGTGCTCAGGAAGCAATATTTCAGAAGGTTTGTCGTTTTCCTGGAATCATAGAATGGTTAGGTTGGAAGGGACCTTAAAGATCATCTAGTTCAAACCCCTCTGCTGTGGGCAAGGACACCGCCCGCTAGACCTAGTTGCTCAAAGCCCCATCCAGCCTGGCCTTGAACACTTCAAGGGATGAGGTCTCCACAGTTTTATTTAGAAATGTATATACTTTAAATGACTTTGTATTGCTTTTCTTAAAGAGTGAGAATGAAAAAAACCCCACCCTGAGAATAACAAATCAAAGAGCTTAATGAAAGTAAAGAAAATGAGCATAGGAGAGAAGAATAATGGAAGGGAGAGTGGGGAAATACAGATACATCAGCCGGATTAAATGAGAAAAAGCCAAATAAGTGCTGTAAATTTAGAATAGCAAAGCACAAAAAGCAGCATGGGAAATGAAGACTGAGAGAGCAACAGGTGAATTTAGTGTCTTCAGTTTAATTTTGGGGAGTAGGAGCTGCAGAATAACTAAAGCTAGTAAAAAATTTTTGTATAGGATTTTCAATCACCCTGTAACAGACATAACAGAAGAGAGATAAAGGTACATGCAAATGGAAAGCATGTTTCTCATAGTTTCTATTTCAGTCTCTTAGTTGTGTTTTTTAAGCATATTTGCTCAATATCGTTTCTAGATCTCACAGCCATGCTTCCTTATTGTCTCTGTAATGTCAATGAAAATGAGCTCTCTAAACACATCCTCTTAATCATCCTTAAATCCCACACCACAGGGTCAGAATTTCTTTCTAGGTACTTGACTGCACTTTACGACCGTGTTTGAGAAGCATCACCTTACTCTGTTTGAGAAACGTCTTGTTCTGTAATGAAAGGCTCATCCACTCAATATTACTCCTTATTTTAATGCCATACTCTGTCGTTAACACTGTCATAACAAACATTGTACTTTACCTCTGCTGTTTTCTGTTTGAAGTATCAGCCCTCCACATTCATGAATGATAAATATCTTTAAGTCAGGATCATTTTGTATTACTTGGCCCTAAAACTAATCACTTATGATAGAATAATATACAAGATCACAGGAAAAAATGGAGCTATAAGGGACCTGAAAGAGACATTACATTTCCCCGGGATCAGCTATACGGTCTTGATATCAAGTAGACTACCCTGGTGCTAAAGATGAACAATCCCTAGGCTTATCTGAGCTATGGTTGGATCCTTCTAACCCCAAGTGGTTTAAATCAGCATCCCATAGTGTCTCTCTGCACTGGACCGTAAGAAACTTGTCTTGGAGTGTTTGTAGGTTTTTGTTTTATGAGCATATGGGATATGGATTTTTATTGCAATACTTTCTGATTGCTTTCTGTTGCAAGAAGTGTATTATGCCGGAGCTGTATATTTATAAATGGCTGTCTGGTCCCCTGCCATCATGAGCCATAAATAGAATAGAGGTTAACTCTGGAAAAGTCCCCGTGTTCTCAGGTTTCACAGGTAAAACGAAACCAAGCAAATAGAAAAGCCATCCTGTAGTAAAATTAGGACAAGAGGAAATGGCTTCAAGTTGCACCAGGGGAGCTTTACGATGGATATTAGGAAAAATCTCTTCACAGAAAGGGTTATCTAATGTTGGAACAGGCTGCCCAGGCAAAGAGTTGAATCACCATCGCTGGAGGTATTTAAAAGACCTGTAGATGTAGTGCTTAGGGATATGGTTTATTGGTGGACTCGGCAGCGCAAGGTTAATGGTTGGACTCAATGATCTTCAAGGTCCTTTCCAGCCTAGATGATTCTATAATTCTATAATGAGCTATACAGAGAGATCATGGAGATCACTGGTATATTGTAGATTTATGTAACAGTAGGGCTTTGGCAGCTAAACTTCCGAAATGCTTACAGAATCACAGAGTGGTTGAGGTTGGAAGGGATCTGGTCCAATCCCTTGCTCAAGCAGGGCCGCTTAGAACATGTTACCCAGGACTATGTGTAGACAGCTTTTGAATATCTCCAAGGAGGGAGACTCCACAACGTCTCTGGGCAACCTGTGCCAGTGCACAGGCTCCCTTACAGTGAAAAAGTGTTTCCTGATGTTCAGATGGCAGCTCCTGTGTTTCAGTGTGTCCCCGTTGCCTCTTGTCCTGTCACTGGGCACAACTGAAGAGACTCTGAATCCGTCCTCTTTACATTGATGAGATCCCCCCAGAGCCTTCTCTTCTCTACCTCAAACAGTTGCAGTTCTCGCAGCCTTTCCTCATATGTGAGGTGCAGCAGTCTCTCAATCATCTTAGTGGTCTCTTGCTGTACTTGGAACCCTTGTACTGTGTAGCTCAGGATTGGACAGGTAATCCAAAATTGCATAGTCAGAAAAAAGAAAAAAAAGGATAGGGTGGGGTAAGCAGAGAAGTAGGTTTTCTGTGTGTTGGTTACTTCCCAGCCACTTAAGCTTAGGTTTAGCTCTATATACACTTCTCAGAAGTGATCATATGTCAAAAGACCTAGCAGCCTAGCTCAAGTTGAGCATACAGACTGAGAAAGAGTCTCAGACTTCGTGAGTCTGAAGTTGGACAGCATACTTTTTGTGATGTTTGAAGTACTTTTGATGAAACATAAATATCAGGAAAGTATATTTTTTTCACATTCTTTGCTTTGGCCTTTGTATTAATTGGCAACAGGATAATTGCCAGTTACCATTTTCCTAATTTACAAATTTATATTGAATCAGCTGCCCAATATGAAAGTTTCCTTCTACCCTTCCTCCTTTACGTGTGTTTATTCTTTTAAAACGCATTAATTTCACTTACAAGGTCAGAACAGTTTGGACTGAGGGTCTGATGAATCATTTTCCTCCTACACCATTTTTTTCTGTTCTTTTTTCTCTGAGGCAAAGTGCCTGGTTTTGACCTGTAGTCTTTGTGTTAAATGGGTTGGAAAGTTAGCTTCCATTAAACTTAATCTTCAGAACTGCTAAGTGTTTTTCTGTCCTGTGTCTCCTGCTGCTGCTGTGCAGTTTTGATTTTGACGCATATTATAAATGTCAGAACAAACTGATGAACTCAACAAATTATTTTGTATTGAGAACATTTAAATTGTATTAAGGGGGAGGAAACTGTGGTGCTATATATTTGATTTGGCTTTTACCTAAAGCATTCAATTTTCAAAACAGTAATTGTTGTAGAAGGGGTTTTTTTCCCCTTTTCTGTCCCAGAATCCTTATTTTATTTTTAAATGTTAAGAGATTGCTTTCGTTTTGTCTTTCTTTTCAGAAGAAATATTTTTAACTGAAAAAGATACTAAAAAATAATATGTTGTCATACTACATTTGTTCTTCTTGTTTAATTTCATAGAATCATAGAACCATTTAGGTTGGAAAAGACCTTTAAGGTCATCTAGTCCAACCATTGACCTTGCTCTACTGGGTCTGCCACTAAACCATGTCTCTAAGCACCGCATCTACATGACTTTTAAACACTCAGTTATGAGTGAAAATTTGGAAAGCAGATTTCACCTAGGTCTTTTGAATTTTGTAATTTTTTTTGAGGGTTTTATTTTCATATTGTCAGTGTTTAAGCTAATGAGTAAATTTGCTTCTTCAACAGGGTATCTTCTTGGTGGGCATGTAGTACGTTTTTTCCACGGCCATGATGAGTGTTTGACAATTCCATCTACAGATCAGAATGATTCACAGCACAAGTAAGTGGTGATGCATTTTTATACATTTCCTTCTCTCAAAAAATAAACAGATTGTTGATTGTCAGTTGAATTTGAGATTAGATAGGTTAAACACTCTTTACAGCAATCTCTAATTAGGCAGTGACATTGTTACAAGAAATTGAGACCTACTAAGGAGAAAATCAATCATGAGTTCTTTTATTGCTGAAATTCAAGTAGTTGATTTCCACTGAGATTTCAGCCTGTTACGTTGTTTGTCTTTAATGTGTACCACTATAAGGAGAAGTAAGCCAGCATTAGCAGGGAAGATGGTAATTTTTAAAAAAAAAAGCCCTAAAAAAAAATATCTCTGAAAGTTCAGCCCCTACAATGACTTTCATGTATTAGATATTTTGCACCTTTTTGCAAGTTCTTGCTCTTCAAATTTGATTGATACATTAAGATAATTAAATCATATTAGCTAGACTAAATCACTTTTGTATTATACTTAAATCTGCGATTGTTAGATATTATGTTGCTTTATTATTTGAATTTTGCTGATAATCAAAAGCACAGCAAGCTAATCATTTTGATACACAAAACCCCCAGCATTAAAAATCATATTCAACAAATAAGATTTCTATGCTCATGGTGGCAAATAAGGTATACTTTAAGTAATATGAGACCACAAGTAATATTCAGCTATGTCAAGTAAAGTTTTCAGCTCTAAATTTTCCATTTTTACATTTCTGTGGAGTAAAAATGTCTCCAAAGCCAAAAGAAAACCCAAACTGAATGTCAGAAAACTTCAATTGTTGGTGAATTTTTTTATTGCTCTGCTCTTCATATGTCTATAGAAAAAAAAACATAGAAAGTTTGCACTGAGTGTGAAAATATGCACACCCAGTATAAAAATACTAGTGAAAGTATTAAGATCTAGATACCTTGTGTGGAACAGATGTCATATTCAGACTAATTTTATAAACAACCAGTCTTAATAAGGTTAGAATACATGTCCAGCCCTTTCAGTACGTTCAGAAATGCTGTACTTTGCTATTGCTGTTACTTATCTAGAAGTCAGATATAGTTAAAACCAAAAACAATCGTGGAGCCCTATTGCCCTGTATATTCTGCTTCTTAATAGATATTTTGTGTGTACTGTTACTGCCTTAAGCTCTGCTTCCATTTTTTTACCACTTTGTAAATAAAAGGGTAAAATTAAAAAAGGTATATTTTTCTGAATGAAATTATATATGAGAAAGGTTATACAGCTTCTGGTGCTTAGTTGACAAGACGTGAATGATTACTGAAAGATGAAAAACTTTCTTACATGTATTCCTGTGAACCGGACTAATCCACCATAGTTTGTATTTGTTTGTATTTGATTATTGAGTAGAATGTTAGTTTCAGCACTGAAACATGTCACTGACCCCCAGATTATACTAAAGGCTGAATCACTTCACTTCCTGGTTTTTATTTTTCTGAGTTTCCTAAAATTAAGATATAATTTTATCTTTATATCTGTTTTATAAGGATCACAATACGAAGTTTTTGTTTTAGCACCACCGTTTTTGTCTTTTAATAAGAATGTTAGAAGTAATTCTAGGAATGAAGTCTCTGATGTTGTATTCATGCAGATAATCATTAATGTATGCAAATGTGTATACTTATTTTAATATTGTGTTTATATGTATTTAAGAGCATTAGTAATTTAGATTAATCTCTTGGGAACTGTATGACTTACATATTTTTATGACTGATTAAGTAACAGCAAAAGCTTCTCAGCCACTTTGAAGGCAAAGTATTTTATCAGCTCCTGAAAGAGAATAGCATAACGGAAATAGCCTAACTTACTTGGGACATTCAGATTGTGTATCCTGCTCTCACTGATGAGTAGGAATCTCCTGTCCATTCAACTCCATCTATTTAGCTGCGGAGAAGTGAGTCCTATACAGTTTACAGAGGAGTAAGTTATAAATACTGTCTAGTACAAATAAACACAAGAGGATGATCTTCTGAGTCTTTTCTGTAGGAAGGTACTTTATGAAACTGGAGGAGCTGGCGTTCGTGCAAGGTCTTTGTGGAGAGTAGAACCCCTTCGAATAAGGTACTGATATTTTTTGAACTTTTATGTTAGCAACTCCTGTTATGTTAACAGCAGTTCAATTGTTACAGACCATTAAGGCAGGATATGAGTAATACATTTGTCCTGCTATATGACGTATGTTAGTATGTTCATTATCAATAATGAAAAGTAATCTACCATGGTGTAAGCATACGGGGAATATCAGTATTTTAAGATTGTGTCTGTGTCCCATATCAGAAGCAGTGTTGTCTGTGAGATACCTCTGCTTGAGACATTGCTTCTGTCCAAAAGTAAAACGCTTTCCTAGTTTTCACTGGAAATTTTAGAAGCATGGGTGGAAATCAGAACAGTAATATCCATTATGCGTGTCTTTTTTTTTTTTTTTTTTTGAGACTCTATCTGCCTCTTAGGTGATTAGTTGTCTGTTAACTTTCTGCAAGTGAAATTTCAGTATATACCATAAGGGTGTACGTGTTTTAACTTTGATTACCTTCTGAACTGTATGTTTGCTTTACTGTTGGTGTGTTTGTGATTGCATATGAAATACCCTCATAACTAACAGAGATGTAGGATAATTCTTTGGATTGTTGGTCCTCACTTTTAGGTTTAATTCATTTGTTTAGACAGTCAGCTGAAATACAGTAGTTAAATTACACTTTAGTATTTTTCAGGAACATATAGGACTTTTTTATGGACCCCATATGTAACACCCAAGTAAAACAGAGGGTGTAGAAACAAAATTAAAGCTATACTCCTTTTCAAGGTTACCTTTGAAAATGTATTAACAGTTTTGCATCTGTTTTAATGCAAATATTGAAATCAAAAGCAAAAATGAATATATATAGCACATTATATTTTCTGAATGTCCTTTAAAGCCCAAAATAGAAATGCTAGTTTTGCTTACTTCATAAATTATTTTTTGGTGTGTCGCATGTTTAGCTGGAGTGGAAGTAACATCAGATGGGGACAGCCTTTCCGTCTTCGACATATTACAACAGGAAGATACTTGGCTCTGAATGAAGAGGAAGGACTTGCAATGTTAGACAGAGAAAAGGCAGACACAACATCTACTGCCTTTTGTTTTAGAGCATCAAAGGTAAATACGATCAATGCAAATTTGTCTTAAATGTGGAGCACTCAAATACTAGATCTGAGTTGTTTCAAGGACTTTATAAATTATTTGTAGTTTCTCAATTGAAGCAATTGACAGGGATTATGCATTTAAATACAAAGGTAAACAGAATCTCATTAGATTGTTATTCATTCCAGCTTTTATCTGTCATAATTGAATTCAATTGAATTCAGTTCAGTTGGGCAAAATTCTGCCCTTTCTATTCTTTGTGCAGTGCGTTGATAGGTGAATTACAAGGAAAATGTAGTCAGTGATTTCTAAACTGTATGTTTTCAGACTGTGCTCTCTAGTGAACTGCTAATTGCATGTTACTAGCTTTTTCATCATTTCCAGCTGAGAAAAACAGTACAAGTGAGGGTAAATGAAAAATGATTATGGAGGTAGGCTAAATTAATAACTTTTTTCCAGAAAGTGAAAGGTTTTTACACGAAAGATGATGAAAAGTTTTTATGTGCTTTCATGATATTACGTATAAATAGTTGCCATAGCTGCTACAACAGAGTTTTTATTAAGTATGAGCAGTTAAATGTTCCATGTAATTCTGAATGCTGTATGGTCCCTGAAGGGTAGTGAAAAAGAATCTTTAAAGTTAGATATATACTAGATGAAATCTAGCATTAAGGGTCTTGACAGATGCTAGACTTTTGTTAGTATAATAAAGTAAATAATTCTTTTTAGCATGTTTAAAATAAAAATGTTTTATTAGTGTGACTGCATACTGTATGCCTAGAATTTTCATTTTAACCAATCAAAATAATTAAAAAACTCTCAGGAAATTTCCTTAGGTTGCTAAGTGCTGATTGAATACAAATTGAGGGGAAAAAGAATTGTAGAACTAATAGACTAGATATATGGAAGTGTGATTATCTTAATTTCTGCACATACGTATTTGTTAACCTTTGTTTTCTCCTGTTCATTTTCTTAATGAAGAAATATTTTCACTTGCCTGGACCTTAATATGGCATGAATTAAGGGAAATTTCAAGATAACTGTCTAACATCTTCCTATCTAGCTGCGTAAAAATCCTTAAAAATAGGGTGCTAGAATAACTTGCTGTTTACAGCACTCCTGTCCTTTAGAATCGTAGAATAATTCTGATTGGAAAGGACCTTGGGAAGTCATCTAGTCTGGCCTTCTGCTCCAGGTGGGGTCAACACTGAATTGAGACCAGATTGCTCAGAATATGCATTGCTGTGGAGTATCTGAAAGGAAATAAACCGTTTCTCCATTGAGATATTCTTGCCAGTTTGGAGGCAAGCAAAAGGTTTTTTGTGGATAAAGGAGATAATCTTTGCCAGTAGGCAGAGCTGTGTGGAGTATACCAAATCCCCAAGGCTTTCCAGGAACCTGTAACACGTGACTTCAAGTCTTATTTTTCCAATAGTTACATACCACTTCAGCAGTCTTGTGTGTTCCTTGCTTTTCAAAACCTGGTTGCATTCATAATGTATTTACTTTCACTGTTTTGTTTCCTTTTGCTGGGTAACACTGGAAGTTGAAACAAATATTTTAAATTATAAAATTCAAATTAGAGTTTTCCTTAGTATGTCCTTACAAATTAAGAATAGAAGGGAGCTTTTAAAAAAGTGAAAGAACATGCTAAAGAACATTATGGTGCTGATTTTGATGAAAATAGCATATGCAATATATGTCTGTTTACTGCAAATTACTGTAAACTAAGCTTATGAGCATCAGAAATTGATGAAAACCCCCCAAAATTATGCCTTTTGTTGGGTTCAATATGTAACTTACTTTTGACAAAGTTTTAAAATGTCAGCCTTTATATTTTAAGGCAACAGTTCTGTAATGCCTTGTGACCACAGAGACAGCAGTTTCCCTACAGCAGATGGAATCCTGTTTTGAAATGGGATGTTCTCATTCCAGCACAGTACTTGGCTCAGTATGCTCTGCTGAGCAGAACCTTGACTCTGCTTATAAATTTCTTTGAGAATAAACACAGTGAAGAACAGGAGCATATTTAAAAATACTTGTTTATTTAAAAATTTTTGCATCCTAGAATTAATACTTCATATTTTATTTTCGTGATGGTATATACAATTGACAATGAAGAAGTTATTGGTGTAGTTTGAGTAAGTAACATTCTGACACATTCAAAAGTCACAGATGACTCATGCAGAAGGATTTGATATCATTTTAATATTACTGCCAGCATGTAGCTATCTTAGGGGCTCAACATGGCATTAGAATGTCGTAATAGTTATCCTCCCCCTTTACTCTGCCCTGGTGAGGCTGCATCTGGAGTACTGTGTCCAGTTCTGGGCTCCCCTGTTCAAGACGGACAGGGAACTGCTGGAGAGGGTACAGCAGAGGGCTACAAAGATGATTAGGGGACTGGAACATCTTTCTTATGAAGAAAGGCTGAGGGACTTGGGTCTTTTTAGTCTGGAGAAGAGAAGACTGAGGGGGGAATCTCATCAATGCTTATAAATACTTAAAGGGAGGGTGTCAAGAGGATGGCACCAGTCCTTTTTCAGTGGTGCCCAGTGACAGGACAGGAGGTAGCAGGCACAGACTTGACCATAGGAAGTTCCGTCTGAACATGAGGAGGCACTTCTTTACTTTGAGGGTGCCAGAGCATTGGAACAGGCTGCCCGGAGAGGCTCTGACTCTGGAGACATTCAAAACCCACCTGGACACCATCCTGTGCAACCCGCTCTAGGTGACCCTGCTCTGGCAGGGGTGTTGGACTAGATGATCTCCAGAGGTCCCTTCCAACCACTGTGATGTTGTGATTCTGTGATTCTGTAATAGTTTAGTAGTAATCATAAAGTTTAAATTGTTTTTGGAATAAGATTACAGAGTCATAATTGTCTCTAGAAGTTCAAGTATTTATTTCTAAGTTCATATTTTACAATTGTAATTTCCCAGTAAGCACTGCATTTCAAATACAGTACTAAGCTATTTTTTCTACTTATTTTTTATGGGAAGAGAAAGTAGAAGGTGAAATTAAAATCACCCTTTTGTTTTCCTTGCTTACTGGGGTGTAGAAATGTATACAGCAACGTGTACAGAGTACAGTAAGCCCGGTAACAAGGTAGGTAAGCTCAATGTATCAGTCCTCTGCTCTTATATTTGTAGACCTTTTATCTTTTTCTTTTGTTAAATTGGGGTAGCCTATGGCAGTACTTGTAATGCAGTAAGTGTGCAACACCAAAAGATACAATTTTAGTTAGCCTGTGTAGGTTAGATTTAATGAGTTGAGCAGTCAAGTTGTCTTACCATTATTAGGAGTACGTAAACAAGCCCTTAAGATATGAAGAGATTTTTTCTGTAATGTGTTTTTACAAGACGACTGTTGAAAAATCATTGTAAAGACGGTTGAGTTTATTTATCCTGTTCACACTGACATTCCTTACCTTCATTCTGTCATGTAGGAATCTATGATTCTGTGAATTTTCTCATTGTTTAAATCTTACACATCTTCTAGTGTATTAAATATCTTGTGAAAATTGCTTCTTTGAGAGTTTTGTCCTCAAGTTCCTTTGTTGATTCCTTCTTTCTTTTTTTATTTATTATTCATTACTGTTATTTTTCCTTTGCCATCTTCCAGACCCGTGATGTGATTTGTTTTCTTTGACTTGATTCATTCATGGCCTGAGGGAGTTAAACTGAGAATAGGTTGTGAAGAGAGGGTTTTGAAGGAGAAAGTGTTCGGATATTTTGCTGCTAAGATATGTACAATCATCTAGATAAGAGATATTTTTTTCCCCTTCTCCCCTTATAATCTTTACCTGACTATATTTTTCAGCTGTTAGAAAATACACCCTCTCTTTGCATGCTGCTATCAAATGACTTGGCTGAAATCCTAGAAAAAAAAAAAAAACTGGACAGAGCACAAAGAGCAAAACATCACGAAGAGGAATTTATACTGTATTGCTTAAAGTGAGAACAGCCTTCAGGCCCTCAAAATCATTCTAAAGCTTTATTTCTGAAATTCGAACAACTTTGTTTTTCTTTATGTTTAGTGTTGTCAAAAAGGATCAGTATCACTCAAGTTTTCTAAAGCAGTAACTTAATTAGCATCATTTGTTACCACATTATTATTTCTTTCATTGAAATTTTCATTGATGCTTTATTCTGGATGCAGACGTAATATTTGAGAAAAACATTTTAATCTTCAGGGTGCTATGTAAATCCAAGTAATTAATTGCTGACAGTTAATGAATTTGTGCTATTTTATTGTATTTTTCATTTAATGGCCTCACTGTAAATGTGTATTGAAAGAGTTGGTCTTTATCTGCACGTGATAGTGCAGTCTGCATAAATATGATGTGACATCCCCATAGTCTTGATATTGTAATGGTATCCCCAAGGAATGTCTTGTAATTTCATTCTACTTCATCTTGGCATTATAATGCTGTTTCAACTAAAATTGTTGTTGAAATGTGACAGCTAAATTCCATATAAATAAAAGTAGATTAGCACAGTTAAAATAGAACTTCTCTTTACTCCACAGATGTTGAATATTCAGTAAACTGAAATGAAATAAGAAAACCTGTTACAGATATAATAAACTGTGTATCAATGCCTAACATACTTTGTTTACTTAGCAACAAATGAGCAACTGTCTACATTTACAGTTAAGTCCATCACCATTTGAAATAATAGAGAAATTATATAATCTAATTACTCTACTTAGAGTTTTTTGTTTAGTCACACACATGCACATGCATCCATAATTTGCTATTACAGAATTTGCTGCGTAGTTCTGGTCTTATTCCTGAATTCAGTTTTGAAAGGAAAACTATTTTGTTTTAAAGAAAAAGATACTTGCTTTTGTGCTGGAGACTTAAAATCCTCTGGCTGTGAATGAAGAATAATGGGATTAAGAAATAGGTTGGTCTTAAACATTGTACTGGATGTTCCAGCCAAGCATTGAGCAATGTCCTTAAAAGAGATTTGAAAGAATCCAGTTCCTCTTACAAAGAGGATAAATGGAAAAATAAAATAAATGTAAAAAAATTCAAAAATGTAAAAGCCAAATCGTACTTATTTTAAAAATTAATATTTTCTTATTTGCTGGTTGTTGCAATACAGAGGCATTATTCCAAGTGAAGTTTTTATCTGCATATGCTATTTATAAGTAAATAATTCTTCAGCATAAAAATATTTTAACTAAATTTCAAAATACGTTTCTGCTCATTTTTCTTTTTCATATTTAAAGATAAAATTTGAAAATGTTAGTAATACAGAGTTCTACAGACTCTACTAGACTGAAACTTTATATCAGTAACTTAATTATTGATGAGGTTAGGTTAAATATTTAAAGGGTTTTTTTATATATCTTTACATGGTAGTGGATTTTACTTGATTTTTCTTGCTTCAGTGAAAATGATGCTTCAGATCTGAAATTATTTTTAATCAGAATGTGACTAATTAATTGAATAGAAACAGAAAGTATGTGAAATGAAGTTTAGCTGCATCTTAACAACATAAGTAGCATAAATATTGTTCAGTGTTAGAATGTGTTTCAGTGTAGAATTCAGTGGTTTATCCTGTTCCAGTACAGAAACTAAATGCCAGCTTTTGTTTTATCTTCTTAGGAGCTAAAAGAAAAGCAGGATTCTAGTCTTAAACGTGACATTGATGGAATGGGAGTCCCAGAAATAAAGTACGGCGATTCAATCTGTTTTGTCCAACATGTGGCCAGTGCCTTATGGTTGACTTACAAAGCACAAGACGCTAAATCAGCACGTTTAGGTCCCTTGAAGAGAAAGGTAATGTTTGAGGGATTTTTTTAATTACTTGTAAAATGAATATTAATTGCATAACAGTTTTGGTCTGACCTGTTCTTTGCCATTCTACCAATGTGGGTTTAATTGTTTTGTGCTGTTTTATTGAAAATGGCATGAATGTTTCATTCTAAATATGAAAACAACGGTGGATAGTAACATAACTATGTAACTGAAGAAAAACTTTTCCACTAAGAAATGTATTTAGGTATTTTTCTTGCCAGAAGAAATTATGAACTCGGACTCAATTTTTATTTTTCACATTTCAGTAAAATACAGAAATTCCTGATTTGGATGGTCAAATCACTTTTTAAAAATCTATATTTAACTGTTTAAGGGTGTAAACTTGTAAGTCATCTTACATTCACTGATGTTTTAGATTTTTTAATTGAGTATATTGTATGAAATGGCAATTAAATTTATTGCTTAAGAAATGGCCCTAGAAACTCCTCAAGTTTCTTAAGGGGTATTAATGAACAATTTCCTGCCAAAATGTTAGATGTACTTGTGATGTCGCATCGAGAAGGTCTTTCTCTCAGCCTTTTGATTATAGGGTACGAGCATATTCTTAATTAGGGGCATATGACCTGTTATCTCTTCAAATTATGTCTGCATTTCATTCAGAATTAAGGGGTTTAGTACTAGCTTTGCATAACTGCATCATTACCAAATGATTCTTTGATTCTGTATTCATAGATTTTTACAACTTGAACCTATCGTTAGAACATGAAAGAAAAAAAAAGTTCATTACTGAACAGAAGTTGGAATTCTTCTTTAATTACTTGTGTGTATCTACATTCGCAAGTGGATACCCGTACACAAGCACTGTAATACAAAAAATGAGGTCCTCAGCACACCCTCGGCGCAATCTCATTTATTTATGCAGCACACATGATCATAAATGGGCAGTGAGTTCCCAACCCCTTCACTTCTTCTCCGCAACCTGGCTGATCAGAGAAATTCTTCTTTGTATGCCAGTCATTTAGTATTTTCTTGATAAGAGATTGAATCACACAATGATGGCCTCTTCCTTTCCCATGCCAGTGTTTGCTAAGGGATTATGTTTCCTCAGAGGGTCCAATTTTACTTCTTGAAAAGGCAATGTGTAGATTCTTCCTCTGTATTCAATGAAGAATTTTTCAGTAGCTTCCTGTGAAGTTTGGTATTTTTTTCCCCAGTTTTCTGCTGTGTAGCAAGGGACTAAAAGAACCTCCATAATTGCCTGTCACTTTTATTCTCCTTTCAAACTGTTCCATTCATGTTCAAAGACTCCAAATCTTTTGTTGCCCTCTCACCTGGAGAATTCTCTCCTGTTAAGTGCCTTCAAACAGAAGAAAACCCAAACCTTCTCGCTTCCTGTAATTGATATTCCTGTGGAGGCAAGAAACAATTTTTCATCCTCTGCAAAATATGGTATTAGACTATAATTTTGTAAGCCAGTTTAGATATATACATCCCTTTAAATTTCATATAAAATTTATTTTTCTCCAGTAAAAGTGAAGTCATAGCTTTGTATGCATCCTCCACCATCATTTCGTCAGGAGATTTTTACTTTCAGTCACTGTAATTCTTCTCAAGCTGACCTGCACTTTTTGTAACATGCCTCAGTAGCCCTAGGAGGATTGAGAAATACCCTATTTTTGCAAGAGGCAAAGGGTGGGGTTTTTTCACATAACCTAGCTATTACCACTGACAGCTGCTGCAAATCTATAGAGAGGAGAAAATGATGGGATTAATTCTGTTATAAAATACTCAAAATGCCAACTAAAAATTTCTGTTGTTTGGCTTTGCTGTAGTTTCATGTATCTAGTTATCATGTTGTCTTTGCAAGACACAAATATGTAAGAAATTCTGGCATCATTTATGAGGCTTCTGTTGCATGATTTCTGCCAGAATTTTGATCTGTTGTATCTCTTCTCTCTCTGAGATCTTGGTAACCAAGGGTTCAAGACTTTGCCAGGTAGTGATGATGTTTACATCAATATTCTTCAACATTCTTCCACTATCCAGCGTGAGTGATGGATGCTTATCCATTCAGTTTGAGAGCTGTCTTCTGTACAAGCTATGAACTGCTGCAGAGCTCCAGAATGCTTGAGCTTGGAGAACAGAGAAACATATGCTACGTGTTCTGGATTCATGTCTGGGTGTTGGTCAGTACCAATGCTCTGCAGTGCCTCAACAAGCAAGGCAGTGCCAAATGCCCCTTTATACAAGAAGTAGTTTATCTCAGGAATTGGAGTAGGCGGTGCTGGATGCATCTTGCCATGATCTACTTACTGGAGTTCTAAATAGCACTTTCCTATCGTTGTGGTGTTTCTGGATGATTTAGTTGAGGTTTGGGGGTTGGGTTTTGTTTTGTTTTGTCTTGTTTTTCAGAGAAATAGGGAGGATTAGGTCCTTCTAAAATGATTCTCTTTTCCCTGATCTGCTGCATACTTAGGGAGAAGAGTGCAAATCTGCTACACAGTGGTGAAGGTACAATTACTTTGCAGGGAGTGGCAGCTTTAATATCATATCTGTCAAATGTTTTCATTCCTGTACCCTTCCCGTAGCTCCAAAATCTGGAGCCACATGCAGTGGCCTGAGGAAGCGTTTTCTGATTGTCAAATGTTTTCTTACTAGTTTTGTGATGGGAAGGACAGTTCTTCAGTTACTGTTCTGTTAAGAGACCCCAGGAGCCTTCTTTATGGAAACAGTGATATTTCAGCTAACAAAGTCACCCATAGTGTGACTCTATATAGAAGTACTTCAACAAAGAGGAAAGATGACCAGTATGTAAACTAGCCTCCTTTAAGATAATATTATCAATACTCATTCAAAAATGTCTTCCTAGTCTTCTCCATCACACTTCCATGGATTCTGGGGTCCAGATAAACTCATAAGGTGATGTTTGCCTCTAACAGAAGGGCTTCCTCAGCGTGTTGGAAGGAACAGAGCACATGTGTACTTTGGATCCTGCCAACTATAGAAAAACATCACTTTCCAGTGCTTTGGTATACCTGTGTGCCAGTATGTACAAAAAGCTGTTGGTAAATAACCTTCCCATTTGTGGCAGTAACCACTTATATAACATGATTAGTTTCTTTGTTAACTATTCAGTGCCTTCAGAATTACTCAGCTAACTGGGAAGTGGGGCAGCAAATTTTTACTATCTCAGAGCTAAAAAAATACATTTTTCAGTGGAGAATTCAATAGGTTACATGTTGGGCAAAGAAGCAGTATAACACATTTAATTCTTACAAAAGTGCTGTAGGATTTTAGTGACTCAAAATGATCAAGACTTGTTTTCGTGATACTTAAAAATTATGCTGGCTTTTCGTGAAATTGGGGTTTTATTTAAAGGGAAAAATTAAAAACCCACCAAAGGATCTCTGTTATTGCTTGAAGTTCATACAGTGTTCACATCTGGTTCTGATAAGAATCCAACAAAATGTGTAGAGAATAGTTAGATGAGTCAGAAGTTACTCATAAATGTTGTTGCTCCCTTAGCTGAATTGTAATTTTTATGATGTTTGTCACTCCAGCTTGATTTTCTTGTCAGTAGTCTTTTCATGCATGAATCCTTTAGTAAATGATGCTTAAGATTGTGAAGATCCTCTTTCCCTAACATCAAGAATATAGAAAGAATGACATTTTTGTTTCAGTTGGAAAATACTTGATAAGAATGTATGTTTAATGAATTGTGGGAGAATAAAGGTAGATTAAAATGTCTTCTCTGAATAACCTTTATGTGAGACTGACAAATTTGTAATTAATTAATAAATAGATGTTCACATAAAGTCATTAACAAGTAGTAGCTCAGTATATATGTAATTACTGTTTTCTGTACGATATTGAAATGTTACAAAATATCTAAAAGCACAAAGGTTTTTTTAAGTAATTATTGTGACAATTACGCACTTTCAATAGGTTATTTTACACCAAGAAGGCCATATGGATGATGGTCTAACATTACAAAGATGTCAGCACGAGGAATCCCAGGCTGCTCGAATCATTCGCAATACTACAAGCTTATTCAGCCAGTTTATAAGGTAGTTGTTACTATCTTATATACAAGCATGTTTTGTTTGTTTCTTTTTTAAAGTATTCTGAAATGGTAAGAATTTCTCTAGCAGAATCCTTATTTCCTGCTTTCAAGTATTTGTATTTAGAAGCTATTAGCAGTATATTTTTATTGACTTGTTTGTAATTTTGATTAGTAATGCCATTAAATAGATAAAACAGTTTATTTATTTATATGAAATCTAATATCTTGAAGCCAGAAGCAAACTCGATCATAATAATCCAGGTTGAAGAAAACACACTAAATAATCTTAGTGTAACTCCATTAGTAAGTATTCTACAGTAGCTAGAACTTCCGCAATATTCATAAAAAGGTTCATATTTTTCTGTTTTTCTTGGTAGACCAAATATTATAGCTAACTGTATTCAAATTTGTCAAACTAATTGAAAGGAATATTAATGGCATAATACTGTTTAGATCAAAAATATGATGGGAAACCATAGCAGTCCCAAGTCCATGCAAATACACAATAGAAGGAAGTTCAAAATAGATCTCTACATGTCTAGTAGAAGAATACCGATTTATTGCCTTCGAAATTTGGGCTGAGATATTTTAACTGCACCTTTTTAATCACCCATCCTGTTGATCCTCCTACTTCTGACACCCGTATGATCATATCTAGAAGATTTAAAGATCAGAGGAGAGGCACTTCTCTCTGGTGAACTGTATGCAGTATAACAGATTATGTGCAGTAACAACAATTAGGGCGGAAGGCTAACTGTCAGCTGAGAAGGTAAAAGGAACAACTTCTTAGAATCACAGAACCATTTAGG
>VYXH01005691.1:0-41863 GCA_013397275.1 Burhinus bistriatus
AAACAGAAGCAGGAGAAAACAAAGAGCAGCAGAGAAGGTTGCCCAAGGCAATTCTAGCTTAAAGCAATCTGGAAAGCAAAGGATAGCACTTAACCAGTCTCATCATCTGCCATTGGTATAAACATAGTCACATTTTTTTTAAAGTAGTATAAAATACTATCTATTTTTAAAAAGCAAGATTTGCAAGCATAAATTATTTGGCCAGTTTGCACAGAATATATTTTATAGTGCTGCTTTAACATAAAAAGTATAGTGAAAATGGTAAATTATTCTAAAGGCAGAATGACTAGAAGGCATAACAAACTTACATGCATAGTAACAAAATATTTTCTAATTAAAGTTATCATATTTTCATTAAACTTTATGTGAAGATTATAATTTAATGTTAGGTAACATATAATTACCAGGCCATTATGAATGTAACTGAAAAATCAACAATCTGGAAAAACTGGTATTAAGATTGACTTTAAACATTAAGTTTTGTTTCCTTCTAGAAGAGTGTCTTATTTGTAGTCTACTTCCCTGATATCAATGCTTACACAGGTGCACACCTATAAAGTTGTAGTATTTGTTTTCTTTTTAGTAAACTCAAAGAAAAGAGGAAGAATTAAAAAAGCTGTCTAGTAATGTATCATAAGAGAAAATTGCTTGTTGTTAATATAGTGTGTCCCATTTCAAATAGAACTGTGGTTTATCTTTATTCTGTTAACATTAATCATTACAGAATTTTATTCTTTCTTGTAATTTAGTCAAGTTACTCTATTAGTACTACTAGAACGGTACAGGAGAGTGACAGCACGATATCTTTCCATTACATTTTTGAAGATAGCAATGTGTAATATGGGCTGTTCGCTTACACAGACTGACAAAGCTTAAGCTTCATTCAAACAAGAATGTCCTTTTGCATGTAAATGTACCAAAAAGCGTAAATGTGTCTGATGTGGATTAAAGTAGCAAAAACCTACTACTTGGCTTTGTAATTAAGTGATAAAATAAAATGTTGACACGCACAGAGGAATATGCTCAAACAAATGATAGGCATATACCAAATAATCATTCCATTACTGTCCTTTGGAGAACTGCTTTAATAGTTTATTAGTACGTCAGTCATTGGAAACCAACAGGCTACTACAGACAGGCAGCAGAGAGAGTTCAGGTTTACTGCTACTTTGAGAGAGAGAATGCAATACCTGGTGTTTCACAATGGAGGGGGAACACAAAAAGGCAGTTTCTAAACCAGTTCCATTTTTTAAAAGTGTTACAGCAAACAGACTTTAAGGGTATACACTTACCATCTTGGAGAATCTTACTCCCTGGGCAGAAAGATCTCCTACATGGCTGTAATGCTGAAGCTGTAATGCTGCATATGCTACTCCTCCCAGGGAACATGTGGTAGACGTATGGCTAAGAAGTTGCCATAGCAGAAGTCCTGCTGTCCTGGCCCACCCCGCCTCCTCTGTGTGACCCCCCTTCCTATGGTGGTGGCTGTCCACTGCACTAGCTCAAGGTCTTCCGGGTTGAACCCTAGCTCTTGATAAATGATCACATCTTTCACAGCACCACTCTGGAAAAAGAGTTTCCCAGTCTCTAATATATTTCTGTCTTTGATCCTGGCTTATTGCAAAACATGGCTACTAATCTTAAAAAACACCGTACAAAGAGTAAGGTCAGAGCAAGTTAGCCTCCACCATGTTAAACATGCCATTTCTCACCAAATGTGGATCTATTGAACATAGAGGCTTTCTCCCATCTATTTTGAGTTTGATGACTTTTCTGGCAAGACTGTTCTGTGGTAACTTGGAAAGCGCTTGCTGATTTGACACCACTTTATCTTTCTAACTAGCTGTATGGTTTTGTTTCCACCAGAGGATAGACAAGTCCTTTTCAATTTCACATCACCCCATTCATTATCTCCTTGGGTAAGCTTGCTTTCAGTTTTGACCAGCTCAAGGTAGGCACTTCAAGTCACACTCCAAGTCATTGAGTTTGTCTGAAGCTATGTTGGTCCTTATCTCTGTATCATTGTGGTTACATCTTCAGTGAAAGAAACAGGGAGAGCAAGTTATAGGCGTAATTCCTCCAGTTTTTCAGAACAGTTCAAGGTTTACTTTTTTAAGTCTCCATACCCACACGAGTTGTTACGCCATCCTCTTGTAGAAAGCAGCAGCATGTGACTTTTACCTGACACCTGCATAATCTAAATTTCCCTTCTCCATTTTTTTTCTCGTTTTACAAAATTGAGGGGAAAAGGGGAGTGAAACAGAATCTCAAAGTCAAAAGAGGGAATGTGGGCCATCCAGTCTATTTGGGCATTTTCACCCTGTTGTTCCTACAATCAACCTGAGGAGCCACAGAGTAAGACTCCTCCTAAAGTACAGTCTTCTAAAAGCAGGAAAAAGAAAGAAAATTTCTCTGGGAAAAAGGACTATTTCTGCAAAATTAACCCCAGAGAAGAAACCAGCAGAAATTACTTTACCTGAACTGTGGTGAAAAAGACTTAGCCATTTGGGTACAAAAGTTGGTGACATTAATGAAACATGAAAGAAAGCAGTTAATACATACACAGTTTATCAAGCAACATAATAAGGTGGCTATTTTCCCCAGCTGTTAACCAGCAATTATCAGTTTTCAGAAATGTGAGTCTCAGTTTGCAAGGGATGAGACTCTTTCTCAGATCTCCGAGTTAGGAAGAAAGCTTCCATCCTACCCTGAAATCAGGTCTCTGCGCTGGGAAGTGACAAGACATGAGTGTTGCTGAATGATGAAATGCAAAGTACTCAGTCATTTAGCACAAGAAGGAAGACAACAGACTGGTTCATATTAAAGGCATGGACACTGGAATTACTACACCAAGGCCGGTGGAGGCCTATTTTTCAAAGAAGACACTGAGAGTGACTGACTAAGGTTGATTTTATCAACATCAGCTCAAGTGTTGCGTCTATCATCTCCCACCAGCTGTGCTCACCATCAGGCATTTACTAAGCACACAACTTAATTCAGCCCAGACCACAGACTGCAACAAATACATCTCAGCGGAAAACATCCAAGGAATTTCAGTTTTATGAATTAATAATATTCCAGCAAAACCCAACCTGAGCACAAGGGGGAACACCATTGGCTCCCAGTTTGAAAATTCTGAGGTCATATAAAAGAAGGAAAAGAAATGGACTTATTTTTCCTTTTCTTTTCCTTTTTTCTAAAATATGTCTTCAAATAGAAAAGGAGAGTTCAGTGAAGCAACATTTCTTCCTCAACTCTATTTAATCCAGTCAATTTGATCAAAACAATGAAGTCATTGTCTCACCCTTCACAACAAATTTTGCTAATCCCCTTTCAGTCAGGAACTTCTTACTATTTCAAAACACATCCTACTGCTGTGTCACATTCTTTCCTATAATATTAATTTTGATGATTTTGAAATCATGTAGCAAAAGTACCTGCTTTGCCTTTTTTTATTGATTATTCAACATTTAGTCTGGATGCGGATACTAAGAGAGCATCTCCTCTACTCTATTCTACTTCTTTTCTAGCCTAGATACTAAGGTGGAATTAACAGAGGACACGAGGAAAAGGTATTGTGTAGGATGTAAGGGTCAAACTTATGCTGTAATCTAACCTGTGGTTTAATACCTGGGGGTACCAATCCCAAGGGAGGAAACACAGAAAACTGAATTGTTAAGAAATAACAATGAAATAATAACATATTCTCTTTTTGTTTTACCATACACATATACAGAGAAAGACATCATATTGTATGCTCTACTAGTAAAACTGGGACATCTTAGAGGTCATGTCTACACCCGTATCTAGAAATTGGATACAACCACATCCTGCCCCTGGGAAACGCCTCTTTCCTTTCCTCAGTTCAGACTTGAGACTCCAAAATCCACTCCTTGTACACAACTAATTTTTGTGTATCCTGGCCAGCACAACATGAGCCTGCACCTTCTCTCACCCTTGTCCAGCGAGGAGTATGCCAAGCTGACTGTTTCAGTGGAAGCACAGACATTCCTTGTCTTACCCTTTAAGAACAGGATCCAACCACCATCTGAGGGATGCACACACTCAAAGCGATATCACACCCAGATATGCAAAGGAGCAGGAGTGGCAGTCAGCGACATCTGCCCTCACTGTAAGTGCTCCCAAGTATTGCATCAATGGTTGGAGAGCACGCACCTTCCTGGGCCAAAACCCTCTCTTCTCTATAACACACTAGTCCAGCTCCCTTCTTCCTCATTGTCACACAGTCTTTGTCGATCCCGGCCAAGGTTTTAACTATATCAATCTCTGTAGAACAGAAGGAGTTAAATCTTCAGCTTACCACTCAGCTATCTCCCCATGGTGCAATAAAATTAAAGCCAAATTGACCAAGAGACACCATCCTGCTTCAGGTCAGAAAAAGTCAAATGCTTTGATTTCACAGTGTCAGTGTGTTGTGCTGTTTTGATTTTAAGCCAGTAAATCAACCATTCCAGAACATGGCGGTTTCTCTATTTTTTTTTTTTTCAATTTGCTGTTTCCAAGATCTAGTATATGATGTTATCAACAAATGAGGAATTCCATTGTTTATCCAGAAGACAATATATAAAAAATAAACACTTTATTAGGGAAGTAGGCACGTATTAATTATATAAATACTTAAACAGATGCAGCATCTTAGAGTATCAGGAACTGAGGGCCCTTGAGTGCTCACACTGACAACATTTAGAGAGATCAGAAAGGAAATTCCTGGAGCTTTCTGAGGACAAGATCGTTAAGATCTGTTTCTCAGGTTGGAGGACTCCAAATTATTACCCTGTAGAAGATTAGATTTATTGAGCCAGTTAAATATTAATTAGGGAAACTAAATTAAAATGAGAAATCTGGATTTCAGTATAATTGTAATCAGCCGTGCTTAAGAAATATACATTCAAACTAAAACCATTGCAAAGCATGGTCACTAGGATGATGAGGGAAAAAATTTGTTTAGCCTAGGCTAACAGAGGCTATAATGATATGCATTAGCAGAACAGAGGGATAACAAATGAGTATAAAATGACCATGACTAAATTCAAGGTGGAAAGAGAAAAAAAAAGCCTATCACAAGTAGAGTGCTATAGCAGAAAACTGTAGAGTTAATTAAAACTATCACATGGTAGACTGCAATAGCAGGAACTTTTAAATTAAGTTGCCTGCATGCAGAGACGATTCCTCTTCTTAATTTTTTCTAAAGGTGATATCCAACTGGCACTCCAAAAGAACTCCTAAACCTTCAAAACTTCACCAACTGGATTATGTGGATGAAGAGCTTTTTAGGTCTTACATATTCAGAATTTTTCTGTGTTCACAGTACTAGGAAATACATTCAACATAATTGTTTGTGAGATGATGTTTATCATTCCTGAATTCTCTTTGGAAGGTTTTGTTTAGGTAGGTGAGTTCATACAACCCTGAGATTGAGATAAATTCCTTGGACAAAAGAAGCAGTCATGGGGAGTCATGTAAAAATCATAACAGGAAATAATTTAGTTAAGCCTAATTTAGTTTCTGCTTCAAAACTCTTTATGTCTGAGCTTGCTTTATGACTCCTTTGCTACTTAAATGTATGGTGTGTTACTATAAATATGACAGCATTTCAAAAAATGTTCATTTACGGCTGGCTGCTTTAGTGGCTTAGCGAAAGTCAAGTGGTTTATTTTTGCAATATGTTTCCCCATATTAAGCCTTCTGTCCCAGCCTGACAAGAACCAAGAGCATCCCAGAAGAACGGACTCTAAACTGTAGTTTGGAGAAAACACTAATGTTGCTGTGCTTGCTTTTATCAGCCATCTTCACTAGCTAACAACGTTGGCAAGGAACTTGGTTTTTGTTCTTGGCTGTAATTCTGTGACAAGTGTTTCCAATCTAGAGCATTAATTTTTGACCTGTTAAACCAGAAGGATTCCCCTGGTCGTAAAAGGGTAAACTGAGACTGACATCTGTGAAGCTTCATTTAGTTCTGTCCTAAATGTTGTTCAGGCATAAGATGGGAAGGTCAAGAGAAATCCAGAAAGCAGAGAAGTGTATTCTTTCCTCGGTTAAAATCTGTATGGTGAGTTCAACAGGCAGCAGTAAATCTTCCTCTGTGCTCTGATTTTAATCAAGGGTTGCCAGCGATCCTAGTTTCAGAGGTGGTTTGGGGTGTAACTGGCTGCTTTGGAGGATTGAATGTACCACCTGTGGCCCTCTGCTTTAGGCTTCATGGCATTATGGATGAAGACAGCTGTAACACTGGGGTTTGCTTTTTAATCACCCTTGCGCATACAGATACCACGGAGCTTGCTGACATATCACAGCTCCATGTGCAGGTTGACCTACAAGAGTTACATCAGTTTAGCTTCTCCCATAACAACTTCTCCAGTTCAAACCACTTCCTTGGAAAGTTGGTAGAAGAAATTTTGAAATCACACAATAAATTGCTAGAACTGAAAGCAAAGCTGGCACAGACTCCAGTTGGCTTAATAGCCCCAAAGAATTGATCCATCACCCAAACAGTGAAGAAACATCAGAAACAAGTCTCCAAGAGAGACTTCTGTTAGCCAGATGCCCTTCCCAAGATTTAGGGACTGTTATCTAGCCTCTTTCCAGCTGTGTAATGTTTTCCAGTTTTAAAGTCTCCCTCTCAGTTTGATGGTACTGTTACAGTGAGTTAGTGCTTCTTATTAACTCTGTGTTGATTGATATGAGCTTTGTATAACCCATCACAGGATACAATTGATTTGTATAAGAATTATGGTAGAAATATATGAAGTAGTAAACAGAAGGGTAGCCGTCTTATTCTTGGATGATTTTCATGGCCGAAGGCAAGATGAGAAGTGATAACAAACTCCTCAGTAAATGAGGATTCAGGGTTTCTCATCGTCTCTTTAGTGAATATTTTAGAAATGCATTTTGCTACTGCCAAAAACTGCAACATGTGCTAAAATTTTCAGCTCTATTGCTGCAGAAAGTAGAGAATAAAATAGAAAATATCCTTAAAAATTCCCCATGATATGATACGATACTTCCATCTCACCCTGAGTCAGCATGTGTAGGTTCACTGCAAGCACTTGGGGGGAGTTTCCATATCCACGCATATGGCTGCTAATAACATTCTAACCTCTGACTGTTTAATTATTACATCATTCACCAACTCAGTGTTAAGACGCTGTTAACATATTAAAGACATTAATAGATCTTTTATTAGCAATTATAGTTCAGGATTGCTTTTCATATAAATGCTCTGTTGCTAAGTGTATGTCATCTCATTGATTCTACTCCAATGTACCGAACACAGTAGTTAAAAATGGCTAATAACTCACTCATGTAACGTTACAGGTACATTTGGTACCTTTCTTTCCTCTGATTATAGCCATATCAGCTCATTAAGCACTAGTGTAAGAACACTAGCTGAGCCCTTCCTTTTAACAAACTACCAGTGTAAAACTAGAGGGTAAGCCCTTCTCTTTTAATGAATCAGTAGTACGCCTTCATAATCGGGGGAGGCTGGGAAGAGATGGAAGGAGAGCACACAGTGTTTCAACCACCATTTATAGCTACAGAGGTGGTGTTTTTTCACATCTGATTTCAAGCATTTTTTAAAATGTCCTCTTGTGCCCTTTTCTGGTTGCTTCTTTTGTTAAAAATGTTGCTGTACTTCCGTAGCTGCCACATTGAACAGAGTTACTCCATACAATCATTTAGAAACTGTATAGTACTACAGATATAATGGCATACCAGTATAACTGGTAAACATGCATATACTAAATAATATAACATATAATTACGTGCAACAATATATCTTATAAGTCAGACTCTAATTTGGAACCATTAGAGGTCAGGGAGACATTTGTTTCTATAGAGAATATGACAGCATTTCTTGTGGTTACCTTAATGAATAAAATCAGTCATTTTTTGCTCCCAGTCCAATTGCATACTAACTGTAAATTGTTTCACAGCTCTAATGTATTTCTTCTCCTGAAGCTTTTAAGGGATAAAAAGGCTTTATCTTCACCCAGAATTGAGCCTGCAGCATCTGGAAGGTCCTCTACAGTTACCATAGGAAACTTAGCCCTCCAGCTATTGACATGGACATCCTTCCTTTCTGCGTTTATCAGTGATCAGAAGGAAAAACAGATGCAGAACTAAGCACAGAGTGAACCACTTGCCCCTTAGATAGTCCCTGGTGGTGGTCTCCACATGAAACATGGATCAGGTCACAGGGCCCCTCCTCCCCCTGCAAAAGCACACAAGAAAACAGTCACCACAGAGACAGTTATTTTATGTAGTCTTCCCTAGGCACAGAGGACTTTCCATGAGCCTCTGCCCTCCCCTGTTCCATTTGCTCATGGTTTCTCTTTTCCTTTTCCTTCCCTTAAATCTGATTTCCTTACCGGTATGTTGGGGTAGAAGTGCTTGATCTCACCACAGCTCATTAACACTGTGTTTACCAGTAGCATGTCTGTATAACTGTTCACATGGCACCATTGAAAGGTATCAGAAAGATTTCAGCAGAAGTATACACCATAGCAATATAATAGTGCCCATCTGACTCTTGGCTGATTTTCATGGCCAAAGGCAAGATGAGAAGTAATAACTAATCCTACAGTAGATGAGGATTTAAGGTTTCTCATCTTTTCTTTGCTGAATATTTAGGTAAAATGCATTTTATAGCTGCCAAAAAAATTATAGCACATACCACAATTTGCAGTTCCATTACCCAAGATAAATTAACATGGTATGACAAAGTGATTCAACAGACTTGCTTTGTTATTATTACCTGTTTCAGAACTCCCAAATAAAATCAGTCGGCTGCAATGTATGCTGTGTCTCACAGAGCTCCACTGGTTTTCTTGGTACCTTAAACACAAATAACTGCTAGAAAGGGAAAGGTTATATTAATGCCTCTAAATATCGTACCAAATAATTAAGTTGTCTAAAACAGAGGTAACATACTTATTTTTGGACCTTCCCTATACTAGCAATTTAGTAATATTAGGAGTTAATAAGACACTTATCTTCAAGGGCTATTAAATTACTTTACAAATGACAGTCCAGGAAATAGCATTATTTGCATTTTAAATGGAGGAAATTGAGGAACAGAAGTGCTATTAGACCAAACATAAATGGTGAATCACATAAAAGAACAGAAATGGTGACACAGATTCATTTAACAGCGCTTAACTGGGTCAAGCTAGGAGTATAGTCATACCACATTCCCTTCATCAAGCCAGAGGGTAGCCCAATAAATACAATTTTGCAATTTTTGATAAAGGGCTACGGGCTTTTTATTGCCCTTACAAAGCTGGGTCTGAGGGCTTGCCAGGGCTTGTCTTGGCAAGCCTTAGCCACGTTATCAATTATCTAGGAGTAAGGTGTGGTAGTGCAACGCCTCCCCTTCTCTTGGGCCACTCAGTGCTTGGTGCGATTTCCCCTCTCCGGGCTACAGGGCAACCTGGGCCACATAATAACCCAACATAAAACCGGAAGGAATGCAAAGGAGAACGGGCCAGAATGTTATGGCAATGCCTTAGCACATCTGGTTCCCATGTCCCCTCTCACTTGGAAACAGTGGATAATCGATCACCCCCTGACAGTACCTAGATTGTGGCCCAAAGAGGGCGGTGATACCAGAACTTCAAGAAACAGTGACTCTAGCAAGACCGTTTGAGCTCTCCTGGATTGCAGCAGGCTGTGACTAGCATCTCCCCTAAGTTGGGATGCCGCTCAGGCAGACACCTCAAGGGTTAAAGGGCCAGGGTGAGTCAACCTTCTCAAGTCTCAATTATCACCAGTTGAGGAATGCCAATGGGAGATGGGATGTGTTGTGAGTATTCTAAATGCGAGAAGAGGGAAATTTTAACTATAGGCTAGCCTCTCTTTCATCCACCTCTCTATCTGTCTATGTGTTTCTGATAAACACATTAGCTTTGAGGAGTGTGGGTGTTCATATATTTTACTGGATCCAAATATTTTCTGTCTGTTTGTCTGTGTGTGTGTAAGGAGTCAAAAGGGGCACCCGTTCACTCACTGGCATAGCCTGCTGCAAAGGGACCTTGGCCCTAGCAGTTAAAGACTCGGACGGTGTGTGTGTTGACTCCTTAAGCAGTGTGTGCTTATATGTTTTGTGTTCATACACATATATATTGATTTATGATACCTTATAGTAAGTCAGTGTGAATCTTGCCATTTTCAAATCTGTAATTAAGTCGCTGTTTAATTATTTTACTAAATCACCTTGTAAATCCTTAAATTGGTTAATGATTAAGTGCTGCTAAAATTCAACCTCTTGATCTACCTCAAACTATTAATAAATTTTGAATTGCTGCTAAATCATAACCCTGTCAAATACTTTCATCTGTGACATGAGGTAACTATTGTCAAAATTTGCTTTAGCTTAGTTTTAGTTCATAATAACAAGTACTTATTCTGTGTGGATTGAACAATCTAGGACTCTAGAGCAAAAATTGGAAGGATGATCTGAGGTCCCAGACTGTAAATAGCAATGACGATGGTCAACAAGCAGTCACTATACAAGCGCAGCCTCACAAGTAACGTAACACCAGTTGTAAAGAAGAAAGCAAACAAAAACTGAATAATCTGGAAACAATTAAAATAATCAACATATAAGAAGTTTGTGTGAAGAAAACATGTAAAAATAAATCCAAACAGATGCAAGACTGAGGAAGAAACCCATATCATGATCATCACGTTCCATCTGACAAAGACCTCATGAGTCTGATGACATGTTATAGACCTCCCTACTCCATTCTTCTTCAGAAGTACTGAAAGGTCAACCTTGGACCCCAAGGGACATCGAAATGGTGAGCACAAAACCAATGAACAAGGGGGAGATACTAGGAAATTTTAGTATAAAAATATTAATAATACTATTGATGAGGATTGTCTGTGTTCGTTTGGACTATTAGGCTGTTAGAACATTAACTGGGCTAGCAGTAAATTCTTAGCTCCATATGTATGATGTTAATGCCTTTTGCTCATAACTGAATTTAGTGAGACAGAGAGCCTGGTCAGATCCTAAGGCACATGAACTGCCATAAACTGCATGGTCCTCTCTTAACTCTTCAATTCCATTCCCAGAGTGAAGCACTGTAAGTTCTCCAGGAGCTCATATATTCCCTGCCAGCAATAATGCCCCTATTTACAGTCTCAGTTATGAATTCTTACTCTAAATTTAGAGGAAGTTCCACTGCTTTCAACATATAATGATTATGGTACACTTGAATACAAAACTCATTTCTAATATGAATTATCAAATAATATCCATTTTTAGAAGGAGGAGCTGAACTCCTGGTCGGTTTCAAAGATAATAATCTGTGAACTGCAAATAACACTTTTCCACAAAAGGGATTTCATCCTTCCTGATAATGACTCTGCTGCTTTCAGTCTTAAAATATATGATATTGTTTCATTCTGCCGAGTCTGGAATGGTTGCATTTCAATATGAGGTGAAATAACATTCTTCCTAATACATGTGCCAAAAAACCTACCATGTAAATAGAATGTCATTTTTATAACTAGTCCCTTTCCAGATCATTCTTCATAATGCAGAGCTAGCACTTTTCAGCTGACTATCACATTGTAGAATATCCTCTCTCTCTCTTACGTTTGGTATCACAAAATACCATGGCAGATTCATCCTGTTCAGTAGCATGATGCCCCAGCACGAACACTGAAAAAAAAAAAAAACACTCCAGCTTTTTCAAAACCATAGTTCCTGTGACAGTAGCTTTCATTTCTTTAGAATTCATGATTTCTTAGTAATCAAGAGTAAGAGTAGGAAATTATTGACAATGAGCCTAAAACAAAAGCATACTTAAATAAACTCATTATTTGGTAAAAAAAGTCCTGGGAAGGGAATAATGGGGAAAATTATGTTGGGGACTGCAACCAGTCCAAAACCAAACAATACAGAAGTTAAACAATCCCAAAAAGGAAATGCGGTAAGACTAATTTGGACTCACAGGGAGCTCTCTGAGTATTTTGGAATCAAAAAAGGATTGTCCAAAAAAGTATAAACAGGGGAAAATTGCTTAGGGTGATTAAGAAAGTAGCACAGAAGCACAAACACACAAAACCAGGAGTGGATAAGTGTAAATGCATAAAATCCAGCAACGGATAATAAGCTAGCAAAGGATAGTTAAAAAAAAAAAAAAAAGAAAAAAAGACAGTCTATAAAGACATTAGAGGGCATGGCAAAGCAAAGTAAAATGTCTTCAGCTTTACAGAGAAGGTGAGCTATTAACAGATGACATTGTAAAGGCAGAAATGTCCCAGAGTTGTTCACTTCCCTTTTCATAAAAAGGTTAATAGTGATCAGATGCTTCACAAGATTGCTGTTAACAACAAAGGGATGTGAACACAGGCCAGACCAGAATAAGAATACATTACAGAATATTTAGGTATTCGGGGAAGTTATATATATTCAAGTCACAAATCTTGAGAAAATTTGTCGTAGAGCAAAGCAATCTTCGAATTGTTAGTGATTATCTTCTAGGCTTTCTGGAGAATAGATGAAATCTGTAAGGGATGGAGAAGGATAAATATTGATCTTACCTGTAAGAAAAGGAAAAATAAACACCCGGGGAATTCAAGATCAGTAAACATAAATTTGTTATGCAGAATGATACTGAAGCAATTGATTAAATAATCAATTTATAGGCTCTTAAAAACAATGAAGTGACATTAAGCATCCACTATCCACTTCTTGAGACAAAACTTTCTCAATGACTAACCTGTTTGCCTTTTCTGGTGGTCTCTCCCTCAGTAAACAGAAAAGAAGCACAAGCCGAGCTACGTATGAAACTGGGGAATGTTTTTCCCACAGCCACTCTCAGGAGAAAAAGCAGGAAGAAATGGTCTGCAATGACATCACTCCAGCCACTGAAAGAGTTGATGAGAATGATCAATGCCTGGCATTTTGGTTCTGCCTGAACACAGATGCATAGCAGGTAAAAGAGACATTTATAAGGTAATTATCACTACGTTGCATCACATTGGAAGATTGTATTAGGTGGGGATGACATAAGGCTGCACTGCGTACAATTCTAGTCAGTGATTTCATGAACAGTATGAATAGTGGAAAAGTTCCTTATGTCATTTGTGGATAACTGAGCTGGGAGGGGTTGCAAGCACTTTGGAGAATAGATTTAGAATTCAAAATAATCTTGATAAATTGGTGAAATGGGCTGAGACCAACAAGGCAAAATTCAAAAACAACACCTGTAAAGTACTACAGGAAACTCAAGTGCACACATTTAACATGGGAAACAAGTGACAAGGTAGCTATGCTGCAAAAAAGGACCTGGGGTATATAAGGACTGAAAACCAGATACAAGTCAACAGCATGCTGCTGTTGCAAAGAAGGTTCAACATGGCCATGGGTCAGGGCAACCCCCTGCATCAATACAGGCTAGGAGATGAAGGGATTGAGAGCAGCCCTGCTGAGAAGGACTTGGGAGTACTGGTGAATGAAAAGCTGGGCATGAGCCGGCAATGTGCTCCTGCAGCCCAGAATGCCAACTGTATCCTGGGCTGCATCAAAAGAAGCATGGCCAGCAGATCAAGTGAGGTGATTCTCCCCCTTTACTCTGCTCTGGTAAGACCCCACCTGGAGGACTGTGTCCAGCTCTGGAGCCCTCAGCACAGGAAAGACATGGACCTGTTGGAGCAGGTCCAGAGGAGGGCCACAAAAATGATCAGAGGAATGGAACACCTCCCTTACTTATGAGGACAGGTTGAGAGACTTGGGATTGTTCAGCCTGGAGAAGAGAAGGTTCTGGGGAGACCTTATAGCAGCCTTTCAGTACTTAAAGGGGGCCGACAGGAAAGACAGGGACAAACTTTTTACCAAGGGCCTATTGCAAGAGGACAAATGGTAATGGCTTTAAACTAAAAGAGGGAAGATTTAAAGTAGATATAAGGAAAAAATTTTTTACAATGAGGGTGGTGAAACCCTGGAACATGTTGACCAGAGAGGTGATAGATGACCCATCCCTGGAAACATTCAAGGTCAGGTTGGATGGGGCTCTGAGCACCCTGATCTAGTTGAAGATGCCCCTGCTTATTGCAGGGGGGTTGGTTTAGATGACCTTTAAATGTCCCTTCCAACCCAAACTATTCTATAATTCTATTGTATGAGTCTATGAAATATTTTGGGATGTATTAAGAGGAGTATGGCACATAAGAAACAGAAGGCAAACATCCTGCTGTACAAGGATGAGCAGCATCCACTGAAGTCCAGTTTTCAGCAGTACACTTTCAGAAAGATGCAAATAAGCCAAAGAAAATGCAGAAGACAGCAATAACAATGGAACGGATTAGAAAACACAAACTGTAAAAAGAGGTTGAAAGAACAGAGTATTTTTAGGCTGGAAAAGTCAAAAGGGAAGGCAAGATCCAATCCATCATTGCTACTCCATGATCTGTCACAATCTTTATGGCTCAGCTGACTCCTCCTGAGTATGCCTCTTCTCCTTGTTTGTTGGGGGGGGGGGGGGGGGGGAACAGAAATCTAGACTAAATTCTTCCATATTAGCAGCAAACCAATAGCTGGGTGAATTAAAACTTAAACAGCCTATTTACTTTGACAAGCCAATTATCCCATCTTTAGACTTCCCCACCTAAATCCTGATTTCTTTCAGCTTTTCTTAGTAATCCTGTGCCTGTAGTATGTAAATTAATCTGCTTTTGAAAAAGTGCAACTAGACATTGCTGACTAGATTTAGTTCAGTGCATGATTTATTAATTGGGACATTTATGAGCATAAATTGATCTGTCATTTTTAGGACCAGATACTTGATAATATGCATAATCCTTAAAATATGCAAGATAAAGATAAAAATACAGCCTGTTATCAGGAAGCCATTCTAAATCAGCTCCAAAATCATATCAATTGAAATGACACTTCTCAGCTGATTTCTGCTTCTTTGACACTACCGTGCTTCCATAGTACCATAAACAAATTATGCATTTTCACAGAAGAAACTTAGCTCATTTGTGGCACTTGAGCACAGTAAAGTTCCTTACAAGACTTGAGGTACATGGTAATAACCATTACTTCTAACTGGCTCAGTAAGTAAAGAATTTCAGCCAGAAGATCATACTCCTTTTACACTGGAAGATGAAGCTGGAGGAATGGTACCACATTACATCATCCTGTATGCCATGACCTAGATGTAGCATTGAACCTTTATTTGAGTAAAGAGAATGTCAAAAGGAACCTTCACTTTCTTGTTCAGGTATGAATCAAATAAATGTTGGAAAAATTGCAGACCAAACCCCACTAGACATGGACACTAGATAGAGACTTTAGGGTAAGCTTGTATTTCCTCTTCAGTTTTGATTTTCCATTGCTGGAGAGAGTGTCTCCAGATTTCATAGCATATTTCCCTTGCAGACAAATCTTTATACCTTCCTGACATCTGACTAGGACAGAGTGGTGACCCACTAAAACACATCAATAAGAACTGGGAAGTTACCTAAGAGTTTTAGCAGTGAACTTTGTTTTTCTATTGCTTTTTCTTTCCTCTTTGGGCTGCAATCTGACATGACAGCACAAGGTCTTAATCATTTGCTGAGGAATCAGGGATAGATGGATAGATAAATAGAGAAAAGCAGAAAGATAATTACTTCGAATGGGGAGGCGGGAGTGGTGGTAAAGAAGGAAGAAATTATAAATGCTCCTAAATCAGACTGTTTCTGTTCTTATATCAGAGATTCTCCTATTTATAGTTACCAATGCAGAAAGCTCCAAGTTTTATGAGAATTTGAAACATATCATCACAATGAAGGAGTGAGAAAGCTCTGGAAACAATGTGGTGTTATCAGCTCCCAAGCTTAAAACCCAGAGGAAAAAAGGGAGAATGTTAGCAGAAATCAGTCCAGATGCGGCAGCCCAAGGGAGGTGAGGCTGCTGCAGCTCCACAACCTGGGTCCAGCCAGTGGTGATGCTGAGCATGGACTCCCAGTAGGCACACACAGGGCACATGTATGCACTGCATATGTAGAAATATATGCAGCTGGCCACGCGGATAACATGCATAGCGCTGACACAAACACAGACAGCACCAGTGGCCTCATCCTGCTCCCCTCTCTGTCTGAACAGAATGGAAGACCACTAGGGAGAATGTATGTATCTCTCTATATATATATGTATATGTGTATATATACAGAGAGAGATACATGCATGTGCAATGTGGATCCCTCCAATATGTGGGCTCAGACACCCATTCTGACCAGTAACTGGCCCCTGGATCCCCCAGTCTCCCCATCTGCTGGCACCTGGGTACACATGAGCCCCTGAGGCCACGGTCCCACTCCATCTGCTGGAACATACCCCCCTCACACAGACACACGCACACACACATACACACAATACTGTCAGGTCTCCCATGGGCCCCAGCACCCAACCCTGCTGTGATCTCACCCTCTGTGTTCCTTTTTGGGTGTACAGACCAGCTTTTACCCCAAAAGCTAACAAGAAGAAGGCAGTCAGTGACTGGGAATCATGTTCAGAAATGGGAAGAAAGTAGTCGATTAGGCAGGAGAGAAGCCTGTTCAGAGTTATAAAAGAAGGAAGGCAAATCAGCAGAAAATTGAGGCAACTTCTGAACTGATGGGAGAGGGTTCTTCAATGAAAGCAGAAAGAATTAGATGAGGATTTATGGACTTGGTTTGGATTTGAAAAAAGAGAAAATATGTATCCCACTGAGAACAATTATGGATTGAGTACATGCTTGTTCGCTACTGCTGTATCACAAAGCTGTCAAAACTGCAAATGCAACAATGTGCAATACAATGGACACATTAATTTTTTAATAAAAGTTTGCCAAAACACTCAGTGGGCAGAAGCTCAAACTAGCATTTGGGAATGTTACTTACTCATTCCAGTTACTTACTCAAATATTTGACTGGGATTGGCAAAACAACATAAGGAAAAATAAAATTCCCAACCACGACTTGAAAAGAAACTGTGGGACTGTGATATTTATACAACATGGGAGGTGCCCTACAGTTCACAACAAAGAAAGCCTGCCAGATGTTTGCCAGTTTATGCATGTCTCATGCCATGGCCCTTCACAGCATTTTGTATGTAATGGAAGAGAAGCCTGCACAAGAAGAAAGCAAACAAAAGGAAAAAGTAATAGAAATGGATATTTTGAGCAACAGGAGAGGGAAAAGATGTCAAGTCCATTTTGTCAGAAACTTTCTCGATACTAATCTTCCCTGCATAAAGATACAATAACAACCCTTTTTTCTAATTAGACTTCTTATGAAAATACTAGTGAAAGGTTTATTTAAAAAGTTGTGCAGTCTCCATCCTTGAAGATTTTTAATACTAGTCTGGATGAAGCTCTGAGTAACCTGGTCTGATCTCAGAGATGATCCTGCTTTGTGTCAGAGGTTACACTAGAAGCCTCCTGAGGTTTCTTCCAGCCTGATTTGTTCTGTGATTCTGTGATCCTAAAAAACTTTGTAAATCAGAAAGTTCATTTGCATATCTGAGAGCAGTCAAGGCAGCAGGCAGGTTCTGAAAAGTTTGTAAACATATCTGCATGTGTCTCCTGCAGGCTATCAGTTGTGACTGTAGATAGATGTATGGCATAGAAGTTTGAGGCACTTTTACCTCAAGAACTTTAGAGTTTAAACCAAAGAGTCCATTAAGCCTGAACCCAAATTATCTTAGAATGTCATTTTTGTGATATCTGTCAGTATAAATGCCATCAAACTCTGACACAAGAAGAGTGTTATTTTCAGGGAGGAGCCATCCACTCAGAGGAACTGTCAGCCTCTTTAGTCTGCAGAGATAAGGCAACAGATCTTGGACCTGCACCAATAGATCCTCTCTTGACAATTGTCTATGAGCAAACTCTTGAAGTATTTGCTTTTCTAGGTTGCCGTAACAGTGTTGCTGCAAAGTTCATGTTTGCGTTATTTTTTTTCAATTCACTGTGACCTTCTGGGATGGACTTTTCTGTCAGCTAAACCTACTTTCCACTGTTCAAGCCGTGTGAAGGCTATCGCTGATAACTGGCAAGGATTACGCCCATGCCAACAAGCTTTCCATTGGCAGAAAGATGGTGAAGGTGGAATTGCCACGTCCCACGGCATCCTACTTAGTGTAATGGATAGGAAGGAAAAGTTCATAGTAATGGTGGTGAAACAGTGCATAAAGTCAGCTGGTAAATACAAACTGGAGGTGCTGCTTTGAACTCTTTAACCAGCAATAGGAAGCAAAAATGAAAAGCGGTAAACATCTCACTGTGCCTGAGTAAAGCTCGGATGTAGCTAAAACTCTGCTCCTGCTCTCCCTGTTTGATTTGGTTGGCTCATACCACACTGCTTATGAATGGTTCATATTTTTATTCCAGGTTCCTTCACCCCTACCTTAAAATTTTCTGTAAATGTGGAAGAGAATGTAAAAGATGATACACAATAATGCAAGAACTGGAAGCAATAAGAACAATTACTGACAAAACAATGCCCCTTCCATAAATGTAGCATGAGTATTGACAAGAACAACAAGAAAACTTACTGTGTACAAGATTCTGATTTCCATTCAGGCAAGAAATTGATGCCCTTTAAAAGCAGTCATTTATAACACTGGAGAAAATTCTCACTATGCTGAATATGCAGCAGCTGGTGGGATGCTCAAATGTCATGCTTTGTCTGTGAGGACATGAAACTATTGAAGAATAAATATGTTAAAAGTAAAATAGAGTTAAGGAGAGTTTTGTGACATGGGAGATTTACACTTTCTAAAGTTGTCGTGAGAACAAGGTTGTTCTTTCCATTTAAATTATGTTCATGGCAATTAAGAGCTATGAAGCAGTTGACAAAGCATTTGTTACTGGTGGACACACATGAACCAAGAAAGAATAAATATACTACCTTACTTGGAAAGTCATATAAAAGTTGTATATAGACTCTTTCTTGTCTTATTATTTGCCATCTCAGTAAGATGGTTATAATGGTATAATGGTACAGAACTTTATCCTCATCAGCCTTCAGTTATGAAATTAATTAACTTTCTTACAATGGTATGGAATGTCTTTATGTTTGCCTGTCAGTGAGTGATTCTTATTTCCCTTCTTCCAAGAAAGTATAATATATATTACTACAATTTTTTTTTAAAAGATAAATACAGAATAGGGAGTTAAAAATATTAGAAGATGCACATATGGAACACTAAATACAGCTCGATGCTGATCATGAGTCTATTTTCTGCACTGGTTTCTGGACTTCGTATATTGACTTCCAATCTGAATCTGCTGCATGTGTTTCAAATCCTGTTAAATTAAATAATTTCACACCTTTCTGGAGGCTAACCTTTGCCTAATCTAAAATTTATATTTAATACAAGTGGATCAAATAATGGCACATATTTTGTTTGTTGCTCAGATGTGATAATTGTTAATATCTTTAGCTAGTATTTCCATTAACATATATTAGATTACATCAGTTCACTTCATCTTGTGGACTGAGGAGATTTAACATTGTGGGATCAAATTAACCGTATTTGAGTCTCATTTCTTATGCTTTCATGAAGGGTAAATTGTAGTGGTAATGTAACTATTAAAAAATCCCCATTTGTTTGCTGAGCATTTTAAGCAAAATCTGCCTTAATGCTTTTGGTTATATAGCTGATTATTAACAGTCCTGGAATCTAAAAAGCTCTGCCAATCTACTAAACAGCTAAGTGACATTTAGTGCTAGAAAAAGTGTCCACAGGTCACACTGCGTACTTCTGTCCTACAATAAAGAGTCATCTTGAAAGACTGAAGACGTCATGATCATTCTACCCTTACCTTTTGTGATAAAGCTGCCAGCAAAAGATGTTAATGATGATGACTTTGAAAAACACTCATCCAACAGAAATGAGTGAAAGAATGAACAGATTTGCAAGATCCACTGGGGAAAAAAGAAATCCCCATGAAATGGAAATCACTTTCTGTTTCAGAGCCAGGCTGCAAGGAATTAGTCTGATTTGTAATGGTTATTAGCTCTATAGTAGGCTTTTCTGTGGCCCAGGAAAGGCTTACTGGAACTACATCCAGCACACAGGCAGTGAGCAAAATACTTCTACTCTATCCACGTTTGTCTAAAAAGCACATAGCACTGACTACCTGCATTCAAATGTCCCTACCGATTCTCACCTCTACCACAAGAATGCTTTGAAGGCCATCTCAGGTTTACTAGTAATGTATGGAACTGTACAAAGAATAGCTACATGATGCAGTGGGGAAGGACTCCTCTTAGTGTGGCAGGGATTTTTGCTGGCTAAGCACACTCATCAGTTCTGCGTCTCTTCTGTGAAGTCAAAAGCAAGATCCATTGGAAGAGCTTTCTGTAAGTACACTCCAATGTTAATCATATAGAACCACCTTTCAGAGGGGCTTCACCAGCTCTCAGGCACCAAAGAAGCATTGGCATCACCAAGGATAGCAATTTCTCCTGTGGACTGGGCTTCACATACTGCAGTGTACTCCACAGCATTATCACAGCACCTAGGAAGCACCCTAGAAGTAGTACAGTCCCCAGGCGAATGCAGGCAAGAAAACTCTGGCACCCCTGGAATGCTTATGTCTATGGTGCACGTGGCGATTTGGACCAGTCATTGACTGCAAGTGTATATACTTTAATGGAAATACCTTAGAACCTGCTGTATTGGTATGTTATAAGGTTTTTAAAGGACTGTGTGTTTAATTTATTTTCATTTCTATGGTGAGGGACTGCTAATCTGCACTTAGTATCTTGCAGCTGGTAAATTTTATAGCTTTGACTGTATAAGGGTTGATTTGTCTGTCAAAGAAAGTATCAATTTAAGTGCAAGCCTCTATGCTTTCTACTTCAGGGACATAGAGTGCTATTTAATTGGCTTGTGTAGATTGCTTGATGATTTTTGATACTTTAATAAAACCCTTTGGCAACGCTGTGATTTCCTATTTCCTTACAATTAAGCAGAAAACAAGTCCTCAATACAAATGCAGGACTTTATTAAATGTACAAATATATGCAATAAAAATATTTCAGAGCAGTGTTGTCCAACTTGCTGATTGCTAACAAGGTGTAAGAGTGCTTTTTTAAATTATCAAACAATGCTTAATCTAAAAAGAAAAAAAAGTTAATTAAAACTAAAGCACAGCTTGTAAATAAGATTTTAAAACTTCCTACTGAATGGTACCGATCTCTGTTTTATTCCCTACATCTACCTTTTCTCTTATGTACGGTGTGGAGCCTTACCAGAGTTGAACAAGTGGGGAGTATTTGCCCTGTTACTCCTACAGTTACTTGAGCTGTGCACGCCCTAAAATATGTGAACGTAGATAGTAAATCCCACGTTTGGGTACTTGCCTGTTTCCTACCTGATGGATTACAAATATAATGTGGCACTTTCCCTGATTCTCCCTGCTTATATTTGGAAACTTTGTGAGAAACCCGGAGCCAGGGAAAATCCAATCCATATGCAATAGCTGACATTTCATGATGTCGCACAGATAGAAAGATCAGAGCAAAATCTCAGCCTGAGGTGGAAAATAACTGCCTTTTGTTGCGCCTTTCAGCTGCAGCAAGCTATATAGCTGCATTTGGGCCGTTTGGATTAGGCCATTTTTTTAGGCCAGATGAATCAAGCTAGGAGGCCTGATTTTGCAGGGTCATGGTGAAGGACTCCTGCTCCACCACAAAGTCAGATGGGGCAGTCGCATGCCTGTTCAATAGCTTGTGAAGTCTCAATGGACCTGCAGATGTGGGAGCGCTGGGGAACTGGGAGACTGGGGGTTTCCGTAGGCCCCACTACCACATTTAAATCCTGATCAGCCAGAGAGGAGGACAGGGTTGGGCGGCCTGTGTTGCATGTGGCCATGTGCATGCTTTGCATGTATTTAAGTCGGTGATGATAAAGGTACCAGTCTCTTGCTTGGGTTGATCTGTGTTGTGTTGTGTGTAAATTTGTATCTTCAAAGTACATGCCCAGCCTTGCTATAGCCTGGGGCTGGAGTCTGGACCAGCAGTGGCCATGTCTGGCAGACTGGGAGGAGAAACCCTCTGTGTCTTACAGTCCTCAGGATCTAGCTTCCCCTAATATTACTAGAAGGTCAGCTTCAAAACACAAGTTCTTCTGAAGGGAAGTTTTTCATGCATACACCAATGTGACATTGTGATAAGGAGGAACATGGCACTGCTGGGAATACTGTAGCATGAATGTGAGTCACCATAAGAGGAGCTCCTGATCCACAGGCAAGCTATCTCGTATCAGCTAGTCTGTGTGTGGCCAGAAATGTTCTTCACTGACGGCAAGGCTGGTCATCTGTCGCTGTAGGGGTTGGCTCATAGTAAGAAACGTGGATGTGACTAGAAGTCCTTCCAGTTCTGCTGGTAATATGAGTACTCCTTGCCTTCCTCACAGAAAAAAAAAGCAGTACAGTCTAGTTTTGTTACAACTGCAAAGCATATGTAGTCAATGAAAGGTTTATCGCAAAGAAAATATGATTCCTCTATTAAAAAAGGCAAAAAACCCAACCCAAACCAAACCAAAATAAAACAAAAACAGAGGAGAGCACAGCACAGTGACAGATCCCAGGGTAGATTTCAAAAAAGCGGAGTGGCATGTTACCACATTGTCGATGGAAGTACAGCATCGCATAGCACTGCGACTCTCCCGTCACGTGGTGTCTGGACCACAGATCCCATTACACCTACTCCCGCTCAGATCTCTGAAAAGTAAATCAGCTCGTGCTGCTGGGTACAATTACTGCTCCTGCTCACACTAGCTCATTGTGAACTGGCTCGAGCATCTCTGCAGTCTGTTGTGTGGATGCCTCAAAGTGCACACAGATCAGCACGCTCTGCAATATTAAACTCCTCAGCTCACACTCTTAGGCATTCACACAACATTTTTTGTTGCAACTGTGAATGAAGCATGTTGAAATTCTAAGCCTACAAGCACCAATATTTCAACCAAACTCATTTGTGCTCTTAGTGGTTGATCCACAGCCCACTAGAGACAATGGGAAGACTGCCATTAACTTCACATCAGGCTCATAAAAAATGAGGCAGATAACTCCCATTAATGTTAATGAGAGTCATGTATATAAATCACCTAACTGCTGATGGAAAAAGAAACCTTTTTCTATTCTGCTTTCTACACAGCTTCCACAGTCTGTGATGTTCATCCTCCTCCAACAGCATTGTGAAGATAAAAGGTTTTTCAACAGCCACGTCTTTCTAATAATTTTGCTTTCTGTCAACATGAGTCAAGCTTCATGTAGACAGAATACATTTAATCTTACAGTCATGAAACAATTAAATTTAAACATGGTAATGAACAGACTTAAAATTACAGAAAAATTATTTCCTAGAAGGCAAATCATTATTATTTCTCAATTATTGTTGAGAAAGTACACTAACAACTCTTATTTTTCTTTTCAATTCACTTAAAAGAAAGAATTATTTTCCTAAATTTGCATTTTAATTAACAGAGATAACTATTTCCGTTTTTTTATCCCTCTGCCCCCCAAAAGACAGGTTTTTCCCTTCGTTCTATGACTGCTTCATGTTGCCTTTACATCATACAAAATCGCTTGCCCTACAATGAAGACATACACAGACATACATATGCAGAATTTATAGAGTGGTGTACAACAGGTCCTATTTGCTTTAGCTTGCCTTTCCTATTTACACAGTGGGTATGTCCTGGGTAAGCAAGGTAATATTAAACCACGTGGTGTATCACCAATTCTGGTCTAGTATATTAGTCCCTAGTGGGCTTTTGTATAACTTAAAACTTTTTTTACACTCATTATTTCTACACACACACAAAAAATAGATCTCAGATATTCAGTATTTTCTAACTCTTTCTATTTGTATAAATATATATGTAAAAATTTTAAAACAAATAGAAAATAATTCTCTAATTTTTAAATAGAAGGTAAAAATATAATATGGCATTACCCTCACTAATATTTAAATTTGAAAAGAATTTTAATAGCATTCCAGAGGCTGCATTTTCCTGTACATTTCAATAATGATGGATGGTCAAGACACAGTGCAGGAAAAATGAGCTACCGTTAACAACTTGTCACCAGCAGGAGACATTAGGATTCTAGAAAGCATTGCAAATGGATTTTTAGTTTTCAAGACTAGACTGCAGCTGCTTTGCTCCACCAGACTTAGTCTTTCTTTGGCTGCTTATCCTTAACTCCTTAATGTGGCACATTAATTATAGTCCTTCATATGTTCCATTCTTTCAGGTCCCTGTGTCTAGAAATGTTGCCACTCAAATAGCAAAGTGCAAGCTTTCCATCATTCTAATAGTTAAATAATGGCAAGGCTGTGCAATTGAAACAGCATGAAAGGTCACCTTGACAATACTCTGACTGGTAAAAAGTGCCTTAAGGCATCACAGTTCTTTATTGTGAATGAGTCGACTGACTTTATGACTATTCAGGATATTTTAATAATTTCCAAGTTTGACACAAAGTAAGAAATGCCATTTTGGAATTGCTGCAGATGATCAAATATGTCAAATTTAAAGACAATATTTACAAAGCATGTTTTTTACTATATTGACCAACAACAAAGTGAGGACAGGTAGGAGTCTGAACAAATGAATAGCTGGTGCAGGTAGTCAGTATGAAATTTAAACCTGAGCAGAAGTCCATAAGAAGTTTAAGTCACCAGAAAAGTTCTCAGAAAGCTCTATTTTCAGGATTTAAGGAGCACAGGCATGGAGTAGAGACCTGGCACCAGGGCTTTGAGAGTAAAAGCCAAATGCCTTTCATAAATTGCCTTCAGTATATGTTTTATGGCAGGACAAAGAACACAACTGAATTTCACATATTTCTCTGTTGGAGGCGGGATCAGGATGATACAATTCCCACAGTTATATAGCAATATGATATCTGGTGAAATTGTAAAGGAGATCCAAATTTTTTGTCACCTGTATTTTTTTCTTACCCAAGCCCTTGAAGTTTCATATGCCTTTATCTAGGTGTTCAAATTAACTGCAGCCTAATTTTCTAAATTATTTAGCTAGAATGCTTGAGGCCAGATTTACCTGGAGAATAACTTCAGTAGAGACAGCGGAGGTAACCCAGCCACAAACTGCCTTGTTCTTCCTTTTGTGTTTCCTTTCAGAACTGCTAATTGCAGAAACTGATCGGTTTAATGTCCTTATGTTACATGCTTTAACAGAATGTGACATAAGATACAAGCTATATGGACTTGGGCAATAAACACATCATTAACTGAAGCCCAGTCAGCACTTTAGCTCCCAGTCTTCTGGTATATTTCCTTCCAAAGACATAAAAATGGGGAAAATACTTGCTACTTTCCTTATCCATTAGGAACATTAGGTAAAGCCCTGAATTTGAGATGTCCTGGATATTTCACTGCATATATCAATACTTAAGGAGCCATCTTTCAAGTAACTATTAATCTTTTATATTAATATTACTACTGCACAAATTTCTGTATAATCAAATTTGAATCAAAGCAGAGGGCTGGATATTCTGAGTGACAGAACACACTCTTACACATAGGAGCTCTAACTTCCTTCACTGAGCAAGATCTAGCTGTTTGCTGAAGAGCAATTAAACCAGTACATCTTCAAGGCTCTTTTACTACTCCGTCATCTACTTTCTAATGCAACCACTGGCAGAATGGAAAAACCACAACATGCTAACGAACGACTTACAACCCAAAGAGCAGTTTTCCTGCAGTTACTAAAAAGTCACTAACTGATGACACTTTTTTAAAAGGTGCCACCCGCAGCTGACAGAGAGGCTAATACATATATAGCACAAATGAATAAATTATAATAGGATGAACAAATAAGAAGCTGCAAAATACATCTTTTAAATGCATTGTTCAGACTGATGCAAAATAATAAATTTTAAACTTTCACCTTATAATAAACATTTATCCTGTAGCTGTCAGAAAAAACATACAGAACAATCAGAGTTGTCAGTATAAGACAAAAGCATGTATGGTAATGCATGTTTTGCTTCCTGCTGAGGCTTGTCAGAGCAGCTATTCTGCTCTAAAAGGTGCAGGGCAAGTGGTGCAGCTGGCCAGCAGCATACTGGGCAACTCTGAATTAGAAGAACAGTATAGTAACACAGCCTAATTTCAGTAGTGATGAAGGAGGGTCGGATCTGAATTTCTGGAGGCCCTCTCCCAAGACATGACACCAAATCTTGGCTTTAGACAGGGATATTTGCCAGCAAATCCACACATAACTCTACCGCAAATGCTACCTAAACAGTCATTTTGTGTCTTCTTTTAGAAAGGCAATGACCTGGATGGAAACATCCTGTGGACATACCTGACATTTTTAAGGCCTGTAGAGCCACACTTTAAGAGATGTCCACACTGTTCCTCTGTGTCCTTCCAATATTCATTTAGGTATGACATTTGATTCAGCTCCATGCAATAAGAGATAGCCTGTCAGAATTGTTTCTTTAGGAGCTGGGCATCAATGATCTCTGCAGAAATGTTTCGCAAAGTGATAGGCCATATTTCACCAGCCACTGCAGTAAAGTCGTGGTGTTCCCAGACATCGGTCTATCCACCTCCCAGCTGTCCACTGGGTAACTTCTGCTAGTGCCTACCTCCACCACTGGGACTCTTAAAATACCCAGAATGTTCCCTGTTGAAACCAGCTTCATGGCCATTATTGAGTAAAAAATAAGAAGAGAAAAAAATTACTATAAAACAGGAAAGAGTCATAAGTGTAATTAAAAAAGCATCACAAACATCAGCATATAATATTTTGAAGTCCTGTATGATTAGCTTATTTTTGCTTTATTTAACTATAAGAAAGGATAAAGAATTAATTATTGATATTCAGTAGTCATTAAAAGAGCTCTGCACTGTATATGATCCCCATCCATCAGCTGGATGAAAGAAACTTTATCTTTTTTTTTTTTGTAAAACACAAACAAGGTATTCATAAAAGTCATTGTGTTGACACTGAAATCACAAACCCACCGCCAAAGGCTTCATCCTCCCAACAGATTTGTATGGGTGGAACTTTGACTTCTGGTCATTCCTGTTAGCAAAAAGGTCATACACAGACATAGTTTAAGTAAATATTTGGAAAAATAATGTAGGAAATACAGAGTTGACCTCAAATTAGCAGCAAAATGCCCACTAGTATCCTAAAGCCAGGCTTTAACCTGTCATCTATAAGTGTCTTTGAACGCACTGAGGTAACAGCTCCATAAATGTCAATTTCTTTATGAAGTGCGAAGAGTTTGAACTTTCTCCACTAAGTTTGCCTGTGCACAGAGGTCTTTTATAATATAAATTTAAATACACAATCTGTTTTACAATGTTTTCCATCATCTCTCCTCTCCATATGTTCTCCCACTAGGAACCTAATGAGTTCTACATATGAGGGATGACAAGGGAATATGCCTGAGAAATAATTCCAGCAATTACGGCATATGGAGGCATTGTTTTTGAGTCGCTTTTGCCATGAACATTAGGCAGAGCATCTGGGACCAAATTCTGTCTACCTGCCCATGGACATTAGCAAAACCATCATCTTCCATTTGTAAATTCTGCTGAGGTAATCTGCCATACAGAGAGGACCGTTTCATCAGCTTTATGATCAGAGAGCATATTGAAACACAGACCATTTATAGTCAGAAAAAAATGCATCTATTCAGACAGTATAGTTTAAGCTGGAAACCATTTTAAGAGAAAATGATAGAGTCACATCATTGCTCGCTTTCTCTTCTACCCAAGAACTAGGAAGAGCCTGTGTTCAGTTCCAGGCCACTATTTATTAAAAAACTTTTCTCATCACTACTGAAGTTTCATAAGAACCAACTGGATCCCAGGAAAAGAGAAAATGACCAAAGAAAAGTAAAAATAACAACAACAGCAACAACAACTCTAAATCAGTAATAGGAAGGATTATATCCCCTACACCCAAATATTGGCAAGGCATCCAGAATTAATCATAAAGAGGTAAACAGACTAAAAAGCCTCCTTTATACAGACACATAGCGACTAAAATAACTAGCATACGTTTTGTGAGTTCTGGATATCAGATCTAAATACTAAGACCTAAGGCTGGAGAATTCAGGTTCTGTTTTTGTCATGTTTGTTCTGACAGTAAGGAGAAAAGAGATCAAGAGATTCAACCAATATGCTGATGCGGAGTAAACCTGCAACTCCACCTATTCATCATATTCAAGAAAAATGTCTCAGCAATGCGAGTAAAATATGTATTTTGACATGTTGTTTTCCCAACTGTGCAGTTGAAGCAGTGAAAGCAAAGCCATAAATCCCAAAATGCAGGGTCTTTAGGTTACTTCAATGTTACAGGGAAAAAAAAGAATGGCCCTGCTGTTATAGAGGATCCAACCAGAATTTTACAGTTATGAATATAAACCTAATTTAAAGAGCTAATATAGAATTTTGACAGTTAGGGTTACATATGGGCAATAATATTTCTATTACACAAACTATTTCCTGAACTTAGTTGGGCAATAAACCGGTTTTCAGAACTGAAAACCAGATATATTTCAAGTCTTTCAGTCATGACTAATATTGATGTGATTAGTGATACTCAATCAAGAAAAACTGTTATCAAGGAATAACTGGATTTCACTTCCCATTGCCACAGAATTACCTGTGCAGTAGCAAGGAAGGATTGAAAAATAGAAGGAAAGTTCTTTAACCATTAACCTGAGTAGGGACAGGCATGTGAACTTTAATGAACTTGCTCATTCAGAATTTTCTGAGCAAAATGCTGGACACTATCAACTGCAGCTGAAGGCCTTATGCAAACCCCACTGAAATCACAAGGTACCTTACCATTTCTGCAGTCTGGCTTTGGAGCAAATCCCAGAGACAGACCTTTCCACCACTCTAGAGAACAGGCCCGAGGACCTGCTGTCACCATCACAGCCCCAGCTTCAGGATGCCAACTGTACCCTAGTGCTCCCACGCAGGATCCACTTCTCCAGAACCTACACCTCTCTTGATGAGACCATACTACAATGGGTTTGCCTAGCCTGGCATCTCACTAACAGCAGTCTGAGAAAAAAGAACCTTATTCATTCCCTTATACAATAGTTTCCAGCTGTCACCACCAGTGGTCCTCCTGTCAGATGGTCATAGGTTAGTTTTGGATTACGAGATGTTGGCAACACTTGTCATCACCTGTCAAAAGAAAGTTGTGGGAAATTCAGCCTTTTTGTATACTACCTCTTGCAATCACCGCATAAGCAGTGCAGATGAATACAGCAGATGTAAACCAAACAGCCATGGAAGACATTTTTGCTAAAATATTTGCAATGATTGACTGTAAAGTGGTATCAGAAAGTTACATAACCTCTTACAGAAACAAGGTCAAGGATGTAATTTGAAAATGTTTTCTCATTCTGTAAAAGAAGAAACAGAAAAGTTTCTCAGGACACAAACTGTGTTATAAAGACTAACAAAGTGATTAGGCAATTCTCATTATTCAGTTTAATACGACTGAAACCAGGAGAAATCATTTAATACCTTCAGATTGTTCAGGTGTGGCATGTTTGATATAGAGCTATCTAACTGGCAAAAAGAAACTTGAGATTAAGGCAACGCTTCTATTACAAACCAAAACTGCGCTCCTTTTCCTTGCCAATATATTGGTTAACAACAGATGTGTAAAATTCAAGTCATGAAGAAGGAGGCAGTAAATCAACACAAACGAATGCCAATCACATCTTTGTGTTTTGTTGTTATAGACATCCATGCATTACCTGGAAACTATAAAAGCCAGCTGTACAATCATAATGAGCAAGAAAATCTGCGTATATTTTTATGAAACCTAACAAAATAACATGCTTTATAGTAGATTTTTAGTTTCAAAACAAATCTGATGCACTCTGTCTCCAGTTTTAAAGCATATAGATTCTACACAAAACAGAGCTGCACTGGCTTGGTGAAGTACTGAAAGCCTACATCAGTAAAGTTCTTGAGCAGAGCTGAAGGACCCAAGATTTAAAAGATATAGGATAGATAGGAAGATTTAAAGGATATAGGATAATAGGTGGATTTAAAGGTAGTAACAGTGGTATCTGCAGCAGTGCTGTTTCAAAGGTTAGCACTTACTTGTGACCAATAAGCCAGCTACAACCAAGATATAGTCCTCAATGGTTTTTTAAGCCCTATTTTAGATTTATTATATCTGATTTGGAAATTTTTTTTCATTAAGACCAGGATTTCCTTTTTGCTTTGTTGAACTGATCCTATGCATTTCATTTTGAAAGGTTTGAACAAAGCAGTGAATTTTCGTTCCCTGGCAATGCACTGCCACATGGAACTGTAGAATAGAAACCCATATTCTCCTGCAGTTCAGAGTTCTTGATGATTACTGAATTCAAAGGGTAACGTGGATTTCCCTCTGATCACAATGCCTGATCATCTTTGTAATCGGATGAAGCTGGGTATATCAAATAATCTGGGAAGTAGTATATAAGGAATGAAGGAATAATTGAAGCAGGATTCATCTTCACATGCCTACAACATGAATGCCCATAGCTGATCTAGTCACCTGTACTTCATTCTTCAAAGGTAGCACTAAAACAAACACTACGGATAACTGAACTATGGTTCCCAAGTTGCTTCGGGATGCACAACCAGAGTTCACTGTTGAACTGGCTTTTTAAAATTTTCTTTTAAACAGTTCAACAAATTAACCTGAAACATTATCTTTTCAGAAATGTCTACCATGTTCTGTTGCTACTGAAAAGGTCTAAATGAGAATTTTTCATGATTCTCATTTTGTGAGGAAAAAAAAATTTTTATTCAGTCTGGTCTGAAAATAACAGTATGCCCATCAGAATTTCCCATGACAATGCGAGAACAGTTGTGCTAGATATCAGTTTCCTTTAGAAAAGGACCTTTCAAAGTTGTAGGAGATATTCCCAGCTCTACTGAAGAAATACAAAATTAATATAAACCCTGAGATTCTTATCGACTAAAAAAAAATTATTTTGTTCCATGGGTAAACATAATAGATCTCCAAAGTGCACATCCATACAGGGAACTCTATTTTATATTACAATTTTATTCACTTGTTATGAATATCCACAACATTAATCTACTGCAGATAATCTATTCAGTATATTTGAAAATCCATTTATTTTCACTTATTGATATGCATGTGTTACACTTGTAGATAATACAGTATCTTCAGTGTTGGTTTAAGAACAAAGAAACAAAGAAAACGAATATTGAGAAGCATGATGTAGATTTTTGACCAAAGAGAGGCCAAATTCAGATTTTACAAAACAGCACATTTACACTTTGCACTGTCCCAGACAATCTCTTTAAGATGCTACCTTCTGTCCTGCACCGGTTAGCACAAATCTGTACAATATTAATCCATCCTAAAATACTGAAATACCTAGTGGCTGCTACAAACAGTTTATCCTAATTAAATTTTAATCAGAAAAGAATATCTTCCCCTGCCAACATTTTTTATTATTTCTCAGCAGAATGATAGAATATACTTCTCAATTTTATTCCCAACAGTCATTTATTTTATTTAAGCACTCCTGTGCAATAATACAGCAGAGGTAATGAAATGGTTTTGGAACAGCAGGGGCTACTGTGACAGGCAGAGCACTCCAGGGTGTTCATCCATCATGGAACTTAATATATAACTACCTAGCCATGTCAATGGCTTGTAATGATAAAATCATTTCCCTCTTTTTCTGGGAGTCTGGTAACCACACAGAACTTATTTAAATAAGCTTACCCCTATATATTTTGAACTACCGTTAACTGGGTGTGGTTTTCATTTCAATGCACCAAAGCATACAGTCAGAACTCCCTCAGCCTCTCCAGTCAGCGTGCTTATGCAGTGTCACTAAAAGGAATTGCCAAAATTCTGTTGTATCAATATTGCAGATGGTACACTATACATTAAATGGAGTATAAAATTATACATTCTGTAATAACTTAGAAAAAAGCTTATAGATGCTTAAGGCCTTTAAATATTGAGGATTTTTTTCATGTAACAGCACATCACAAAGTTCAAAAATTGCTACTGAAACAAAAAATTAGAAAGTAAATGTGATTTTGGCAAGGATCAGATCTGAATTGGATGACTATATGCAAGCAAAATACCCATGAACTGTAAATCTGAGAGGGCACTAGGACTTTTTTCCTTTATAGTAAACAGACTGAGCAGACATCTACATAAGCATCCAACAGTACTTACGTTCAAGCAAAAGATTTTATTTTTTAATAAAAAGACAAAAATTCTGAATGATTACCATCCAATTTCATAATTGCAAAATGCATGTACATCCCTGCCTACCTTTATAAAAAGGGATGAAATGCTGTCATTGACTGCTTACCATGAATTTCAATCAATTAAAGGTTGGGAAAGTAAAGTACATACTAGGAACACCCACCTCCTTCAAACTAAATGGAAATGTATATCTTAAAGGTATAAAATGCCTTATAATGGAAGTAGTAATTGAGTTTTGACCACTACTTTTTTAACTGCCAAAGAGCTGCAGTAGTTGGTTAGCCTTAGGGAAACATGTCAACCTGACTATACATTCTAATATGACTGATGTATTCAGATAACTATTACTTGTCAACAATAATTATTAACAATGGATATATATTTCCATTCCTATAACAAAAGCAACTTCAAGATGTTGAAATATGTACCTTTGAGAGCTCCAAGATTAGAATACAAATAAAAATGTCTAAAACTGCGCCATGCCAGAGGACAATTTCTGCAACAGAAATTTAATTAAAGCAGTGTGCAGTCCCACCAGCAATCTGAACGGTGGACCAGGGATCATTTTAGAGAGAAGGAACCAATACATTTTGAAGGTTGAATTCATCAAGATGAAAAGCCATCAGTCTGGAATGGAGAATCCGAAAGATAGCTGCTTTTCTGCACCTTTTGAATATCAACTCTTGTGATTACAGCTGCAAATTCCTCAGCAAGTGCAATTTTACAAGTGTACGCAGTTCAAACAGTTGAAATCTTTGTGACACAGAAGTTCAAAATAACTTTCCAGTCTTTTTGATATCAAGGCTGTTGCTGATTACAAGCCAGGTTCTCATTGAAACAATTGATTCTGAAGGATACACCCCAGCAGTATAAAACTTCACTTCAAGGATTGCCTGGAGGAATGAAATTCCTATGTGTTGTATTTAATGTTATCAGCCTTGAGACTGACTTGATTTGTCTTTAGCTATCGGGTTACCTGTAAAGAAAAAGAAAATCAGAAAATCAAAACTGTACATAGAGAATCCACTTCTGAAGTACTGGAAACTGCGACTGAAATATAAGATCTCTGTCCAGCAAAGCTCTTTCAATTGTTTTTAAATAAGTGAATAATTCCCAATAGTATTAGATGGGATTGCTCCCCAACTTAAATTGTGTGTTTAAGTGCTTTGTTGGAATTGGACCTGACAAGGAGAAATTGAAATGTGACCATGCTTAAAAACGTAATAAAAAAATTTGAAGGTCACAAATTACCAACCCACAAATGTCAAAAGCATTGGTTTCAAGGAAAATTTCTGTATTTTGTTCATCCGTTTCAATGTTAGAACTTCTGCATGGTAACAACTATGCTTTTAAAATGTTAACCATTGAGTATAACAGTGACTGACACTGGAGATGTATTCTTCTGTTCTTTGTATGCTACTTTAAAATGCAATGTCCTGTTAAGGGCTAAATGCATCTTAGCAAGCAATAATCAATTCATGGAGAAACAGGACAAAAATCATGCATACATAAACAAGAGATAGATATATCCTGTTATTCACAAGGTATAAAATAACTACCGAGTTCACTTAGAGTGGTTTCACCCAGCCTAACATGAAACAAGAGTGGAACAGAAGGACCACAGAGAAAGAGTGGGAGACAACGCATTTCACAGCAATTGGACTTTCCCTGTGTCTGATTTGGATTTTAAACATTAAAAGAAAAAAAGAAATCCATCATATCAAAGAAACATAACTGAGGAATATTTCTGCTGTGTCAGTGGATACAATTAATGATCATGTAACATTTTAATATCAAATTATGTCAGGGGACAACATCCCAACTCTTGAGGAACAACCCATCGGAACGGTCACAATAACACTTTATGACATCAAGGGGCATATGCTTTTCATTTTGATCACAGAGAGAAGGGTCATGCTCCTTAATGTTGAAACATTCTTTTGCCCTCAGCAAAACTGTTTGCATACAGCTCTCGTCGGCTCTGCAGAGCACGAACGTAGAGCAGAATATTAAAAGGACTGTTCAAGGAGTTCATTACTTTGGTTTGCCTTCTCCACCAAGTTGTTTCTAGGAACTGCACTTAAGAAGGCAATAATAAAATTGTGCCTTGTGATTTTTATGATACATGGGTTTATTTATTACACTGCTCTTGTTTTGTTTTGTTCTTGCTGTTGGAAACAGCCTCATGTGGCCCCTTCTATAGTGGAAAATTGCCTGAAAAAATAATGAAGAATTAATTTAAAAGTCAGGCAACATATTTCTGTGCCCTGCACCAAAGCTCAAAAGGCTGACACAGCATCTTATTGTTATTTATTTTTTGCTTTATTATAACAAGGTGGAATTCTACTCATGGACCCAGGTGCCACTGAGCTACATAATGTAAAATACACATCTTCTGATCCTATCCGCAGGTGGATTTTTATTAGCTTCACTTGATATATATATATAACTGTAGTAAATCAGCTGATGCAAAGCACACTGAAGATAGATCAAAGGATGTGAGACTCCCAAAGAGACAATGTAGGTGCAGAGTCAAAGCTTCTTACTTTTCCAAACAACAGAATAGACCAAAACCAAAGCAGAACCAGAGGATGGTTTCCTCAGAGGCACAACTGGACAGGCAGTCACTGGAACTCAGCTGAATTCTCTGTTCTGCCTACATACCCACAGAGCAGACCTTTGCTATTCAAAAGAGAGGTACTAGCTGACTTTTGAGAGACCAAGTTGGCCATGACCTAGCAACGTGCCTTTGCCGCAAAGAAGACTAATGGTAACCTGGGCTGCATTAGACAAAGTATTGTCAGCAGGTCAAGGGGTCAAGGGAGGTGATCCTTCACCTCCGCTCAGCACTGGCGAGGCCACACCTGCAGTAGTGTGTCCAGTTTTGGGGTCCCCAGTACAAGATAGACATAGATCTACTGGACAGAGTACAGTAAAGGGCCACTAAGGCAAATAAGGAACTGGAGCATCTTCATATGAGGAAAGGCTGAGACAGCTGGGACTGTTCAGCCTGCAGAAGAGAAGGCTCAGGGGGGATCTCATCAATGTGTACAAACACCTGAAGGAAGGGTGCAAAGAAGATGGAGCCAGGCTCTTTTCAAATGGTGCCCACTGACAAGAGGTAATGGGCACAAACAGAAACACAGGAGGTTCCCTTTCAGGAAACATTTTTTTACTGTGAGAGTGACTGAGCACTGGCACAGGTTGCCCAGGCAGGTTGTGGAGTCTCCATCCTTGAAGATATGCAAAAGCTGCCTAGTCCAGGGCAACCTGCTCTAGGTGGCTCTGTTTGAACAGGGAGATTGGACAAGATGACCTCCAGAGGTCCTTTCCAACCTCAACCATTCTGTGATTTATTATTTCTACTACATCCAACTCTGCCAATGCATGGGCTAAGGTAATAAACTGCAGCTAGCAAAAAGAGTATTTTCACACATACATGACTGCCCTGTTACATGGCTGCTTGGAAGTACAAATGTGTTCTCTTTCAGTCACAAAGAAACTCAGTAAAATCATAATCTGCAGGCCTACCTGCTCCCCCCACCTAGCTCTACAGTTGTGTGGTGAAAAAATCCCTATAAAAGCAACATGAGCAGCCCTGAGGAGAAGGACCTGGGGGTACTGGTGGATGAAAAGCTGGGCTTGAGCCGGCAATATGCACTCACAGCCCAGAAAGCCAACTGCATCCTGGACTACATCAACAGATGCATGGCCAGCAGGTTGAGGGAGGTGATTCTTCCCCTCTACTCTGCTCTGGTGAGACCCCACCTGGAGGACTGTGTCCAGCTCTGGGGTCCCCAACATAAGAAGGACATGGACCTCTTGAATCAAGTCCAGAGGAGGGCCACAAAGATGATTAGAGGGCTGGAGCAACTCCCCTATGAGGACAGGCTGAGAGAGTTGGGGTTGTTCAGCCTGGAGAAGAGAAGGGTCCGGGGAGACCTGATAGCAGCCTTTCAGTACTTAAAGGGAGCCGACAGGAAAAGAGGAGAGGGACTCTTTATTAGGGAGTGTAGTGATAGGACAAGGGGTAACAGTTTTAAACTGAAAGAGAGTAGATATAGAATAGATAGTAGGAAAAAATTCTTTACTCTGAGGGTGGTGAGGCACTGGAACAGATTGCCCAGGGAAGTTGTGGATGCCCCATCCCTGAAGGTGTTCGAGGCCAGGTTGGATAGGGCTTTGAGCAACCTGATCTAGTGGGAGGTGTCCCTGCCCATGGCAGGGGGGTTGGAACTAGATGATGTTCAAGATCCCTTCCAACTCTAACCATTCTATGATTCTATGATACACTGTTACGTAGAATAAATAGGTGATATAAACAAAAAAAAATCAGTTAGCCATTCAAATCTCTGCTCTATAACAGGTGTCTACTCATATACAAAGGTCATTTTGTTTATACAGCCTGCACAGGAAGTCAAGCTGCATATTCCAAGTTTTTACGATTACATGATTGGAGTTTTTAACTGCTTTCCCTTGCCAGATTTTTTATTATTCCACCTGCCCTCTTTTTTTTTTTTTTCTTTTCTTTTCTTTTTTTTCTTTAAGCTTCCAGGTCACACACTGCTACTCTGAGTAACATGCAGAGCGGTCCACATTTGCCTCTATGTAAGAAGGTAATACTTGTTATGTGCAAGCACACATCAGCCATTAACATTAATGGAAGTTATATATCCATACACATTAGGGAGAGAATAGACTCTCACATGCTAAAGGCAATTTCATAATGAAGCAGTGAAATTTTAGCTAATATCTAGTGATGGTATTTCCAGTAATGCCTAATTTGGGATATAGTAAAAGCTATTTCGTTTGAGTGGTTGGGAAGCAAGGTATTATGACAAAGGTCTTTGTAGGAAAAGGGGAATTGACAGCAGGATGTGTTGGATCTTTAAAATCCTAAGAGAACAGTAATACACTGAATGGGTGCAAATCAAGGCTAATCAATTTTTCCATTAATAATTAATACATATGGAAAATTAAATTTGCCACTGTTTAACAATACAAATGAAAAAAAGGACATAAAACCTTTAGCATCCTAGGTGTTGATTTGAATTAATTTGTTCATTCTTGGAACATAATTACTCCCTTTATGCTAATATATTTTTTCACATGCTTGTTATATCATAAATACAATGCATTAGACTCTCTTCACTTTCTTGTACTAAATGTGCAATTAAAGCATAATTACTCCGCAGTTGCAGACTTTTTAATTTAAATTAGTGAGTGGCTGCTGTAAATTGGCTGTAATTGTATGTGAACTGGTTTTTTTTTAAAACAACAAGATATAATTAAATGCAACTGAAGTTTTCCACATTTCTTCTGCTCACTGAATGTTCAAACCAGATTCAGTCTTTGGGTACAGCATTTTTGCCAGGGTAACCCAGAATGGACCAGAGATGAAAAGACCTCAAAGGCAGTGCATCAGAAAAGCTACCAGCTCAAGAGATTTTCTGGACAGCCTCCATTCCAGTGCTGCTGACAACGGGTGAAAAATGTCCTCGCTTGTGAAATCTCCACAGCTGATGAATACAGCAGATAATACCAGCTATTCCATAAGAATAGATTCCCAATAAAAACCCAGCCTGATGCTTTTACTCAAGACTTCCTTCTGCTTTAGAAGAGGAAGGGAGGAAAATCAAGACTATAGCCTGTAAAGAATGGCTGAGTGAATATTCTCTGAATAGTAAAGCACTTTTCCTTACTTTCATGCACCTAAGCATCAAAGTTACAGGATGACAATTAGGTATAGTACAAATCTTCTACTTCTTCAGCAAAACAAATGCATCACTAATTATTTGCTAACTACAGAATAGTTTAAACATGCAAATGAGGCATGTAATTAATTATTATTTAATAATGTTACAAGAAAATAGATAACTATATACAAGATATTGAAATCAGTGTGTGCTGGAACATTTCATAGCACAACTTTATACATTACTATTTTTTTGACTGGCAACTCTCAATTTTTTTCTATGTTTATTGTAAGCCATATACAAAATCCTTATTAAAAACAAATGAGTTTGCAAAGTCGAGCACTTGAAAGTTAGCAACTTGCCTTTCTACAGGTGCCCTTGCAACTCCAATTCTATCTCTTTTCCGTCATGTACAGTAAACAACAGAATTTAGTGGGGGAGGAGTGCTGGAGGGAAGTCTGTTCTAATGTTGTCAGGACTATATATCAATGCAAATGCAGAAAGGGGCAGATTCTTAAGCCACTGTTCCATCCCTCCACAGATGATTCAGCAGTATGATGGACCCTCTGTTCCAGGTTTTCACCAAAGAATATAAATAAATGCAAGAAAGGAAGAACTTAATACTGGGGTTCTTCTTTTTAATTAGAACTGTTCCATCAACTGTACAGGATTGTGTGTGTGGTCATAGCCTGAGTGTCATCTAAGCATACTCAAGAATGATCAAGCTATCTTTTTTTTTTTTTCCTGAGATGCATAAGAGAGATAAAGGAAATTACTTTTTTTGAAAGCAATGAATAGCTTATTCTGAGCTAAGTGGAATTTCATGAGACAAAGAAAAGCAATCTTGGCACTCCTAGCATTCTTCTGTAAACTATTAAAGGCCTTCGGGAAACAAAAATGGTGTGGGGATTTCTTTAAAAAATTAAAAGGGTCTCACAAATATATTTAATGAACAACATGAGATAAGCTAAATGCAGGGAACGCCACAAGAATCCCTTAAGTAAATGCTTGAAGAAAGAGGCCTAAGAAATGGCTTGAAGAAATGCCTAGATATGGATTGTCCTCCAAGACATGGAGATAAGATCTCGCACCAGGACAGCCCTTAATTGTATTGCACATAAACAGAACACAAAAAATTAATAAAACAGGGTCAACAAAGTGATTCTTTAGCAAACCTTTCCTAATAAGGAATGGACTTGAAGAAGGTTATATCGGTCATATTTTTCCATGACATAAATAACTTCGTCGTGGTAGTGAAAGCCTAATACGAATATTACAATGCAGAAACAGAAGGGCCCATACAACCAGAAAAAAACATCTGCCAATGCATTTCTTCCATTTATGCCCCCTGTGAATGAGGTTGAGGTTGGAAATGAATCTTTCAAACAGATGGAAGCACACTATTTCCTGGAACTTCAACATCCATAGAGTGCATTTGCCATGCACTATCATTCATGTGTGGCTTATGAAAGCAAACAACAGTTTGCATTGCCACTTGTGCATGTTTATACACTGAAACAGTTCAACTTGTAAGCTTGGAAGGTGTTTCTGATCTAATACTACCACCTTGTACCAGTGATACTCAAACGTATGTTAACAAAGGACAGGCTTACAATTTCCTCACAGCTTGAGAATCCTGTAATTTATTTTCTAAAGAAGTGGGGAAGCTGGACAAAAAGAGCTGTTAAGGAACTCTTTGCAATGCACTAACAGTAGATAGCTGTGGATTTGGGTGTTTATGCTAGATAACTAAGTTTCTGAGGGCACAAGCAACCATTGCAAAAGTCTGAGAAATGTTAAGGTGATTCAACCGCATTTCAAGGTTATGCTTGATAAAGCAACTCCAGCAGAGAACTGTGAGTTAGGAAACAGGCTCTTGTTTCAGTATCACAGACCACTATTTGACTTGGGCGAATGACAAAAGGCAAAATTTGAGTGATTTGTGAGCAGTTTGGAAAATAGATATTTAATGATAACTATATGGATTCATTTACCTTCAGAGAAGATGAAATATTGATAGATATTTTTTCAAGTCTTCAAATGTTTCATTCCTGCTCCTAAAACTTTGGCCCTACCTAACTTTTCATATCAAGACTCAAGAGCTTTAAATTTTTCCCTCAACATTATTTTAGGCACTGAAGTATGAGAAGTGTTAGTCTAAACATGGTCCCAAGCCTGTAATGGAGCAATTTAGATTTCTAGATCCTCAGGTCTGTCCTTCGGCAAACATCTCCAGCTCATTTTACTAATTAAACAGAACATTTCCCAGTACAGTGAAATGGCTCAAAAGTTTCCAATGTCTTTAATAACCACCAGACTCTAAAGCTTCTCATTCTTTCATACTTTTATTGTACTGTGACTAATCAGAATTGCATTTGTGATAATTCTTGTGCTTAGGACCTTCCATTAGAAAGAAACAAACACGTTGAAAACTCAGTTCACACAATGCCATTTGAAATATAATTCTGTATTTCATGTTTTCCCACTGCTCTTAATGATTTCCGCAGGAGATTTTTAGTGTTAAAGTGAAGACCTAGGCAATCAGGGTTGAAAATTGTAATTAAAACTAAAAGGCTTTGGAAACCTTTCACAAGTAAATTGAGCTTTCCACTTGCTCCAAATAATCTTAAAGTTAGGACTAGAAAAATAGGTAAAAGAAAAATACTTTAGAGCATGGCATATGTTCCTGAAAATGGTAAAGAAGTTCTTCATCTTAAACATGGTTTTAAGGTTAAACAGACAAGATCTAGCATATTTTACGAATATAGCGGAAATACCCCTTTCTCAACTTTTTCTGAATTTCATGTAGTCCAGTATGGGATGCTGAGCTTTTGACTACAAAGTGACACCCAACTGAATGTACCAAGACGTAGGTCCTTCCTAAGTGCTGTTCTCTTCTCCAGAGCATCTGTTGCTTTCCCATGACAGTAACTTAAGTTCATCAACTGGGTCTACCTTTGAAAGGAGAATGAGTGAAGAAAGATGCTTAAAAGGTCTCTGAAGCATCTGACTGACACACCAAGGCTGCTTAGGAGCACAATGCCGAGTCTCTCCAACCACCCTCCTGAAGCTCTGCCCAAATAAGCCATGATTCCTGGGCATCTGCAGCAAACTAAGCAACTACAATGAGTAAGGTACAACAATTCCTGTTAATACTGTGTAAACCTGTATTTGTACACACCTGCTGCTCTGTGAGTAATAAACCAGGGCTGGAACACATTTTCTGGAGTGGTTTGACTCTTTATTCCTCAACGAACGTTCTGGCCCTTCCTTAGAATCCGACCAAGACTAGGATTCATCACAACTAGTGCTCCAACGTGGAGCCACAATATTTTGTGTGTGTGGAAAAATCAAAAATTGTCATCAGGCACAGCAGAAACTTCCTTTCTCTACTTCTCCATTCGGACTTGAGGAGTTTTACACGTTTGCCTAAGAAACAAACACATGTCAAGTACTACACTGTTATGGAATTAGTTACAGAAAACAAAACTGGGATAGATGGAATTTTCTTTAACTTACGAGGAAAAGTACAAAATGACAGGAAAAAGCATTTCATAATCAGAGCAACTTGTCTTAGCAAAAGAGCATGGTCTCAAAAGCACCTCCGAGATGTAACAGTAACCCCAAAGGAAAAGGCTTAAACATACTCAAATTCAAACTCATTGATTTGTCACCAAAAAGCAATAGAAAGTGATAGATAACTCTCATTTTTGCAATTATATCAGCAATCTTTAACTATGATAAAACAGTAACTGAAAAGTTCTTTGAAAATAAGTCCATGGGTAGACCTGTGGTACAGAAAAGAGCCATGAAGTCAGAATACGATTCCTTCCAAATGAAAGACTTGAGTGTGTTCTTCCCATACGTGTTTAAAGTAAAAAAAAAAAAA
>VYXH01005691.1:41879-108647 GCA_013397275.1 Burhinus bistriatus
AAAAGAAGTAAAAAAAAAAAGGTCAAAAGAAAAAAAAGAAAAAAGTTTAAAGTTTGAAAAATGTGAACATTCTGAGGAGAACTCTACTTACCGTCATTTCTATGATTAGTAGGTTACAGGAAACACCATAAAATAACAGATGACACATTTCAAAAGACAATATTCAGTTCAGACAGCTAATTCCTCAGCTAGATATTTGAGGTAGTTTTTGGACCTGGTGATAATGATTGCTTCCAAAAAGGGTTGCACAGCATCTCCAAAGATCGCTAAATCTTTTTTAAATAATGCTTACAAAAAGACTATTATTTTCCTTTTTTTTTTCTTCAGGCTTTTTAACTTAAATAACATGCTGCAGATCATTAGAAACATGCATTACAAGATTAAACTCATAACTTTGAGTTCTTGTTGCTTTAAGAAAATCTCTACATATTTAAATACTATGAAACAAATTAATATGGTTCTGTATTCATATTTCCTTGAACTTGAGAGTTTACAAAATCAACTGAATAGATACAACTCACTGGCAAAATTATCATAGTGTATATCTGATCAAGGGACATGAGTTATGCCAAGGCTAAATCTAATTCAGTAGTCTTTCAAATGTACTTCATTATTATTCTATTCCAAAAATTAATGCCACTACAATGCATGTACGTAAACTTTCTCAATGTTTCTGTAGCTCTGCAGAGAAATTAACCTTGTGGTAGAATTGTTTTAACTTCACAAGATTTTTCAATTACAGACAACAGTTTTATATTAAAAGAAGACTTAAACATAAACCTTATTTTACTTTCTTTAACAGATAATAACTGTAGCAATTCAGACAAGGATATATCCTCTTGAGGTTTCTGTAGTGATCACAACTCCATAGTGGGACTGCAGCATGGCGGCATAAAATACTGCAAGACAATTAATTAAATAAATGTAATTTTCTTCTCTTGTACACCACTTATTCCATCTAGTCATCTCAAGAGGGAGATAAAAACAACTTCCTTCCTTTTTACAGATGAGGAAACTGAAGCGTAATAAAGAGTCATGCTACCCTTCCAACTTTGAGAAAGTAAATGGAGAAGAAGTGATGGGAACAGAGCCCTGTCTTTGGCTTTATCTGACCTCACTTACCTAAAGAAAAGCCTACTGTTGTTCTTAACTGGAAAGGAAAACCTGTAACAAGCGGTTTCCTGTGTTTAATAGTCTAAAAACGAAAAAAACCCAAACAAACAAACAAACAAAAAAAACCCACCAGCCTTGTTTTAAAACTAGGTTGAGGTTTTAAATTGCTTAATAGGTATAATGGATTTTTATATTTTAATATATTTTTTCAGAAATTAGGTAATATTAAAGTCCAAATTATCCCCACTAAAAAATCAGATAGTCTAAATTAATCATATTTGATATCTTTTTCTTCTTCAGATGTTTATGGTGTGTTATTTTTTCTGGGATTTTGAATGGAGAGTAACAAGCCATTTGGACGAGATCAAAATAGAAATGTAAATGATTTCCTTACCTGTAATTTTATCTTCTCTATGTGGGTACCTGCTGCTCTGTTAGTGCAGTACTGATGTGTTTTCTGCCTTTGTCCCAAGCTTCAGAGATTCCTCTGGTGATTTTTCCCCACTTGCTTACCAGCGCCCACTGCTGGCATTTTGAGGTAGTGCACTCACATTTGGCTCCAGGAATACTGCCACAGCTGAGGGAATATAAGACAACTAAAAAACAAGTTAGAAAACAGCAGAGCAATATCCAGGCAGGAAAAAAAAAAAAATGTTTAAAAACAATGAATCAGTCATCAACTTGAAACCCTTTGATCATTTTCCTCTCTCTTTCCATCCATTTAGAATCTCCACATGAAGAAAAGACTTTCCCATGCTTGGAGAAATTTTAGCCAAAGTAGTGGGTACTGACGGAGTAGTGGGTACCCATTCAGAGAATATAAAATTATTTCAGGGAATCTAATTTTAACTTTCTCCAATATGAGTACCCATCACGCCATCACTCTAATACAGATAAGAAACAGAAGAAACAGAAGAAAGGTGATAGATTTGGAGGATTTCAGAAAAATCCTTGTCACCTGTCTCAAGTTTTAATAGAACCATGGAAAAGGAAGACTTAAGGTTTTTCGCCTAAAAGCTGTCACAGATGAACAATTAGAAGGATTTCTCATTGCCCATGGAAAAATCCATAAAGTCTGGTTCACTAAGTCAAGATTATAGTTGCTGTTTCCCAACTAATAGTTGTAGTCATCTTGGTCATCAGAGAAAAAGAAGGGAAAAAAGCAACTAGTAGTGTCAGTTTAATAAGTAAATAAATTAAACACAAAACAGAGAGCATATCCACTATCCATGCTTGAAGTTGCATGTAGACAACAAAATTTCACTGCCATTCTCGTGTGCTTTTTACATGTAATTGGTCTCAAGTTCCTGTGGAATTCTTAAAATAAATCAGCACAACGTACTGGTATTAATTCCATAAAATAATGGCTCTGATGCTTTTTCCTGGCATTTAGCCTGAACTCATGATAAACTGATGCATGTTACTAGATGCATTCCTGAACTGGTAAGAAATGTCTTCTAGCTTGAGTATTACAGAGATTTCCAGATGAAAGTTACAACTTCCTGTAACTCCTCTGTACTGGGGATCATCTTGATACTGTTTTTCAACTTCACAGTACACAGAAAAGATGTATCCTGTCAAAGTGAAAAATGAACTCTAGAAATCTAGCTGAGAACCTGCTTTGGTATTCAATTTGTCTTTCTTAAAGAACGTGGCCAGTTGTCTTCATACCTGCATCTTCTCATTATCTTCTGATAATGATACCCAAGATAAGGTAAGTATGAATGAATCAGAGTAGCTAATCACAATTAGAGACTGGTATTCTAAAACTCAAGTAATGAAAGAAAGACCAAAAGTCTCTGAAGAGGTTGTTGCTTTCAAATTTCAGGAATGTAAGTACCAATTATGTGCTTTGAGGTCAAGAGAGAGAAAAAGGACTCTGGTAATTTCTTGAATGACCCTCCAAAAAGAAATTGGCTTTGCAAGTAATCAGCTTCAAATTTGCCAAGTTGCATTCTAGGAGGAAGTCTCCTGTTCCTTTTTCGTACTTTGAAAACGTTGAACAATAATTATTAACAATTGAAATCAGAATGATGCCTTGAAGATGATAAATTTGCTATGCTCTCATTTTCCAAGGTCACACTGAAAAGATGACATGGAGGCAGGACAGAGGGATCACAGAATTCTAGAAGAACAATTGCTCTGATTTTTCAGTGCGTTTGTCTGAATTGGTGACAGCACAAGCAGAGGTAAAATCCTTCGGACTTCTTTTGGCAAGAACATGTTCCTGAGCCACAAAGCTTGAATTCACGATGATGGAACAAGCTGTTGTTCTTCTGGCTGGCATCAGTAATACATTTTCTGGCACTCTTGAACCTGAAGAGGCAAAGTGGTTTTGGACCTCTTAAAATATGCAGCTCCATTGAAATTCTCAAATCTTCAATAGAAGAGTTTGTAGATACATGTTGGTTAGACACAATCCATTGTTTCCTTGAGATCGTATTCATCTTCATAAACTGGGGACACGCTTGTGTTCACTTCTGGTTTTAGAGGTCTTGCCAATGTAATTCTATGGGTCACATTAAACAAATAAGTCACAGTGAACTGGATATTTTAGAGTTTCACCCAGTATCTCCACTTCAGAGCTTTATGAAATTTCTCACTGCAGATATGGAAGGGGATGAATGATAGGTAAGATCTGAGAAGGAATCATCTGTGAATGCTGATAATGCAGTAGAAGAAAGCTCAAAGTCCATTTTATAGAACACATGAAGTCCTTTGGAGTCCATACACAGCAGTAGTGTCTTTACTAAGACAAACTTGGTGTTCACCAAGGTGGAAGAAGGAGTAAACTACAAGCTATGAAAATAATGAACAATTTTGAATTCTTATGGAAATTAATTTTATGTTGGTCCTCTTCTTTTTTTAATTTAATCCTAGACATCAATCTTCCACTTATCCTTGCCCGAAATATATTTTTTCTTCATTTTGAACAGTTCTGAGACAGGATAGGACTATCTTCATTATTCTTATAGAGAAATAAGTAAGATTTATAACCATGTTCACTGTGCTCTGCAAGGGAATAATATCTGATTTCAACTGGTTTGAGAGTTGTTCATTCCAACGGTGACTGTGCATAATGCTCTGTATGACTGACTTTCTCCACTTGATATTATTATCCATTTCCTTCTCTATTAGAACGCAGAAAAGCAGACCTGCAACAGGGCAGTACTTCTGGGGTTTCCTAAAAACAGTCCTAATGAGTAAGGAAATACCTCAAGAAAACTATGAGATTTTGAAGAATTGAAAGTAATACCTTTTGGACAGTTGGGAGCCACTTTTCCCTTCCTTCATATCAGTTCTGCAACGCACGGTTCGTGAAGCCTGTGCCAAATACCCATGGAAAGAGGCAAGAGTTCTGCCTGCAGCTACTTAGGTAGCAGGTAACGTGAGGTTTCAGAACACTCCAGTCCCTCTGAGCTGAAATGTATCATTTCTGACGTGCAGAAATGATCCAAAGAAGCGCTTACAGACTGCAAAGGAGGGTGAGACAAGGAAGAAGCAATAGTTTTAGAGCATGCCAGCATGACTCACACGGTACTGGCATTTAAGTATCATCTTCCTATTTGGTAACTTGTGAGGTAGTAGAAGTTGACAAGGATTTTCCAGGAAACCTAAAAAGGACTGCCAGATATTCGAAGAGCCCTTCTTGCAAGGCTGTAAAAGGGCAAAGAGACTGGCAGAATGGAGCTGCAAATGAGAGTGGAAATATCTTTTGTTTCAGTGTCAGGACTTCTCCACTTCATGGAGAAGTGGAGAAAACCAGTAATTTGCATACAGCCTTCAGAACTCATTCTTATTTTCCATCAGAGAATTATTCTTCAGACATGAGGTCAGTATCTCAAACATGCCAGCAAAGGACAAATTGGGGGAAAAAAGAAAAGAAAGAAAAATAAATCACAAGTTGAATCTTTTGGGACAAAGGCAGAAAACCTCTTGGCTGGACTGATGGAGTGGAGGATTCCCACGTGGAAGAAAGTAATGCTTGCAAAAATCACTGATTAGTTAATTAATGACATGCAACTGAAATCCATTTTCATTTTCCTTTAAATACTGCAGAAATATTTTCCTTTGATTTCAGAGTAATTCCATCAATTTTCAGGTTCTGCAGAAGCTAAAACGATGCTTTACAATGGATGCTAGCTGCAGTATTACCTTAGCAAAAACTATTCCCTCATAAAAATGTATAAAGCACAGCATATATTACTAACAATCTGTGAGTGTGATGAAGGGATTGCAAAAGATTTCATTTCTCATGATTTGTACAGTGTGTCTACTCACAAAACAATTAGAGTAACCCTTCTGAATAGCTAGAGACAAGACTCAGTGTATTCACAAGGAGATGCAGCAATGGGTTGGGAAAAAATAAGGAAAAATTGCAAACCTTCTAGGTAAAAGCCGCTAATACAAAAATAAAAATACTATTCTGTTTTTAGAAATATTTTTATTTTAAGTAATGCATTAACAGACTCCCTCTTTCCAAAAGAGCTGTACCTGTGACTATCACCTTTAACCCATTCTCTCTTTTGATATTTCTCACTTTCAGTTCTTAATATCAGTATCCATAGAACTCAAAGTCAGAACAGAACTAAACAAAATTTGAGACTAAAAATGTCTTGGGGGTTGAATGTTTGCATTATCTTCACCTGCCCAACGAGTTTTACTGGCCTTTCAATCTATGAATTTACTTATAACATTTCACACCACAACACTTCTTCCTTTAATCCTTTTCACCACAATTTGTGGGTATTTTTAAGTAAATTTGCCTTTGGGGAAAGAACTATGACTTGTCTAGATTCCTGTGATCTACAAATGAGCATTGTCAAGCTGTAGGCCTAAACTCATGTCAAATGTAGACTTGCAGCAGGAACATAGAGTAGAACTAGGCATGCCAACTTCACATTAAAGAAGTAAATTTGGTATATAGCACCTATTTTTAAGAAAATCCGTGAATTGCATAGCCCTGAGTATTGATGATTCCTTGTAACATGTGTTGGCCAGAATGCTGACTATTTTCATCAAAATGCCCACGTGTCCCAAAAGATCAGTGTTTAGGTGTCCTACAAAAAATACAGAGCTTCAGTATGAAAGAACTGTGATGCTAGATCAAAGCAATAATTACTGAGTAATACAAACAGCTAGCTTGACCCCAGAAAACGTCACCCTATTTCCATTACCAGCTCATTTGCCCCCTGAAACTTGTAGGTATTTTTAGGAAAATGTGTGCGTACCACTTATTGCTATTTTAATGACGGATTAGATACAGTGGGTCTCTGAGTTAGCAATGAGAAACATGCTGAGACAGCTGCAAATTTCTCCTAGTGACAGATTAGCCAAAGGCATGGAAAGAGATACCATAGCAACAAAGAGGCTGTCACAAGTGCAATCACTCTTTTCCATGGGTAATATTTTGCTACAGTATGTCCACTTACTTAAATCGTAATCACATCCTTTTTATGAACCACAAAGTATTGCTAGTCACTGTATACATGTGTATTTTTCCTATAAATCTTCATCTGAAATTAAGATAGAAGGTGAGGAGTCTGTAGACAGAGGGTCTGAAGTGAGGCAGGGGAATAAAGCAGTTTTACATTGAGGGTTTTTTTTAATTTATTCATACAGCCCCTTAAATAGTACCAGGAAAAGCACTTCCTGTCATTATTACTACTGACACAGGGCAGATCATTGATTTATCCTATAAGTATTTCATGTTTCACAGTGGTCAAAGCAAAAGGCAAATTGTATCACATGATGGAAATTAGTAGCAGTTTTACACTGAAACAAGCTCATATGAGAAATACATTGCCTTATTAGCACTGACTGACCACAAATGTCATATGTCTGGCCTATTGGAAACATCCTAGAACAACCTATACACAATGTTTTTCTGATTAATTTCTGCTTTTTCTTAATACGTATCATTACTACTGCTGGGTTTGAAAAGCCTGGAGGAGGAAGAGGAATAAAGATGTGAGGGAAGAGGCTACCACAATGGCAATATTTCTCTTCAACTTTGGCAGAAAAAACAGTAATACTTGTTCCATTTTCTTCCCCTCCGCTGCTGCTTAAAGAGCCTATGCATCTGTTGCTCATGCGGTGAAGCACAGATCAACACCTAACACAGCTGCATTGCTAACAGCGATGTCGGGCTCAGTTACAAGAAAAATGCCATTTTCTTCTCATATTGAGGGACACATTTTAGCTCTTTTGTATGACGTTGTCTTTCTCAAGCAGTGGTTACGACAGCAGCGGTAGTAGTTGAGTCACCACTAATGCTGCCTCCTGATGCTGGGAATCTCAGTAGCCCACTGCAAAGCATTGCTACGTAAAGGTACCTAACTGATGTCCTTTCATTCCTTGTGCTGAAAGGGTTATGAACAGCAGATTTCATAGATTGAAACATAAATAAAATTACTGTCTCTCCTTTCAGCAGCTGTACTTAATTTAGAAACAATCCAGCATCTGCAAGTGAGAAAGAGGCGATAAAGTAAAAATGTAAGCAGTATTTATAGATAGCAACAGAACTGCATTGATTCAGAGTATTGGAATGCACATACTGAACACCATTTGGCTTCATGTGCAGCCAGTTGGTGTGTTTGGATGGTACACTTTCTCCTCTTCCAAGAATGTTATTCAATTTTTAGTTTCTTTTAAACTCTGGATGCCATAATGTAAAATTAGATTAAATGGAATATTACAAATATCTGACTTCAGGCTCTCTCCAATATTGTTTTGGAATGTAGATAAACACTCTCAGTATGGATTTCTCTCCATCCTGGCAATATTTCTGTTCTTTTCACACTAGTCGTCTATCTCTGGTATTGATTTGGAAAGCAGATTTGGATTTGGAATGTAGATAAATATACTCAATATGGATTTATTTTTGGCCCTGTAATATTTCTCTTTTATTTCTCTCTGTCCTTGTAATATTTATTTTATTTTTTTACAGTACTCTATTTCTAATATTGGTTTGGCATATAGTTACATAGTAATATATTAGATATTGATTTCTTTCTGTTCTGCAGTGTGCTTTCCCCACATATTAAAAACAATAGCCAGTTTTCAGAATGACAATTGCAGTTCCTTCTGCAACTCACAAAAGTGTGGGTACTCAGCTACTTCAGAAGTTGGATGCTCATTTCCAAAAAATGGCCCTTTATGACCTGTCTGAAAATATTACTTTCACTTGTTTATAGGAAAACATTGTTCACTTTCACCTTCTAGAGATTTTCAGAATTTAATAATCAGTACGTGCTAAGCATTACATCTGAACTTTTTGGTTAATTTATATTAGTAGTATTAGTATTATTAGTAGTATTATACCAACAAGTCTATTCTAAACGGACATGCACTAGTTGCCAATTTTTGCTGAATAATAAATACTGCACCTCTTGCTCATCATAGTATGATCACCGATTTAGCTCATAGCTGTGTATCTTCAGAACATCAATATTTTTGAAACTTCTCCTGTATTATATTGCATTCGATAATGGTCAAAGTCCAAAGCTTCCCAAACTGACAAAGAATGAAGGGGCTTTTTTGATCATCTTTCTACTGAAGATTACATCAAAGAGAGTAAAGTCTCCGTGCCATCATCTTCCTATTCAGCATTAAGTATCTAAATGTTAGGCGTTAAACTCGTCATCATAGCTACCCTTTACAGTTATTAGGGAGACATAAGCACCTCCAGAAGATAATTCATCTGACTTATCTTAGGAGAAAATGAACTGTCCTCTGGAATTGAACAATTTTCTCCAATACTAAAAAGACAGCCTAGAGCTTAGGCTAGTCATCTCACTCGAGACAGTCCTAACCCAAGAAAAGTCCAGTAAATTCCACTCCATGTATTTTAACCAGAACTTAGTACTTAGCATTAAACTATGCCTCGTTCCACAAGTAGTTCTACCAAATGAAATTAAAAGCTTAAGAACAAGGTACTATTTCATTACTGCACAATGGTTCAAAGCTGCACCAAGGGAGATTTAGACTGGACATTAGGAAGCATTTCTTTACCGAGAGGTTGGTCAAAGACTGGAACAGGCTTTCTAGGGAGGTGGTTGAGGCCCCAAGCCTGTCAGTGATAAGGAGGCATTTGGACAATGCCCTTATTAGCGTGCTTTAACTTGGTCAGCCCTGAATTGGTCAGCCAGTTGGACTAGATGATCGTTGTAGGTTCCTTCCAACTGAAATACTCTGTTGTATTGTATTGTATTGTATTGTACTGTCCTGTATTGTATTCTATGCTATGCTATGCTATGCTATTTCACATCAAAAGTACCAATGCTTATTTCTCTATATCTTCATGAAATACCAGCCCAGGGACACTTCCCCACTCCCGAGCACAAGTGCACACTTCTCCGGTCATGTTGCAGCTCCAGGATCTCAAGACGAGACCCAGGATGCACCACTTTATCTGTGTTCCTGTGCTCTAGTTTCTGCAGGAAGGATACACAGGTTTACAGGCTGCCAAGGAGCCACGACATGCTCCAAGCTAGTCCCAGGGTGGGTGCCTGGGGAACCAGGACCCCAGGAGGCATTGCAGCATACACTTTCATACAGGTTACGTGCAGCTTCCAGTGCTCTTATTTAAAGTCAGCCTCTGTTATAAAGGTAATGGACAATGTACTGTTCTTAAACACACAAATAAAGCCTGGCATCTGGATCTGCCCGTGAAAAACCCCTATCCAGAGACCTCTGGTGTGGAATACACCCCATAACTGAGAGAAATATGAAATTGTTTCCCTCAGCTCTTATCTGACTGCAAAATGTTGTTTTCCAGTCTTTGTAAAGGGCACCTTTGTTTAATACAAACTCATAGCATTTCTTTAATGTCATTGTCAAGTTTATACATAATACAGCTACATTTTATAGTTTTCAACTGATGGGAAAATTCCTCTGTTTTAAAAAGACATTTTCCTTATTTTGCAAAAAGGAAAGGAAACACATCTGTGAGAGCCTTTTGAATGAAAATAATTATATTAGAAGAAGTCTGTAAGAAGAAAAAATATTTCAAAGATAATATTTTTTTTATTTTCCCCTTTTTTTAAGACTTTTGTCATCATTTAAAGAGGGCAACATGACAAAATTTTTGTGTTTATTTATCAAAACATTGAGACTAGCCATATAGAAAAAAAGTCAATTATTTCCTCTCACAACAGTTTCTCAGCCTGGAGGAGAATGCCACAATGTGCCTGGTAAATCTCAGCTATGCACATAATCATTTCATAATTCTCCTAATGTGTTCCTGAACATCCTCTCTTGTTGTGGTATAATGCTCAGGAACACAAACATGCATTTCTTTATCTGAAGTAAAAAAAATTACTGTTTTAGCTAAATTGTCATTGCCTTTTCTCCTGCAGACTACACAGACCCAAAATAGGCAGTTCTAAACCAACACAAGTTCAGTCACCACTCAGCCCTTTCATACACACTTCCTCCCCCGTATTCATTCCTTTTCCATTGTTAACTCCTAATGTCAGCCCTCTCCCACTAGTATGCAGACAAACTCAGAAAAACAGTTTAAACTTTCCATACCTGTTTTTGCATTCTGAAGATAAATAATTTTCACCTGACTTTTCTTAACATCTGAATACTGTAATATTCATGCTATTTCTAATTCATTATTCATGTATTACCTTATTAGATCCCCATATCTGAATGATATGCAAAACATCAAGTAGACCACATTATTAAAAATTGATTTGTTTTTTACCACTATTTACTTGGCCTTTTTTCTTAGTGACTGGTACCATAAGTATTAAGAAGTTGGTATCATCATTTTTTACAACAGTGTGATTAAAAATGCTAACAGAGGTGCACAAGCAAAAGACCTCCTTCCTCCACTGATTTTATCTCTAACATAATGCTCAAGAGTTCAAGATGTGGACATGTAGGTGCTGCTTTTGAACTTGGTATCCTGTAGAAGCAAAGATAGTATTTCAGTGGTTAATTGGGTTACTTTTTCTGCACATGAAGGAGGCAAAATTACAGAAAATGTTTGGAGGTGAATACCGACTTTCTTAGGCCTTTCAGGAAAGCCTTTACAAGGCTTTTCTGCAATAAACTGAAATCACCCAAGCTGTTCAGTTAGGGTTTGTTTCTTTATGCTTTTACATTATACATGATAATCACATAAGGGTTATTTCATTTGACAATGAGAAACTTATTATTCACGACTTCTTAATACTGACTCTCTGTACAGTTCTTTTCATTTTTCTCAAAAAAGGGGGTTTTGAAACTACAGAGCACTTTAGAATTCTTCCTTTTTTTTGTATATACACTTCAGGTAGCAGAAAGAGGAGCTACAAAAATATTGTAGCCACTAAATATTAGGGAAAAGTATTTGCTTTTTGATAACAAGCTGCTTTCTTAACACAAAGAATCACTCACATTTCCCATAGCAATGTATATTTTTCTGGGCATCAGAATGATGTCAGTTAAAATCTCAGCCTCCTGCATCTGGAAAAACAGAGACCTTCATGCACCTGCCACCTGAGTTCAGCAACTGAGACCAACTCTCTGTCAGCAATTTGAATTCAGGTTTGCTATTGTCCCAAAACAGCTTTGCAGCTGTGTGGGAAATGAAGGAAGAAGGTAGCAAACATCTAGTATCTGGACAAACTGGAAGGCACAAAAAATAGCGGTGGATTTAAGAGGATTAGTATTTTCCTTTTAGTGGTGGTAGGTGGCAAGCAGGTTAGGGTAGCCATTGCACTAAATCAGTGCATATGATGGCAAATAGAGCACTGGACTGGCTTTTTCATAGCTTCACTTCTGAAGAGGTATGAAATGAGTCCTGGTGATTGCTCCCATCCATGGAGGACAAGACACGTCCAATTCCTGCAAAGAGCCAGACTATGAGTCTGCAAGAGAGTCATAAGCCCTCAAGGACTTGGATGTGACACCCATCTACAAGAAGGGCCGGAAGGAGGATCCAGGCAATTATAGGCCTGTCAGCCTGACCTCAGTGCCAGGAAAGATCATGGAACGGTTCATTCTGAGTGCACTCACGCGGCATGTGAAGGACAACCAGGGGATCAGGCCCAGCCAGCATGGGTTCATGAAAGGCAGGTCCTGTTTGACCAACCTGATCTCCTTTTAAGATTAGGTGACCTGCCTGGTGGATGAAGGAAAAGCTGTGGATGTTGTCTACTTGGACTTTAGTAAGGCCTTTGACACAGTCTCCCACAGCATTCTGCTAGAGAAACTGGCAGCCCATGGCTTAGACAGGTGTACTCTTCACTGGATTAAAAACTGGCTGGACGGCCGAGCCCAGAGTGTTGTGGTGAATGGCGTTAAATCCAGCTGGTGGCAGGTCTCAAGCGGTGTTCCTCAGGGCTCNAGCTGGTGAGGGGTTTGGAGAACATGTCTTACGAGCAACAGCTGAAGGAATCGGGATTGTTTAGTCTGGAGAAGAGAAGGTTGAGGGGAGACCTTATTGCTCTCTACAACTACCTGAAAGGAGATTGTAGTGAGATGGGTGCTGATCTCTTCTCCCAAGTAACTAGCGATAGGACAAGAGGAAATGGGTTCAAGTTGCGCTAGGGGAGGTTTAGGCTGGACATTAGGAAAAAATTTTTCACTGAAAGAGTTATCAAGCATTGGAACAGGCTGCCCAGGGAGGTGGTTGAGTCACCATCCCTAGAAGTGTTTAAAAGTCGTGTAGATGTGGTGCTTGGAGACACGGTTTAGTGGCAGACCTGGTAGAGTAGGGTCAATGGTTGGACTGGATGATCTTAAAGGTCTTTTCCAACCTAAACTCCTAACAGTGGACAGAACTTCATAAGTCTGACCAATGTAGAAAAACCTATCTTCTGACAAAATGTTAGGAAGACATCTCCTCAAAGCTATTCTAATTGATATCTCCCTCTTTTGTGACCTCTTTTTTCCTACAGAGACGTAATCCAGACCCGCATTTTTACTTACTGCTTGTTAAACACTCACATGAAATATAAAATGGCATGCGTTCTTCAACACCAATAGTGCCGTGTAGTAGTAGCCAGGACAAATATCAAAACACGCACACATAATTTTTCTGTTTCTATTACTGTTATTAATCTCTGTTTAGTTCCTTTTGGTTATAATATACACACAAACATATTTTACATGCATATAATCAGATTTGCATTGGCATGTATAAAGTTAAGTGTGGGCAGCATTTAAGCAAGGTTAGCTTCAGAAGAAACATATTTGAAAGAGAACTCAGGAGTGGAATTGTATATGAAACATTTTGGAAGCAGCCTTCCTTCAAAAAATGTCAAAATGTTTTACAGACTTACACATACAGAAACTGAGACCTGTAGATCTCTCTGTGGAACAGAAGGAATATAAGTCACTGAGTACATAGTACCTTTCGCTACAACCAAGTTGTACCAGAAATTTAGTGACTATGAAAGGAAGATTTCAATCAAATGACATAGACACTCAAACACCTGCACAGAGTAAACACCACACAAGCAAATTATCGCCTGACACTGCAAACAATTACTAAATACCTACAAGCAAAACCAGTCATCAGTATGGGTGGTGGGATGTAGGGGTGAAGGTGTTTATGCTTATACACGTGCATGTGTGTGTTTAGAGTGCGTTTTAATCTAGTTTATGCTGATGACAAACTGTGTTGACCCTATAGAGATACAATGCCGTAGTTTTAGGAAGTTTGAGTGCTTTATGCTTATCTGAAGAATTTGTTAGTCTTCTGTTTCTGTTAGCCATTAAAAAGCTGAGATGACAGCAGGTTTGCTTTGTTTTCAGGCATTGTATATGATGAATGTTAGATGTATTTCTGTTAATGTAATTTTGAACTAATAATATAAAAAGAGTCAAATGGAGAAAAGCAACTCACTGAAACTCTGTCAAAATTTTTTAGCAAATATCAGTCATACAATATGGAAAGAACCAGAAGATCATATTGTCATGACTCATCAAATGCTTACCATACTCATCAGTTTCTACGTAGAAACATGGTAATTCCATGTTATTGATAAAAATGTACTTGTTTGCTACCCTGTGAATGAAGAGCTTAGCAGGTTAGGTAGACTTTGTACAACTGGTTTCAGAGAGAAATACTTATCAGATTGTAATACATTTGATCATTACTGGCAGCTGAAAAAGAGGTCAACTCTACTATCTCCACTGCTTACCTGAGAAAGTCTAGCACACTGCTTACCATTTTCAAACAATTGCAAAGTGTGCTGAAAAAAGTGTGCAGGACCAGGAAGTCCAATCCCAGTATGACCCTCTTCCCATTCTTCTTTAGCGTTCTCAACTGATGTCTTCTATGTGCACCCAATTTCCTGTGCACTTTTTTTTTTTTTTCACCTGTTGGTAACATGTAAGGTTGGTATTATACCTACCCTAGTTGTTTTTACTTTATTCCCAGAGGAACAGCTCCATCCCTTACGATCTGGAAGAACTTTACATTCCTCCCCTTCAAGACATGGTTGCATGTGGCACCACCATTTCTGCTCCACTATTGAAGCTACAAGAGAGGAACACAAACACATGTGCATGTTGTTGAAATGGACGCTTTAATATGTCATTATGTTGTAACGTTTCTTTTATTTTCCAGGAAAATGTTAGAGATATATTGACAGACAACTAGTCTGTGATTTTCAGCCAGCTCAGAATCTTCATAAGAAATTAGAATCATAGAATCATAGAATAGTTTAGGTTGCAAAAGACCTTTAAGATCATCAAGTCCAACCATTAACCTAACACTGCTAAGCCAAGTCCACCACTAAACCCTAAGCATCACATCTACATGTCTTTTAAATACCTCCAGGGGTGGGGACTCAACCACTTCCCTGGGCAGCCTGTTCCAATGCTTGACAACCCTTTCAGTGAAGAAATTTTTCCTAATATCCAATCTAAACCTCCCCTGGCACAACTTGAGGCCATTTCTTTTCATCCTATCACTTGTTACTTGGGAAAAGAGACTGACACCCTCCTCGCTACAACCTCCTTTCAGGTAGTTGTAGACAGCAATAAGGTCTCCCCTCAGCCTCCCAGTTCTCTCAGCTGCTCCTCATAAGACTTGTGCTCTAGACCCCTCACCAGCTTCATTGCTATTCTCTGGACATGCTCCAGCACCTCAATGTCTTTCTTGTAGTGAGGGGCCCAAAACTGAACACAATATTCAAGGTGGGGCCTCACCAGTGCCAAGTACAGAGGGACAATCACTTCCCCAGTCCTGCTGGCCACACTGTTTCTGATAGAAGACAGGATGCTGTCGGCCTTCTTGGCCACCTGGGCACACAGCTGGCTGTCGACCAACACCCCCAGGTCATTTTGCATCAGGCAGCTTTCCAGCCACTCTTCCCCAAGCCTGTAGCGCTGCATAGGGTTGTTGTGACCCAAGTGCAGGACCCAGCACTTGGCCTTGTTGAACCTCATACCATTGGCCTCAGCTCATTGATCCAGCCTGTCCAGATCCCTCTGTAGAGCCTTCCTACACTCGAGCAGATGAACACTCCCGCCCAGTCTGGTGTGGTCTGCAAACTTACTGAGCGTGCACTTGATCCCCTTGTCCAGACCACTGATAAAGATATTAAACAGAACTGGCTCCAATACTGAGCACCGTGGAACACCACTTGTGACTGGCCGCCAAATGGATTTAACTCCATTCACCATAACTCTTCAGGCCCAGCCATCCAGTCAGTTTTTTACCCAGCGAAGAGTACACCCATCCAAGCCATGAGCAGCCAGTTTCTCTAGGAGAATGCTGTGGCAAACATTGTCAAAGGCTTTACTAAAGTCTAGCTAGACAATGTCTACAGCCTTTCCCTCATCCAGTAAGCGGGTCACCTTGTCATAGAAGGAGATCAGGTTAGTCAAGCAGGACCTGCTTTTCATGAACCCATGCTGACTGGGCCTGATCACCTGGCTGTCCTGTACATGCTGCATAATGGCACTCAAGATGATCTGCTCTGTAACCTTCCCAGGCACTGAGATCAGACTGACAGGCCTGTTGTTCCCCAGATCCTCCTTCTGGCCCTTCTTGTAGATGGGCATCATATGTGCTAACTTCCAGTCAACTGGGACCTCCCCAGTTAGCAAGGACTGCTGATAAGTGACTGAAAGTGGCTTGGTGAGCACTTCCGCCAGCTCCCTAAGAACCCTTGGGTGGATCCCATCCAGCAACATAGACTTGTTTATGTCTCAGTGGTGTAGCAGGTCACTAACCATTTCCCATTGGATTATGGGGTCTTCATTCTGCTCCACATCCCTGTCTTCCAGCTCAGGGGGCTGGGTACCCAGAGAACAACTGGTCTTACTATTAAAGACTGAGGCAAAGAAGGCATTAAGTACCTCAGCCTTTTCCTTATCCTTTGTCACTGTGTTTCCTCCCCGCATCCAATAAAGGATTGTCCCATTGTTGTTAACGTATTTATAGAAACATTTTTTATTGTTTTTTAAGTTTTAGTTGGGCTTTGGCCCTTCTAATTTTCTCCCTGCATAACCTCACAACCTCCTTGTAGTCCTCCTGAACTGCCTGCCCCTTCTTCCAAAGATCATAAAATCTCCTTTTTTTCCTGAGTTCCAGCCAAAGCTTTCTGTTCAGCCAGGCTCATCTTCTTCCCCACCTGCTCGTCCTTCCACACATGGGGACAGCCTGCTCCTGTGCCTTTATGATTTCCTTCTTGAAGAATATCCAGCCTTGCTGGACTCCTTTGCCCTTCATGACTGCCTCCCAAGGAACTCGGTCAATCAGGCTCCTAAACAGGCCAAAGTCTGGCCTCTGGAACCCAAAGTAGCAGTTCTGCTGATCCCACTCCTTACTTCTCCAAGAATCGAAAAGTCTATCATTTCATGATCGTTATGCCCAAGACAGCCTCCAACCATCACATCACTGAAAAGTCCTTCTCTGTTAGTGAACGACAGGCCTAGCAGGGCGCCTCCCCTAGTTGGCTCAGTCACCAGCTGTGTCAGGAAGTTATCTTCCACACACTCCAGGAACCTCCTAGACTGTTTCCTCTCTGCTCTATTGTATTAGGTCTCAATTTGCACAAGGTGCTATGTGCTTCAAAGTCAATCTCTTTATTCTGTTTTTTTTTTTTCTAATTTACTGCAGTTCAGGAACTAATTTCACAGCATCTCTTTCCAACCCTTATTTTTTCTTGCTCAGACAGATTTCAAAGTTTTAAGTAGAATATCTTCTTTTGAGATAGTGTATTTCGCCTGATCTACTACATAGTCTAGCATAGCCTGATTAAATTTATTCCCCAATGATGACATATTTACAGCTTCTCTGACAGCCAACAACATATCAACAGTAAAGAGATCATGTAAAGGGTGAATCCATCCTGCTCCTCTTTCAGAGAAAGAGATGTGAAAAATCAGCTAGCATTTTCCCAAATAAAATATATGAGCCTATGCCAGATTTGTTAAGTAAAACATTAATATTGCACTGTGAATAGGAAAATAGTGTTGGTCTAAAAAGACTAAAAAACAGCCAGAACTGTATTCTGTTTGTTTGCTTGTTTCTTCCTGCATGATAAAAATAAATATATAAATAACATGTAAGACTGCAGCACATGAAAATGATATGCTTATGTAGGTTTTGCATAAACACTTTTAATTAAGTGAATTTTGTACAACTCGGAGGGCACTCTTTTAGTTAGATCAAATTAAGCTTCTCAAGAGGTCTCTTTCACTGGCGTCTAATGATTTTGCTTAGCATTTCCACAGAATAATAGCAAATAATTAATTTTTCCCATTTTCCTCCCCTTCACCTTGGGCATGCTCTTCAAAATGCAGAAGCCTTCCTACTCTTATTTTAAATCGTTAACTGTAATGCAGTGGTTCTCACTGATGACATTAAGCCAGCAAAATCCCCTAGGAACATGCAACAAAAGGAAACAATAGAGTAGTCGCACCATCAACACAAGAAGGAGCTGCCCGGGTGGTACCTGCTACCTGCCCAGGGAAGCAGGAGCACTTCACCGTCTGTGATCTTTCCTCTATCTTGTTCTTATTGCAACATCTGTGGAGTGCCACCACTTCACAGGTCCCAGTTTTAACATGGTGAGCTGTGAAAATAAGAAGATGAGCAACTTGATAACATTGCGAGGTAGTATCATACTGTTTGGGTAGGGTTTTTTTAATTAGAAATGCATTAAACTTGGCTCTGTAAGGCAATCTGCCACGCATGAAACTAGAATTACAATGGTACTAACATTGGAATGTAAAGTTGATTTCTTTTCCAAATGTAGTGTAACTATCTCAGGCAGAAAACACTGGCTAAAGAACAATTGGAGAAGGCTGCATATGGGACTGTTTCAGTGAAGTGGGAAGCAGAAACATTATAAAGCTAAGCGAGCAACTCTATTAATTTCTGGACTCCCATAAACAGCTGTGTATCTCTACCAAGATTTTTTTTTTTCTTTTCCCTAAGGGAGAAACTTTGAAATGGAATTGTATTGATGTTAAAATGCCCATACATGCATACGTTTTCAGAATCCATGTCTCCAGACTCTATGTCCAGGGCAGATGCAGTTTTTGATATGATATCCCAAAACCTTCCTACAGATGGACAAAACCCAGAAATAAAATCTATAAGGAATCACATTTTAAATCTTTCTGCCTGGCACTGCTAAGTAAGTCTGGGAACACAGGGAACCAAATTTTTCAAACATGGGAGGCAACAGGACAATCTTCATTATCCCATATCCAGTACCCATCACCCACACCCACACAGCTCTGACTGATCACCAGAACCATGCTACTGGAGTCCTAGGAGAGGACCAATTTGGTAAGAGGAGAGCTACCAAACTACCCTTTCTGGTTCAGCAGCCAGTTACCAAAGAATCTGGAGTTCAGAAAATGTCATTTTAACAGAACTTTCAGTGGTTACTAATACAAGACCAGATATTTCTGGGGATGGTTCATTTGCATCAGAAGGAAGACAGAAACAAGTCTGAACTTATAGCTGGTATTGACCTACAACCTTGTACAAGGAGGAATATTCACTATGCAAAGCAGTATGTGTTATAACAGTACTACTAAGTCCTCTATTTCTGCTGCTGTTTAACTTTTTGTATGCTTTATGCAAAGCTTATGTACTGCATGCTTCAGCTACCTTTTATATCCCTAATGGCAAACAATAAATGAGAGCTTCCACGAGGTGAAGGCCCTACTAACAGGCTTTCAGGAGCCCAGCATTGATCTCTGGATTCACTCAGTTGTTATTGCACAGTGTCAGCTCCCAAAAGGCCTGGGGAAGGAAAACAAACTTGATGTAGTCTATGGACCCCAAGGATGTGCCTAAAGGCAAAAGCCACAGGCAGCAATTAGACTCTGGTCTTCATCAACAAAACATAAACTACTAAACATTTTATGCAGGCAATTATGCATTTTTCAGTAAAACAAAGTCCACTGAACAGTCTGTGATCTTTGTTGTCACTCACTGCATCCTACTACGTCAGGTTAGAGTATACTCTATCACATCATGCTGTACTACAGCTGAAATGATGTAACACAAAGCAAACAATCAATCCATGATCCATCATACTGTGACACACTAAAATGTTGCATATAAATCAGAAATCCAGTGGAAAAAAAAATCTTTTTTACATAAAAATGCTTTTCTTTTTTCTTTTACCTATTTATGACTTTTAATTCAATAGAGGATGAGGAAAGCAATTCATACTATCTGTGTGAACTTTGCAGTCTGATATTTTCATACCTTTGATGATACACAAATATTTTTACAGCTACCAGCACAGTCTGTTGTAAAAATTACTTTTAATTACTTTCCAAACAATTTCACTGGTATATATGCCAATAAGACAATTTAAATAAATGCATTCATTTTTCTCAATAAAATGGTTATAAGTTTTTTATTTGTGAATATGGTAAAAAAATTATTCTAGGATACATTTTGACTGTATAACATATAGTGGAACAAACACATGCTGCTTTTGTAAGTTCACATTAGTTCTTATTTTGATAGGCAATTACACATCTTATACCCACACATGCTAACACAAATTCGCTAATTTGTATTTTATGAAAGGTACATAAAAACCCCAGACACTGAATCGACAAAGGAAAGTAAATTTAGTGGTAGGATGTGAACTTCGTCCCACTTAATTTTACACTATATTAGTTTTCAGTCCTCATTTATATTGTGATGTGTATCACTGATCCTGAAACTTTGTCTTCTCATTCTCTTCTTAAATAGCTTTACACAGCTCTACTAGGTCTACAGAAATGCCATAATATACCTGCCAAGAGAAAATAAAGTACAATGTACACCAATAGCCAGCTGGAATGGAAGCCAGTTAAAAGAGCTGTTGTAAAATTCTGAGGGAAATGTTCATACTGAAACCAAACTTTTGAAGGACTTGTTTCGTAGTAATTAGGGAGAGAAAAATGAAGCACTTTAAGACTTTTATGGGAAAAGAGTGTAATTAAATGAAAAGGTCACTTACATTCACGTACAATACAGAACAGCATTTCAAAGGGTGAAAATATATGTGAAAAAATGGGAGAGAACAAAAAATAATGACATACTATTGATAGTATTTGGGGAATCTTTAATAAAGCTGCCTTGAAATTTTCTAGGTATAAAACCAAAACAACCTAGATATTTCAAACATTGAAAATCTAGGCCAACCATCCTCTAGTTTCTATTTACCATCTAGCGTATGCAATGAATATTCCTTGAGAGGAAATGTAGGGATTTCAGCTCCTTATGCTATCATATAATTAAGTTCCAGTGTAGTAAGTACAGTATCTGTCATATTCATGTGACTCTATACAGTAGATAAAGGATTTCCCACAACCTAATACAAATTAACCTCATTAAGCCGCGGAATCATTCCATGAAAGGAGAATAGTGCTTTAGGAGATTCACATTTTGGTTTTGTTTCTTTTTCTCCTAGCACAGACCTCAAAGTATGCTGCTTGCTTTGCAGAAAATGTTTGAGGAACTGAATGTCATTTCTGGAATCCTACAGAAATTCATTATTCAAAACCACTGCAAACACTCAGTCCTGCATTCTCTGCTAATGCAAGTAATCCTTCCTGAAATCAGTGTGAAGGAGGACTGAAGAAAGAGACTCTGAGATATCCAGGTGTACAGACAGTGAAGTTTTCCTGATGATTATGCATAACATAATATATGTATATATTATGTTCCAGAAGATGTAACTCTGAGAGTGTAACTTGGAAAACAGACATAACGATATCTCACCGATTAACAGTATATCCTGTAAACCTGCCACTTTTACAGCATTTTTCATGTAGTGAAATCATCAATAGCTATCTCATAAATCAGTATGATAAACCACAACATAAACAAAAAACTTAAGTGTTCATAATCATGCTCCTGGAAAAATACAGCTGAGTCATTATTATTCCTCATTTTACGTAAAATTTAATGCACTTAAAGAGTATGTTCAAACATACACAGCAAAGACCTTTAAATATATATAAAATCTACCTGTTCTTGTTCCTTCATGGCAACTTTAAATTTCTCTCCTTCAGGCAAATGAAATTTCAGTCATATTTGCAAAATTCACCTGGCACTAAGTCACGGCCCTTGCTCCTCTAATTCTGTGGGAAGTTTGTTCCAGGAGAGAAGACAAGTTACCATTCAAGATTATTATTTTGCAACTCACAAATATGAATATAGGGTATTTAGCATAGATGCAGTGTTGTATACAAACCCAGCATTAAATCAAGGAAAGTCTTCTGAATTCCATTGTTCATTATGATCGCCATTTCCTAGCCTCGCCACTTAAACATTCATGTTCAATTCTGACACCTATCCGCTCGACCATTTGAATCTTTTCTTTCCTGAAAGTTGCACAGGTCACGCATTAACACATACATCGGCCAGTAACAAAGAAGAAGAAATCATGTTGCCATAGATGAAATAGGGTCACTGGCTGTTTCTGTCCTCAGGTTCCCCATCATTGCCATAGCCAAGTACTAACAGTGAAAAAACATCAAAAAGACTCTATTATGTGCTCTCTGTGCAAAAATACTGGCACAACTAGGTGATACAGCTAAACCTATCTAATGACTAACAGCTACTGCAAGAAAAAGAAGATCCCTTGTCCCTTTTCCTACGCTCTTCCATCCCTTGCTTGCATGAACATTGTCATTTGATGGTGACGATGGTAAGCCAGGGATTTAGACTGGCAGAAAAATTTCCCCTTTTTTCGTCAGGTTCTCTACCAGTTCAGCTCCTACAACTGGCTGTGGAGACTAGTGAAAAGCAGTTTCGGCAACAGAGAAGCAGCGGGAGCAGGCAGCCACAGATACGTGATTACCTCCTTCTGCAGAAACCAGTTCCTGTATCAGCTTACAAGCACTGCAGCTCTGCACTCTTATATGGAATAAATGTATCTTATTTTATTCCATTCCAGGTAATTCCTCTGAGGTTGGAGAGACTACGTAAAGTATGCAAAGCTTCGTTTGCTTGTGTCTGTGTGTTTTTTAAAGCTCTTTGCACAAACAAAGCTTTAGTTGAAACAAGAAGCAACAGATCAGCAATAAGGAGAGGAATGGAAATTGCTCTTAGCCATGAGTTTCAATCCAAATCACATCAAATATTACACAAAATTTGGCCTTTTTGTCATCTTGGGTATGATTAGGAAGATGTCCCATATAAAATACTATAGTGACCTAGTCTTTCAAAGTAAGCACATTAAGTAGTCTTTATTCATGTAAACAATATCCACATGAGTAATTGCATTAAGGACTATAATGGAACTATTTTTTTAATAGCCATCTGTAAGGGAAAATAAACAATATTTCAGTATATTATCAACCTGCTTCATCCATTTCCCTGAGCCATCAGTCACTATTCTATACCACAATATTCAAAGAAGTGTGTGAGGGGTGGGGTTAGTGATACCAGAAAAATAAATAAAATTGGTGGTCATAATGTACTATTTCCAGATTAGGTTCTAAATTACTGTCCTACTCTTAAGTGACCAGGAAAAAACTGGGTTTTCTTGTTCACATAGTCTATTTGCTTTGTTCATACTGATTGACATGGAAAACAAATGCAGGTTATCTTTCTGCTACACTTCAGCAATTTCAATATGTCATATCAGTCTCAGCGTGTCACCGTAGATAGGAAAGATACAAATAAACTTGCGAAATCTCTCACACACAAAACCCCATACTCACACACAATATTGTTGCATTTTTTCAATAGTTTAATAAGTGTTAGTAGCTGCCACATCTAAGCAATCAAAATCTTATGCAACCACAGCGAAGCCAGGATTTCCAACTAAGCATTCTCTGTTTAAAAATCAAAGACTTATGAATAGAAATACACTGTCCAGTTCCTTCATTCAATTAATTCCAATATTCTTTAATATTTTCTGTTATATCCACCTAAGAGCTGATAAGGAAAAACCTGAATTTGGTTTATTCATACTCTGTCAACATTGGTGGTGATACTGCTGCAGCTGTGTGATCTAATAACATCAGCAACGTCAAGCTTTTTGTTAAAGGTAAAATCTTTGATTTGTCCTGTCATTTGTGTAATTGGGAAAAAAGCAGACAAACTTCTGGGAACATAAGCTTCAGTTTGCTTGTGCGAACACAAAACAAAGCACACCTTCCTTTCAGCTCCACGGGTCAGAGAGAGAATTGGCAGCACAGAAATCAAGAAAAGCAGAGGTGTCTACCATACCAGTCTTAATCCGTTACCTCTGGTATGCAGCAAGCCACTGACTCCCAAAGAAGCACTGGTAGACACGCAGTGACAGGAACCTTACTGAACATGACCTTTAAAGATGGGATTCAAAACCTTTTGAAATCAATGGGTTTGGTTTGATCAGTGGGTTTGGATTGGAATTTCAATCATAGAGTTAAAATTTTGTATTGTCAATAAAAATGACATCTGGATTTGCAACTCAGATATTTCTTCTGGTGATTGCATCTGTAGCACCTACAACAGTGATTGAGCAAAAGATGACATATAGTCTAGATATGTGACTGAAAAGTATGATGAATCAACATTTTTAAATCATGTTTTAAACCATCATTAGAGTTGTCATGTGTTTTTTCATTGAACAGTTCATTTACTGGAAGTACACTATCCAAGCAGTTGTAACTACTTTTGAAATCTAGTCAAATTTGGTTACACATTGAACCTAAAAGTAGGCATCCTTAGAGGGGGGCAAAAAAAAAAATGTTTCCACGTTTTCTTAACTTTATTTTTTAACAGTATTTTTTATTGCTATGTCAAACTTAAGGGATTTTTAAAATTGTAAACATTCTCAAAACAAAGCAAAATATTTTATTTTATTTGGAAAAAAACCCTACTTGGTATTTTTCTTTTTTTTTCTGTTTGGCCAGTGAACTGAAAAATCAATTACAGACACAGCAGTAATTCCTGTGTCCTCAGTGGTGACAAGGAGGCATGCCACAGTTGTGGTACATCTCAGGAAAGGCACTCATGCTGCTTTATTTTCCAGATGACACATGGTGTTGTGCTATAGAATCAGCAGGAAAAAATGATAATTTTGTGCCATCTTATTCTACACTATCATTACATTTCACATGGCTACTTAAAAACTTAGCTATCTATTCCACTGATGCCACACACATTTAAAACATTCATGTAGTTCAAAAATAGTGTACAAATAAAAACAAATACGAAATTTTACTTTTAAAGAGAGAATTTTCTGTAGGGAGAAGGTGCGCTCTAAGTCTAAGACGATCCCTTTTCCAAACACCTAGAACTGAGGATATGCCAAACAACCCTCACCTTAGCACGGCCCTTGGCTAAACACAAAGACCCTGGGGGTCCGGAGTAGCCCCAGGCTGCTAATGAGCACCAAGGGAGCACTTTGACCTGGTGCTCCCAGCATCACCCCAGGGGCACCATCCGCCCCTGGGTCTTGGAGGAAACCCACCGAGATGAGTCAACACAAGACACTGCCTCCCCAGAAAGCCTTGCAGACTAAAGGGAGTTATTGCATATAGGGGTCTAGGACCTGTTAGCGGATGAAGGGGGAACAGAAGTTTGCGATTTTTGTGGAAACAGAAACGTGTGCGACTCGTCATGGAATGCTTAGTGGAAGAACCAGCGGCAGGGAATGGGAAGGGGTCAGGGTGCACTGGGGAGAAGCAAGCATGAGTCGATAAAGGGGACAAGATAAGAGGGGCCAGTGAAGTATAAACAGCAACTGATCAGTACGCTTGCCTGGCTGAGCCTTGTACTCAAACACTGCAAGCTACCTACATTCTCACTGAATCCCATTTCTATCTTTTTTGTGGGTGAACTCCTTTCTCTGAGTGGGTATGTGTGAATGCTAGGGAAATTTCAGACAGACTGGTGATAGATTAAGAGATCTGACTACCTGCAACTGACATGGGATCACAAACCTCATGGGCTCGTGAATCCGAGTGAAAGCAACTGGCCATATGGAGGCACCTCAGACCAACTACCAGTCAGGCTGAGGGTCTAAGACCAGCTACTGGAGTGATCCATTTTGTGTGTTTGTGTATATATGTAACTCCCTCCACTAGCAGATTTCCATCCTGACCAGCCAGGGAACAGGAAGAGAATGGGGCCATCCATTGTGTGATTGTCGTATGCATTAACTTGGGTGCCAAGAAAAGCACTTTGTCCTGTCTGCACTGATCTGTGTGGCTGGCTCTGTGTGTACTATGCGTGTGTGAGTCTGTGTGTTCATCTATATGTGTCTATAGAGCATACAGGCTCAGCCTCGCCATTGGCAGAACCTGGAGATAAGGAGCCTCAGCAGCCTCACATCTACTCAACGACTGTATTCACCAGCCTCTAACAGATGCGAGCATTAGAAACCTTTTGGGAAGAAAAAGTAAGCAAGGAAGACAGAGGCAGCATTTGGCAAAATCACATTCAACCCTCAGCCTTCGCTTCTAAGAAATATACACAGACTGTCAAGATAATTCTCTCATATTAGGCAGGTTACCCACAAGATCAGCAGATCAATAGCTGTCGAGGGGGACATGCCAAAACACTGCAGGGAGTCAAGCAGAAGAGTTCCCCTGTTCGATGAGAGCAGTCCATCCCACGCCAGAGGACATGCAGACCTATTTTTTTGCTTGATTTGGGTAATGCTGTGATGTGGACAACTCCTTCCCATGCAAATATTTCCTAAACCCCTACAAACACACCTTATTGACAGGACTTTGAGGTCTATTTACTGCATTCACATTTTCATGCCTTGAACCTCAGCTATAGCTATTACAAGTCACTTGGTCACCTTGGGCACTGAAAAAGTCCAGACAGACAGAGCACACACTGTGCTCTACATACACCACCACTTAAAAGTACACCATTGCTTTTCATTTCTCTTTTACTCTAATGTCTCTTGCATCTTGGGACAGGTTCTCAGGTGAATCGTTAAAAGCTGATTGCTTGGACAGATTATTTTTGCAGTGCCACCTATAGGTAACACATACACAAAAGATCCGGCTAACTGCAGCTCCTCTCAGGTTTCTTGGATTCAATGCAGTGTTTTCTCTCCTGAGAGAACCATTTTAAAATAACAAGAGTAATTCTTGACAACTGTTTATTCTGCCCAGCTCCTCTCATCAGGCTGCCTCTACCATACAATTAACCCGGTTAGTCCACTTGGGTGAAGGATGGTAAGCAGAGTTCATATGCCAACACTATGCAGACAGCTTCTCTGGTAGCCTTTAAAAACCGAGCTAATGAATGGTTTGCCACAGTCACATTGCCAAGCATACTTTTCTGCACAGTGCCAAGGAAAAATCTCATCCATCAGCTTGTCTGCCAGCCACCAGTTATAGCCATCTGTGTGGGAAGACTTTTTCCCTTTCGGAAAAAAAATCAAGGAAAACTACAATGTAAGCATTCCCCTGAGAAGAGCTCACTAATGGCCCAGTGAGATCAAGCCTCAGATATTTCCATGGCACTACCTATGCACTGAAATGGAATGAAGGATTGAGTTATCTCCATTAAGAGAGAAAAAGACTTACTGGAATAACACAGCAAGCTGGCACAGTCCCAGCTGATCACACAACCTTTACAAACATAAAACCGCAGATGGAGCACTTCATGTAGGATCTCTTGGACCTGGAGAGCTTGCAGCCATCTGACTTTATTCTCCTGGCCTTACTGAAGCTAATTTTATTCAATCAGTCCTTTGGCAGGTGTGAGCCAGTCTTACTCAAATAAGCTTATCTCCTCTCTCACAAAAGTCAGAGCCTTTATACAGCAACAGCTACAAATGACACCTTAGAATCATAGAATGGTTTAGATTGGAAGGGACCTAAAATATCATCTAGTTCCAACCCCCGTTGGCCAAACTCCAGTTTGGCCTTTATGCCAAACTTTTAGCCAAAGACACAGGAACTCAAATTTTCAGGTAGCCTGAAGGATAATTTCCTCTTTTTCATGTGACCCCCCTCTCAGCCTAGAGTGTCACCCTCCCTAGGTCCTGCTTTCAATTTTGAAATCAGATGATTGCTAGGCTCATGAAACCACAGAAGGTTCAGAGACAAGACTACAAGCAACGATCTTTCAGGATCTTGCAGCTCTTTATATGTTCGCCCACTGGAAGAGGAGGAGAAAAGGAGGCTTCTGCACGTTTGCCCAGTCCTCAAAACGAGCTCAGCTCCCCGGCTGCAGCCAGCCCACCAGGTCTCTCACTGCCTACCACCGCAGGTGCCCAGGGTGGACCTGCTCCACCATAGCCACCCTGTTTGCTGAGCAGCGGAGCAGACAGGGGAGCAGGCTGACGACAGCAAAGGCTGCGTGTTTCCCTGTGGGCCAGAAATGGAGCCGCTTTGCCTTTTGCAGGCAAGAGGCTTCCTGCACCACTTCTCTAGCGTCTGTGGGCTGACACCATCCACGAGACGAGTCTGTGTAGAGCTGGCAGAGAAACACCCAGGGCGAGGTGCAGTTTATAAATACTACAAGAAGTCAAAAGCCCCAGTATCTCTGAGGTTGTTATCAAACATGTTAAGCAAACGATATATTAAAGTGTGCAGACATTTTGTAAATTAACAGGCTGAGGTTTGAGATTACTAATTATATGATTTCACAGAGAAAAAAGACCAATCCGGCTCTCAGGCACTCAAAAGAACATTTGGCACAAAGATTTTTTATTCTCTCCTACTCTCTCTGTGGGCCTTCTGCCAAATATCTCGACTCAGCAAGAAGCAGTAGCACATGTCTCAGAGCAGCCTTCAGCATCTGACAGAATACAAAAAAACCCATATTTTTTGCTCAGTCTCAGGGCTTCAGAAGCCTGTAGTTTACATAGTTTATGGGGAATACGTTTCCCCTGTTTCCTTAGATGACTCTCATTATTAATTTTCTTTTCTTTCTAGCCAACCCAGATGGTCTCAGGGCACATTGTACTAGATGACAAATTAACATGTTCTCAGAGACGCATCAGAAAAAAAGAAAAGATAGGGTTTTTTCTACCCCCACGTATCTGAATGACCCTCTGGCACACAACCCTCACCTGAAACAACATCTTAAGAGAAGTGCTGTGTATGGCAGTCTCTATGAAATAGGATTACTGTAAAAAGGTGGAGAGGTAAATTCAATAGTCCTTTTGAACTGCCTGCTTTCAGGCTTCTCGTGCTTATTAGAAAACAGCTCAAGCACCGCAGTGGACTTTAGGTGCCTCTGTGGAGACAGCAGCTGAAGCCTAGGGAAGGACAACCATGGTTTCCCCAAAGAAAGGATGCAGCTGGATCCTTGTGCTCTATTTCCATCTCAACACACATCTAGCTTCTTATGTGTGATCTTGCTTCCACAATTAAAGTATTTATTTATTTATTAAGGAGCAGAAACTTATTTAGGTAATAGACCTCAGTAACAAGGAGGTCAATTCATATTTAAGCACCTGGACGTCACCATGAATTCCATTGTCAAGGTATTTACACATTATTCAACTTTTCTTTTTAAAAAATTACGCTTAGCGCCCCTTATTCAACCCATGCTAAGATCCTTCAAGGTTAGGAAAGCAACAGTCCCCCAAACTTATTTGGAAAGCCTGTAATAAATGTTATCAAAAAAGAAGAGTAAAGAGAAAGCAATGACTTTCAAAGTAAGCAGCACAAAGATTTTTTTCTAAGGATGAATATGAACATCACTTGTTTAATATCTATATTGAAGAACTATTAAGCTGATAAAACCTAGAATACATGCTATAGCAGAAGCACTCTGGGACTTCAGTAATGACATGATAGAAACCCCTCAGTGAGGTCAAGGTAGACTTCTCAAAATTCTGCCAAATTCAAGATTCCCATTATGCAGAATTTTTCCAAACATAATATTCAGAATACTGAGTCATTCTATATCCCTCTTTAATACAGAAAGGCAGTTATGAACACCTGTGCACCCATTCATCTAGAAAGGATATTTAAATAAAAATATACCATAAGATTCTGAAAATACTTTTTCACATTCATATGTGTGTGTACACTCATCACATATATATGTGATGAAATTTAACATAACTTATCTATAAAAAGCACTTAACTTTTTTAATTCCATATTTTAAAACTTCTCTAAGATATTTGCTTGCTTGCTTGCTTGGCTAGTTGTTTTTTACAGATAGAGTTTTAGTTAGTATGTCGATTTTTTTGTTTTGGCTTTGTTTTGCTTTGCCTTATCTATTTTCATGACTGGACAGAATGGTATCTCTGTGCTAATTTAAAGTTTCTTTAATTCTGTAATGTATTTTTATAATACATCACATTCCATTTTGCAGCTCTGTAATGCATTTTTACCTAATCTGTCAATTAAACCAAATTATCAAATATACCTTGAAATATTCCTCCCACAAACTGCAGGCACATATACGCACACTCATCTTTCTGAAAACTATGTAACTGTTTTTTTCTTTTTCCTTTTCCACCCCTGCCTTCTAGGACTTCCCCACAGTGCTTCAGACTCCCCCATGTGTGTTAAGAGAAACTCCGTAGGATGTCCCAGCACACAGTTCACCATCTGAAAGAAAGATCTTAATTTTAAGTTTCAGCTTGCTTCTGTAGAGCCCCAGGCAAGCTCTTTGAAGTGCAGAGTCAGGGGAGGAACTTAACTCAGGCCTTTAGAAAAAAACTGCTAACAAGGCACATGTCTAGTCCTGTGAAATCCCCTCTTTTAGAGTGATCTCCCCTGCTACAACCTTCTCTCTACATTATTGATTCCGTATAAATAGCAAGTCTCTAAGCCATGGGCATGATGAATCAATAAGTATCTAGACAGAGTCTATGAATTGAAACTGGATGGCCTGGGAAGAGGCTGGCTATTCTTCAAGATAGAGGAAAAGAAAGCACATTTCAACACGCAAAGTAAAAGAGGAGAAACCGCCAGGAGAGCCATTCAGAGCTGTGCAATCAAGAATATTTTTGCTCAAGGATTCCCAGTAGACAATACTTTCAGATATCTCTTCTTGCTGAAAAGGTATCTTTTAAGATGCTCCTAGCAGACTCCCTGGCACTTGTTTCTGAAGAAACTCTGGTTAATAGAAGCTGTTGATAGGAAACATATATACCACTCTCATTGCTATCCAAAGTCAGAAGCTGCAAAACTATCACAGTTCCCAGAACTCCAGAAGCATGCTTTGTAAAAACTGTCAGGTAATGAAAGCATCCGAAGTAATTCACACCTTCAAAAGAAACCTATTAAAAAATAAGATGGGGGGGGGGAATCATAATTACTCAGGGACTTTTTCAGACAATGAGGACATGGCTTCATGCTTGGCATTTTACCCTGTATCTCTACAGAAGCTCATACATTGCACCCAGGGATGCAAGAGGCCATGCCAGGCCAGCTCAGGATCCCTTTTCGGTACTGTCTATCCATGAAATAAGCCAGGCACCTTGTGTATCTAGACTACTGCTGAGACACAAGTACGGAGCGCAGCAGAGCTTGCTGGGCAGCTCTTGGGCATGAGCTTGACAGGACACCTGGAGCAGGATGCGAGTAAATTATTAGTAAACGAATTTTACATCACCCCAGAGAGGATAAGCCTCCTGCATTTTACATGAGACTCACAGACCAGCCAAGAACCGTGCCTCCTACCATGGAGCAGGAGGAAGGCTACAGTGCTGTGCTGCTGCTGAAAGGGGTGGTGAAGGGTCTGCTGTTCAAGGCAAGCTTCCCACCCTCACCAGGTCCAGCTCCCGCAGCTCCTCCTCTGCCATGTTGCCCAACACTCAGATCCATTCTTCCCCCACAAGAGCCAGAGCAATGCTCCCAAAGCTGCTGGGAATGAGGCACCTTCCAAGCTGTTGTGTCAGTGCCAGAGACTGCTTCTGCCAAAGGGAGAGTCTGAAGAGGCATCCACAGTTCTCACACCTTTCTTACCACTGTGAAAGGGCAAAGGGGAAAAGGAGAGGGGTAGGCCCTCAGGGAGCAATGGAAATTAAAAAAAAAAAAAAAAAAGAAAAGGTCAGATTTTAATTCAAATGTTGTTAATAGGAACTTGCAAGGAAGGACTTAATATATAGGCAAATGATGACGTGCACATAAAATTATAGCATCCATATACTGGCTGTATACATTTTTATGGCTGCATATTCTTTGATCGTTTTGCTCCTTTACTGTAGGATTCTCCTCACAGAGGTAAAGATTAGAACCTCAAAACTTCAACCCTCAGATCACTCTGAAGAGTGCATTTTAGTTAAATAACTGAAAGATCAGTAGATTGAGAAGCAGTTGTTATCTGTGGGATAGTCTGCATACACTCTTTTTTAAGTCCTAAGTGCGAAGCTGAATGCCATGTACAATACATAGCAGTGAGGTGTATTTGTCTTGCAGTGCCCAACAACATGTCAAAAACGACAACAGACGAGTGGCCATTTATAAATATCTGTAGAGCTGTGCCTCTCTTCAAGGTTAGATGAAATTGTTATGGGGAAATAACCAACTATCCACAGTTCCTTAGAATTATCTACACTGACTCACAGCGAGTATTGTCACTGCTTTAGTTCTAAAACGCACACCAGAAAAAATACATGAGCATTAAATAACTGTCCAGGTCCATGGCACTGATATTTGGTGAAGGGAGCCAAGCATAATCTTCTTTAGCGTCTGGAAGACTCACAAACAAGAATTGCCTTCCCCTTCGATTCACCACCTTAAAAGCTGAACCGCAAGGGGATACACTGTAGGATTTGACAAAGCGCCATTCATGAGATACCTTGTCTGATCGCATACACAAATCTAGTGGGAGTTTTATCTTCACAGGGCTCACAAGTCAGGGAAATCTTGAGAATAATCCTAGCGCATATCCTCCAGGTGCAGCTGTAGTTAGCAGAGCATTGTAAAACAAAATAAAAAGATGGGGAAATCAGAAACTGAAGATGCAGCAGAGTGAGCCAACCTTTCCTGATTTCAGTGGTACAGCCTTGCTTTAACACCTAATTCTTTACGTGAAAGTGCTGCAATGCCTAGGAGTTATACTGCGACTGGGCACCTATAATTTCTAAGGAATAAGGCACACAATAAAAAAGTAAACATGGACCCTGTGAATTTCCTTTTATTTCACACACAACTACTCTGATATTTGTGGTTTGGGACTGCTCTTCGCTTGGATTTTTACTTTAGCAAATACGCTGCATAATACAGATGCTATCTGATTATTTCGGATCCTCTGTCTTACCTCTTCAAGGGAGTGGCATGTTCATCCACATATCCTTTCCCGTACAGTCATTTCTAGAGTCTAGCAACAGATGTATTACATGAATATGTTGTCAGCTGAATGAACAGAAACCAAATTTCAGCAGTGCATGCATGGTTCAGAGCCCCAAAAGCAATCTACTGCAGTGTCTGAACCCGCAAACTGGACAGACTTGCGGGAGTTTTCTCCCTGCTTCTTTTTTTCAGGTATTATACATATGCATGCATACATACATACATATACAGTCAAGGACATATAAGAAAATGTCTCTAAGTAGAAGGCTCCAAAACTTTAACACAGCGATGCATCTTGACATTTTTTATTCACTTTCTGAATCTTTATACCATCATTTATTTTATCATTATAACAATAAAGAACGTGGGGTTTCCACTGTTCTCTACAAAAGCAAAGGCACATGTCACCATACACTGGATGTCTACAGCTTTGGCACCTAATCTAAGCTGGACATCCCTGTACAATCAATGCAGAGCTAGGGAAAGAAGCACTCCCAGGAGGTAATACCTGAATTTTAAGCGTGCAAGACTAGATCTCTCCCAAAGGGAAAAAGCTACATCAGCAGAGACTTGACTTGGTCCCTGGTTAGTCATTTCTTTTGTGAGGTTACCCTCATGAGAATCTGACATTACCACAATACTGAAAGAGGCCTAACAGAAGGCCAGCGCTCTGTGACCATGTCTGCTCTGGGACTGATAATATATATGTATAACTAAACCAAGCTAAAATATATCCACTGATTTATCCTCCACTGGAAAGTTGACCTCTAAGATCTCAGACATTTGCCAGGACTCAGCAGAGGGGTGTCTTTCAGGTCCAAATATAACACTAAAGTCAGAGGAGGAAGCAAAAGGACATTTGAGGAACATACTCCCCTAGCTATTATTTCGGGAGCTTTTAAAATGTTACTAGTTTTGGTAGCAGCATATTTAGACCGATTTTCAAAGCTCTCTTTAAACAGTGAACTTTCTCCTTCAAAGAAAAAAAAATTGAAACTTAGAAGACTCAGACAGACCTCCTGGATTTAAAATACAGAACTGATTTATTTCCTCATTGTAGACAACGCACTTTATTAAAGGGACACAGAAATAGTCTGAAGCTTATAAATCCCACTCTGTATCTGTAAAATAACATTTCCACATTTTTCTGCAGGTTGACAGTAAGAAAGAAATCTCACGTGTCCCACCCATCTCCTCCTTAATTATTCATTTGCTATGGATGAACCTAGGAGATTTTTCCATAAAATAAATAAAGTACAAAATAAATGCCAAACATAAAAACTTCATTAAAAACTATTGAAATTGTTACCCACCAGCAGTCATTGCTATGAAAAATTGATTGATGTTTTATAGTTTAACAATCCTCTCCTACAATGACTCTATTGGGATAAGCCATAATTTGGCATTTTCTCATATTTTTAGTGTGGGTCATAATGCTGCTTAAGTGTAGACTGTTGTATTCCTAGCACCTGGCAGAAGAGCAAATTAGTTTATAATCACTCCCACAGATCTGTTCGGACAACAGAACAGACTTTTAGGAGAGCTTTTCTGGTAGCCAAGATGAGTTTGATAAGTGGGGCTTTTTACATTGTTTTTCTTACACCACTGTTTGGTGTGATAGTTTTAAATGTGAGACCCTCACAGCATTTATTGTATATACCAGTTAAAAATGCTCAAGACTAAGTTATATTTGAAAATAGAAGCAAGAACTAGACTTGAGAAAGGTTATTTGCTTCAACAAATTCATTATTTTTAGAAGTACTTTCAATACTTACCATCAATAGTACCCAACAGACTAGCAATGTTTATTTCGAAAAGATGAAAGAAGAATGAGGGTGAAATATCACCTGTGAGGAAATAAACCACATGAAATGCAAAAAAAAAAAAAAAAAAAAAAGAGTACTATTTCCATGTGCCATACAGACTGCTCTAATTTAGTTTTGCTCTTTCAGCAAAACCTCAAGTTTTAAATGCCTATGACATGAACATAAAAAGTTGCTAATCTACTGGTGGAGGTCTTAGTCCAATATAATTAAAATACTTTTGTGTTTTGCTATTACCAAAAATAGTTGATTGATTCTGAACATTTTTGGGGTACTACTATAACTAAAGAACAGCTGTTCTAGAATATGGCATTTTTACAGGCGATAATATGCAGTGGTCCTTCTGGTATTTTTTTTTTGAAGAAAATTTAAAATGACACCAGTTTAAAAATTGTTTCTTTTTCTCTAACATTAGGTATTACTTCAGCTCTGTGAAGTACAATATACCTAACCCCCGTCTGGTAGCTAAGCTCTTTTCTTCTGTCATTTTCCTCTATACGAGCTGTTTTTCAGAGCAAACCCAGGAAAATGTAATGACTGTAATGTTGTGACAGAGGGAGGGTGGGAAATATGTAGTCCTTAAATCGCTTAGCAGAAAGCACATCTAATGATGCAGGGCAAAAACTGAAACGTCAAGAAAGGCATGAGATAAGATTGGTGAGCACTGGTCCTTGCACTGGCGTAATGGGGATCCTCCTAATGCCCCACTTTTTAGCAGTTTACATCCCATCCCATCTTTTTCTCTAACATTAAGCAGGGGGCCTGACTGCACTTCATTCCCGCAGTCCTCCAAGGGCAGTTTCCAGGGCTGATGTGACAGCAAAAAGCAAAGAGCCTCTGTGCTCAACTAAACTACATTACAAATAGGAGTGGCATAAGTAGGATGAAAGGTTAATTCTTTTCTCAGATGTTTCCAGGGCATAACCTCTGCAGGATGCCCTTTGTCTTCTGCAATCCAGCTTTCTAGTATACTATGTATTGTTATGATGAAGGATAAAATATGCAAAAATATGGATTATTTACTTATCATAAATGAGATTTTCTGGATTTTCCCATGTTCTGAAAAGGTAGGAATAGGCATGGAAACAGTATTTTTATTTTCCTAAGGTGTTTTTCAACCAAAACTAGAAGGAGAAAATCCATCCATCACTGGATGGATAGATGAGGGGAGGGCAGTGGATGTTGTCTACCTTGACTTCAGCAAGGCTTTCGACACCATCTCCCACAGCATCCTCATAGGCAAGCTTAGGAAGCGTGGGTTAGATGAATGGACGGTGGGGTGGATTGAAAACCAGCTGGCAGATAGAGCTCAGAGGGTTGTGATTAGTGGCACAGAGTCTGGCTGGAGGTCTGTGACAAGTGGTGTTCCCCAGGGGTCAGTCCTGGGTCCAGTCCTGTTCAACATATTCATCAATGACCTGGATGAAGGGGTAGAGTGTACCCTCAGCAAGTTTGCTGATGACACAAAACTGGGAGGGGTGGCTGACACACCGGAAGGCTGTGCTGCCATTCANTTTCTTATGAGGAAAGGCTGAGGGACTTTGGTCTTTTTAGTCTGGAGAAGAGAAGACTGAGGGGAGATCTCATCAATGCCTATAAATACTTAAAGGGAGGGTGCCGGGAGGATGGCACCAGTCTTTTTGCAGTGGTGCCCAGTGATAGGACAAGAGGTAGCAGGCGCAAACTGGAACATAGGAAGTTCCATCTAAACATGAGGAGGAACTTCTTTCCTTTGAGGGTGGCAGAGCACTGGAACAGGCTGCCCAGAGAAGTGGTGGAATCTCCAACTCTGGAGACATTCCAAACCTGCCTGGACACCATCCTGTGCAACCTGCTGTAGGTGAACCTGCTTTGGCAGGGGGCTTGGACTTAGATGATCTCCAGAGGTCCCTTCCAGCCCCTGTGATTCTGTGATTCTGTGAGTCTGTGAGAAGAGAGATTTACACAGCCTTCATATGCACAGCATGCAGCAGTGTAACAAGATGGCACAATATTAGTCTTCCTCCTTCCTTATTTAAACTTTTATCTTCTCTCAGATACAGTTATATTTGCTCTTAATATCTCTGGCAGATGTTGTGGGGTGAATGATGCAATTAAGAAGACAAAATTCCCATTTCTTCCAGATGCTTATTTTCTCAATATTCACTCACTGGAAATATATTTACTTTCCACTCTGCGGTGTCTAGCAGTTAGCACACCTTCTGGGTTCCATTTCACAAAATTTCCACAGTTAATCTGACACATGCCAATGCATCTTAGATGAAAGTTTAGCACCAGTAATCTTTTTTTTCTATCGGTAGTAAATTTACATAACATAACAAAATTGAGCAAAGTTTTAAATAAGTATTTTTCATTGCGTTGTTCATAGGTAAAATACTTTCTGCTATCTGTCATCTTTTTAAAACTTAACTTCCGTTTTCCGTACTCTTCCAGCTGACTGAAGGAATTAAAGATGATTTCAGCCTTTTCTATGATTCATTCTTTTCACTGAGATTGAATTACAGGCGTAACTGCTTCATCTGTGCTCCCTTCTCATCAGACACATACATAATCTTGGGTTCAAATTGTGGATCCAGAACAATTCTGACCTTCCCAGCAACTCAGCCAGTCTCCTACAAACCCTAGCTCTCCTCTCACACACGGTCCTGGAGCACAAACTCAGCTGAAGCAATTCTAATAACCTGCACCTAAAAATACAATGGCACAATGCACCCAAGATTTGTGTTGGTCTTAACAGAACATTTTTCTCAGGCATATCCTTTCCGCAGCTCTGCATTCACCCAGAATAACCCACACATTCAGCTTTATACTTCAGTCATTCAAGGACACTTGATATTGAAGCCAGAAGTATTTCGCAAAAAGAATTCTAAGTCTACTGCATTTACTTAAGAACAATTTCACTACAAGAGTTATACAAATCTATGGGGAAAAAAAGAACAAGACAGACTTGGCAGCTCTTGCCTCAGCCTCCTCATCGCTACAGACAGAATTCTTGCTCAGCCTGGTAAAAGAGAGCTGCACAAAGCAGACTGCTTTTTTATGATATTCCTGCTTTCTGTCATCTAAACCCCCAAGCCAGCCTCCATTCTCCAGTAAGTATGCCATGACTTTGCTCCCATCTTTGTGGAGAATTGGGTTTTTCTTGGTCACAGTTAAATGGTACTTTCACACTTTAATGGGAAGGTCAAAATTTCAGTATTATCCCTCTGCAAATTTCAAGAACTCTTCCTGACTTTCTGTGTATTTTAGCTCAACAAAGAGAAACGGAGCAAATGCCAAATCCAGGTTTTACAACCAAATCTTTTTTAACACAACAGAATGACATTTGCAGAATGATACGCAGATATAAATGAATCTGTCACAGACCAAATTTCACTGGCTTCTGAACTGCAACATGAGACTCCATTTGAACAGTAGAAATAAAATAAGACCTTTACAATTTTATTCGGACATTATGACCCTGATACAGGAGAAGAATTATTAGGCAGATAAAAGAACAATATCCAAACTGAGTCCTCCTGCTAAGAGACTTTCCAAAAGTTCCAGAAGGTTTCCAATAGTTTGCAAAGTCTTTGGTATATGAATTCAGGGAATTCACACCTGCACCGAAAGCTTGGATTCCCACTTTGTGAAAGGAATGAGCTCTGAAGGGTGTTTCAGAGCACCCAAGAGAGATGCCTAAAACTGGGTATTGTGGAAAATTCCCTGAGTTTTCAGTTAGGTTTCAGTTAGGTTTGAAAAGCACCTACTATTATGTGAAGCTCCCACAAATGAATGAAAATCATTTTAAAAACACTAAAATGGTTCACATAAGCTATTTCATCAGTGATGACCTTGCCTTTTTCTCTTTCATCCAAGTCTCTCATATCACTGCGTGCATATGCATACACATACGCACGCATACAGACACAGGCTTTGCTGCTTTGGAGCTGTTGGTTTGTGCAGCTTAGGCTCAGATCAATTGCCTTATCTTCTGAACAGGTGAGACCCTTTTACAAATTTACATTGAGTCCTTTACAGTTGGACTCGGTGATCTTATAAGTTTTTTCCAAACTAAATGATTCTATGATTCCATAATTCTAAATCTATACTACAGTGGCAATTCTAAATCTATACTACAGTGGAAGACTGTCCCAGTGAGCCTTAAAATGGTAAATCTCCCTCAGCACCCCCAAGGAATAGAATTAAAAAATTTTGTTCAGAAAGAAACTTCATAAATTGCAACCCAAAACACATAAAGGATTTTTCTCCTGCTATTCCCCAGAATAGCTGACTGTTTCTGAATATTTCCTTGGCACTTGTATGACTAAAGAACAGCTGTTCTAAAATATGACATTGTGCAAGCAATCACTTAACACTGATACAGAGTAAATTCAGTGAAGAGTGTCAAGAGAGAAGGGCACGGTCTTTAGACATCATCAGCAGAAAATTAATGCAGATGGAAGTTAGATTAACATATCCCCTGAATGCTATAGAAATAATCTCCGCATGGGATGTGATTTTTCCAGGTACAAACCTCCCAACCTGAATATGTGAAAGCCCCTGAGTTGGGTAACGGGGGTGTGAAGTAGATACCCGCATACATATGGGGCAGTTATCACTGCATGTACGGAATGTATATTGGATGTATGGAATGTATGTTAGAAAGCCTGAGGGGCAGTGCAGAAAGCTTTAAGACCAGCACTGGGATATATGACCTCCATACCTGAAACCAGATCTAGACTGTGAAGATAGAATTGGCCCTAATCCTACCACTACAGTAATTTTACATATCCAGACACTGTTAAGGATCAGACTCTAATTATAATGTGATATTGACCCATTATACTTGACGTATAAAAATGACATCATATTAACATGTTGAATTTGGAGAAAACATAATGTAAGGGAAACGGTAAACTATTCACATTTTCCTTTCAATTATGTTCTTGTTTGATAGTCCCAGACATCAATAAAATTTTATGAGCGTTTCTCTGAGGAAAAAGACAGGAAAAAACAAAGTTGTTAACCCAGTGCAGAAAAATCCACTTGGTTCCTCCACCAAAGAAAGCTTTTCAGGGTCTTGGACATAAACTTTGTACTAGTCATGACCTTCCAATATACCTCAAGATACCATCTGAGCTCCAAAGCTGTCAGAAGACCTGGATGCAGCTCTTCTACAATGCATGGCAAATTCCAAGGCTGGAAACTACAACGAGAAGACACATTCCTGCACATATGGATTCACACTTCTGGAGTAATTCAGTAGACTCTTGCTATCAGCATTAAGTATTTATATAAATAGACAGAGAATGGCATTTCCTCAAAAGGTTTTATTTGTGCAAACTCACTCTGATATTTACCATTAAAATTTTGTAATCATTTTCCCATTTATGACGCCTATACTACCTGTCTGTGCCGGAAAAATCCTCTTTAAAGACAGCGTAGCCAAGATGATAGTGAAAATATTTCCAGAAAGGGAGGAGGGCCTGGGGAGTGGGCACAGGCAGCTGCAGCAACTCCATTGGCTCATTGTGGCATAGTATCCTGCTTTATGGTGTATGACAGGAGTCTCCAGGTCACTAAACAGTCCTTCTCTTCCTCCCTGATCACAGCTGCATCTAACATCCATTGCTTTCCTTTTCTGCTCTAAAGAAAAGTTTATTTAAGACATTATCTAGGACATGATATACATTTAGGCAAATGAAAAACTCAGAATATAATTGTAATCCTAGAAAATAATATTTTAAATGTGGAAATGCTAACAAAAATATACTACTATATGCTACATTAATTGAGCACTTAACAAGTTAATGAAACAACAAGGAAAATTCTGATCAACAGATCCAAGAAAGTGGTGCTATTAAACCAAAACTAATTGAATAAAGATGACTATCAAGGGGGGCTAACAATTTCTTTCATACTATTTTTATGGGTTTAGTCAAAACTGTGGCATGCAAAGGTAAACACTCTGTTTTCCTAGGTAAAAGGATAAAGGAATCTAGCAGAATGCATTACTTAGTATACGTAACAAATCAACAGGACTAATTTGAAACCAAGAATATAAAATTGCAAAACTAGATCTGATTCGCGTATTAGGGAAATGTCAACATTTACTCGTGACAGGAGAAAGTAACACCAGGGTAAGCATACTATCAGTGTTTGTTCAGTCCTAACATCTTAAAATATTTTCCTAACAAAAAAGCAAAGGAAAGCGTAATCTTCCAAAACAGAAATTAGCTACAAAACCAGCTGATTGGTGGGCCAGCTATCCAAGGGAAGATAACATTGCTAATAAATGAAAAGGCTGAAAATGTTAAAAAGTTTGGTATTTCAAACTGTAAAATCAACTATGTAACTTTTACACGAATATAAACTTTTGTGCCATCGTCTCCTTTCCACTGCAACACAAAATCTGAATATATTTAACGAAAAGAACCTGGGTACTCACTCATGGGAAGTTAATAAAAATTTGCAATTGGGATTACAAGATCAGGCCCAATATAAAGAACTGCTATGCACTTTCCTTTTACTTGTCTTAGAAATACATCCAGAAACCGTAATACCTGCCAAATATAAACAGAAATATTTTTAAATAATAAGTATAAAGGAAAATGCATGATATCTCATTGCGACTCTCTAACATCTCTCTCCGTGGCTGCCTCAAGGACGGCCATGTTTCACCGCCCAGGTGGTGCTGGGAATGAGGGCAAAATGAAGGCAGCCATTTGCTGCGATGGAGCTGGCAGCACAGAGAATAAGTAAGTGTGTGATGATGATGATTAGGGGACTGGAGTACCTTTCTTATGAGGAAAGGCTGAGGGACTTGGGTCTTTTTAGTCTGAAGAAGACCGAGGGGGGAACTTATCAATGCTTACAAATACTTAAAAGGAGGGTACCAGGAGGATGGGACCAGTCTTTTTGCAGTGGTGCCCAGTGATAGGACAAGAGGTAACAGGCGCAAACCGGAACATAGGAAGTTCCATCTAAACATGAGGAGGAACTTCTTTACTTTGAGGGTGGCAGAGCACTGGAACAGGCTGCCCAGAGAGGTGGTGGAGTCTCCGACTCCGGAGACATTCCAAACCCGCCTGGACGCCATCCTGTGCAACCTGCTCTAGGTGAGCCTGCTCTGGCAGGGGGGTTGGACTAGATGATCTCTAGAGGTCCCTTCCAACCCCTGTTATTCTGATTCTGTAAAACTCTGCTATTGCCATGATTTCTGCACCCATGTTCCAGTGAACCATCAGATCTACTGGCATGTTGGAAATCAGAGAAAATTATTTTCCTTTATACCCTGGCAGAAGGCCAAGGAATGTTATCTACTGAATTCCACAGATATTGTATTAACATTTTAGATTGCAGTGACAGATACTAATATGAAAGTGTTTGACTGACTGTTCTATTTTATCTTCAAGCAAATGGCAATTTTGGGATCAGGTTCTGATCCTAATATAGCTGAAACTTTCAATTAATGCCCAAGCTAGATAAGAACATCTAATATCTTTCTTCCCCATGTCTGCTAAAATAACTATCATCTTCCTTTGTTTCTGTATTTAAACATTAATTATGGTCAGAATTAAGTTAGTGGAAGCTGCACACAAAGCATTCTCATTTAAGAGAAGCTATCTCTGGGACAAACTTCCACAAGAGGTAAGATTATCCACGTATAAGATATTTAGCAAATATGACAAAAGAGTTTGATGAAGCAGGACTGACAGATCAACAATAGATGAGTGGATGCCGCCATCTAATATTTTGACAGACCCCACTGGCATCTTCCAGCCTCTCTTGGTAGCACCTAAGGCATCCACACACACGTCTCTACATCCTTGCAACTTCCCTCATCTAAAGATTAGGCAGTTTTCTCCTACCTAATTCAAGTAAAGAACCTGGGAATATGAAGAACAACTCTTATATCCTTTGACAAGTCCACACAACCAGAAGGTGGACATTGAACAAATGCAATTTTGCCATAGTGTCAGATCCCTCACCAAATGTTATGGTACAGGCACTTCAAAAAAGGGCAAACTGAGGAAAAAATGGTACTGTTGCTGCCTACCCTTTCTATTAGAGCCCATATCAGAGCCCGTATCATGGAACTGGGAGATATGCGTTCGGTGACCTCTTCAGCTCAAAGTGGTTCAAACCACATATCTTATGTCCCCAAAGAATGCTATTATGCCCAACAGGACTCCTTCAGGAATGAAGGAGAACAAGAGGGAGCATGCAGCTATCTAGCAGTTACTTAGCTGGAAGGAGGGATGTCTTTTATCTGGTTTCCGTCCTCTGCACTAAGGGTACTTATTGCTTTTAAAATTGAACACAAACACACTGCATTATGAATGCTGTCTTCCACACAGTGTAAAATCTTCAACAGAAAGGACAAAGAAACATTCGTACTACAACACTGTAACTTCATGATGAAGGCACTTCTACAGAAAGACAAAGGTTTGAATACTTCAGAGGTCTCACATGTACTAGTTAGGGCTGTTCTTATCTAGACGCTGACTCTAAACACTAGGAATGTAGATCTCAAACACCAAAATGATAGGCAACCCCTAATCTTCCTGAATAAACTAGACAGCATTGTTTAGCTGCAATGTGTTGTAGGTTTTTACCCAAGCTTCTGAACATTGTTGTTAGTAACCTGCACAGTCTCAATGAAATGACACCAGAGTAAAGAAGTGATACAGTCCTTCACCAGCCCTTCTGAATGATTGTAACCTCCAATGTGATTCCCAGCAGTAGAACCAGTTACATATATTCTGCAATGTTCCAGTTGATACAACGTTCAAGAACTTTTGGTATGATTTTTCATGCAAAATGCAATGAGACCAAAGTCAGTCAGAGGTCTGTGGTGGACCTTTTCTTACAGAGTACCCTAAAACTTCAGCACAAGTAATGTTTCAAAGTCATTATTATAAACTAGACACAAACATATTTTAACACAGAGAAAACTCAGTGCTGCTGGGTAAAGTTGAAAAGAAATAAAGGAGCTTATAAACAAATGTGCCCTTGATAGGATGGATTCCTTTTTCCAAGCCTGCCCTCAGACCAAAACCCCTCAATACAGTCACATCTCGCCTCTTAAGTCCCTTTCCATCACCTCAAAAGGCTAGTTCTTTGTCTCTTCATCAGTCTTCTCAGCTGTCTCCCAGTCTTTGCTCCTGCTGTAGGCTTCCTGCAAGCTAGTCTGTCTCCTTTTCTACCTGACCACCCACGTGCTCTAGAGGTTTTCTCGCAGTAGACTCAAGACAGATTCATTTGGTCTATAGCAAGCAGTCAGCACAAGAAAAACAATGTCTTCTGCTCTGCTGCTTCAGATTTAAACATACAGCAAACAGCCAATCAGGAAGACAAATAAGCAGAACTAATCATCAGAAGCATCTCCACTTAGGTCTCGTCTTTAGTAAACTTCAAGGTACGTTTACTCACGTCTGTAATATACAATACTTCTGATAACAAAGTTTTGTCCTGGGAGTCCAGGGAGTGCAAGCCAGTACTGGACTTTATATGCTGACATCTGAACATGGAGTCACTTGTATAGCAATAGAGTTACACAAAGGCGACTAGATGAATATCAGTCTGTGGATAACTGTAAGGAGAAAGTTTGGCTAGGAGAAAATCTGTTGCAAGGATCAAAGGATCAACAGTATCTTTAAGGCACGATTCACAACACTGAGAGTTAGGAAAGCATTGCACAAGATTCAGCAGCATGCCTCAAGTCCCTCACACTGCCCTAGTGATACCAAAGAACCACAAATACAACATAAATCACCTATTAAATCATCTAAACAGCTGTCCTAAGTCACCAGTGAATTTCACCCCTTGTGCATGGAAGAGGCATGAGGGCATTGAGGCAATGCACACAGGCCATTACCATAGCTTTTAACAAAGTGCTATATTATGTCTCCTCAGAACACATGAATTCCACAGCTCAGGGGCCAGGCAGAGCCAGGAGCCTCTCACATGCTGATTCAGTGCAGCGTTGGCATTACTGCACTTGCTAGGAGAGCCCCACTGAATGCTAGAAGCCAAAAGAACGAACTTGCACCACCCTGTCTGTCTGCAAGGGCTACGAGTCCTTCCACTCATTCTCCAGAACCAAGTGTACTACTGCCCATACTGGCTTACGGTATCACATTTGATTATATTTGTTCATTACTATGAGATTTCTTCCCATAAAAAATGTTTACATTCTCAAAGATACACACACATGGAACGTGTGTTAGACTATATGGAGCCCTGTTCAGGGCTTGCCACCTTGTGGTTCATTTTCCTGACAGAAAACATGAAAAATCTAGACATAAGACTTAAAAGCTCTTCTAGAGCAAACAGAAAAGATGAGTTACCCAAAGAAAGTAAGATATCCGGGGACAATGAATGCAATTAAGCTGCTTTTCTAACTCAGTTCCATAAAGACTTAAAATCTGCAGACAGTTCCTTAGGCTTTCCAGGACTGTCCTGCATATTTTATTTGTACTCTTTTCACAAAACAAAAGGAAAGAGACCTGGGAACAGGGAAGAGGATGACCGCTAATGAAAGTCCAGCCATTGACATAAACACATCAGTACCACCTGAGAGCACACCACTGCTACCACTGGGTTTCTTGTTTCTCATAGTCATACCCATTCCCGAACTCCAAGCACATGCGTGGCACAGGCTATTGTCCAACACCGGCACCAACAGTGTTTCTGCCCCAGCAAGGCAGCTGAGAAAGGCAGGCTCATCCAGGAAGGGTGACCTAACTAGCAGCTTTAGAGGCTCAGTGGCTCCTTCATTCAGCTGGGCTTCAGAACAGCTACTCCTCTGCAAGGAGACACCAAGGTTAATTTTCTCCTTGTGAACAGCGAGACATTCCCTCAGACTTCTAATCTAGTGCAAATCCACAGAGAAGTAGGACCAGCAATTCAAACCACCAAGAGTTTAGTTTAACTATATGATAGGCATAAGATGAATAAATTCAGCTTCTGAGTGAAATTTTTAAAATGAAAATAAATTACTATGCCTTTTCCTCTAGTAAGTCCAAAAATACTCAATTTCTTTATTTATCTACCTGGAGTGTTTTCTGGTTCCATAAAAAATTCCTTCTGGCAAGCAAGGATTCATGATCAGCCATATTTTTAAGTAGCTTTTTATTTTGTCCAGGGATTTAAAATTGATATTGTTTTGTATTTTGAGGAATATTAAACTATGCTCAGATTCAAAAGCACCCTTAATTTATTTCGATTACTTTATTGCATTATCAATGTAAAAAACCCTTAGTAATCATAAAAAGCTCAAAGAAATCTGAATTTTGAAATAGTTTTTAGATTTAGGGTAGAAACTGTGTCTCGCAGTAGCCTCTTGCCTACAAAGCAGTGCTTGTAAGGGGCTACCAGTATATTTCTTTCTCAAAAGGGCCCGTCCAACACTTGAAACCTTAAACACAGGCTGTGATACAATGGTCACCAAATCAATTCATGTTCCCAGTGACAGAAATAGCAAACAGCCAGTGATGCTGAACTGATGCCTGCCTGCCATATCTGTCAGTGAACACTCCATGTTTGCACAGGTTTATTTGTTTTCCAAGGGCTAGCAATGAGTAGGAGGATCCGGATCAGTCTTATAATAAAATACTCGTATGGATTTCTTTCAGCCACCCTCAAGGTATATCAGTTTTTAGACTCATAACCTTGACAACATCCTTTTGGAGACTGATATGCCGCTCTTTACTTGTCTCCTCATACGTAGCTACTGCAGCACAAATGGATCTGGTACTGCGGGCGATTCACAGGTGCACGTGCTCGGGTAAGGCACACATCAGCACAGTATCAGGGTCCCCAGCAAAATGAAAAAGCAGAGTTCCTGTTTCTTTTCAGAAGACAGGATAAATGGAATATAAGTATGTGCACACCTGGGAACTACGCAGGAGAACTCATAATCCTGTCTGTGGCAAAAAAGTGAGCTTTGTGTTTTGTTTTAAACCCTGTGAGTGCTTATCTATTATATCTCTTGGACTTTCTGTCCAGACTGATGAAACTTTAACAATCAGTCAAGATAAAGGGGGCAGACGTGTCTTCAAACCAGTCTTCTCAAGAGAAAAAAGGATGGGCTTGGCACCCACGCACCTGACACTGAAAAACTGTAATCTGAAATCCCAGTTTGTAATCCTGGTGGTTGCTCAACTGGACCTCAGAGCCTGGTTCCCCATGCCCTGCCTCAGCCTTTGCTTTTCTTGCTGCTGACTTGGGATTTCTCATTTGTGCCGTATCCCTGAAATAATCGCAACAAGCCTAGAGACAGCCTGTCAGAGTCAGCTGTTTATATCCCTGCTGAAGTCTGTCTGAAGAGCAGAATGCTCATTAAACAATTTTTCACACATTGATGATCTTTCCTTCTTGTTATTTTTCTTTTCTTTTACAATAGCCTTCAGAAAAAGAGACGGGTTTAAGAGTTGGTGCAACTGATACATAATATGACTAAATCAATAGGATAGCAAAGATTTTTTAAAATGTAGATTATCGATCTTTGAAATTGTAAGGGCTCCTTCAAAGTCATTGGGATTTGTCATGTCGATATGTCAGTAAGGACTTCTATAAATTAAGATTAATGATGCTAGGGATAATTATCGCTGAAGAAACTCGCATATTTCTCAGTATTTGGAAACTCCATGCAAAGGTCAACAGTGTCAAGTTCTCCTTGAATGTACCTTAGCTCCATTTCTGCTATTAGACTAGGAGGAAGATTTTCTTTGATGGAATGGGAAGTTAAACTCCCAGTTTCTTTGGAAATCAATGGTAGTTGAGCTGTGTAACTCTGATTTGTGATTTTTGAAATAATCCCCCACATACAGTGAGTGCAGCTGATTTGCAGATCTACTAAATCCACAAGCCAAAATCCTTCTGAATATTTTTTCTTACCAAAAGAATCTCAACACGTGCAATAGCTGCTTTTCCAAATTAAATAGTCAAGTCATGCTTCTTCTTATTATCGTTCCCTGTAAGACTTCTTCATATATTTTGCTAAAGGCGTGAAAAGTTAAAACTTAAAAAAAGAAGAACCAAAGCCTTTTGTTAACTTGCAGGAATGTAAAAAAGTCCCTAAAGCTAATAACCTGATTTTGTAGGGGGGCTCATGTGCATATTTTTTTAATCTAAAAACATCAAATTCAATATTCCTCAAGTTATTTCTGCTCTAAGGCTGGGGCTTAAACGCCAAGTACTGTCCAGATAATTAACAGTATAGCTCTGCTGGGGTTTCCCTTGCATGAATATATCTGGAAAGCTAAAATTGGTGGGGGATCATTTGATTCTCAATTATGAAGCACTAATTCCCCAAATAGGATTGTAATTTGTTTCCATGAAATACTTGGTGACAGATTTTACTCATCAGTTTTTCAGTTTTTCAAAAAGAGGAGCAAGCATACTTTGGCAAAATTTGAATTGCATTGAGGCAAACACAGCCTGACCAGCCTTTGTGGATGGAATCAAAATGATCTGGAGATGAGTTTTTTGATTTTTAAAGAAAGATAATCGAAGACAAAAGAATTCTGAACCCAGGCTAGGATATCTTGGCTCTTTTTCAACAGAAGACTGAAATGACAAGCCATATTGTGTTTCAGAGGGGAAACAAAGGCTGAGTAAAGAGTGTCAGCATGGTTCCCTCTGGTATGATGCCCATCTTTGGTGGCCTGCAGGACTACATCAGAATCTGTTTTGTCTGCAGCCAAATTGCAACTCGAAAGACTTTGCAGAAAATGCCTCTGCAGCCTGAAGTCCTTAATTAGTGAGGCATTTTGAAGAACGGTATCTTCACACAGCAGAAAAATATCTAGCAGCTGGATATATAAAATACCCGATGATAAAATCCTGTCATCAGAAGGAACATTATAAAACGTACCTGAACATAGAGAGATGAACTGACTGGTGTTATTGGAATCCTATTTAACTCCTTAGCTCTCAGTAATTTTCATGTCCCATCTTTACTCAAGTTGTTATTGAGTTTATTCTGATCTTGACTAAGTGGATAAACAGCCAACAGATACTATATGAAGGTGAGAAGTAGACTTCAAAATCATATTACACTGCAGATCACATTTCAAGTTCTATTAGCTTATAAGAAGATATTAATACGTGAATCCAGACAGGTTTTTCCTTGCATTAGGGGTTTACAAAAACAAAACAAAAAAAAAAAAAAGGGGGCGGGGGGAGTGGAGCTTTTTACAAGCTTCAATAAACATCACACTTTCTGCTGGTGTGTACAGATTTTAAGGGCTGGAATGACCAAGAAGAAACAAATCTCACATTGTCACAAGTTACTAAAGTTCCTGATCCAGTGTTAGGAATGAAGCATAGAAAACAGAAAACACTGCAATGCAACAGTCTTTTTTTGGTGATGAAACAATCATGTTCAGCACACATTACCCACAAAGTTAGTCTTGACAGATAACTGCACACTGTAGCAGCATACATGTTACTAAAAATTGTTTCTTTCTGAGGTTATTTCCAGGAGTTCATTTGTGGCACACATATGAGCTATCCGATATATGACACAAGCAGATTTTATTATTTGATTTTTTTCTTTACCGTCTTTTACCACATTTTCAACTGTACCATCGATACAAGATGTACAACAAGATACTGAAATTAAAGAATGTTGAAAATGGGACTGAAATACTTAAATTCTCAAGAAATGAGTAGAAGTTTATCCATTGAAAATTCTCCTCCTTTGGTACTGATTAGTGAACCAATACCAGGAGACACAAATAGGCATAAGGAAATAAGATGGCATAGACTGGACACTTCTGAATTTGTTGACAGAAGCCACAGACACGACAATGTAACAGAACAGAATAGAATTTCTTACCTTTATGATGATTTGCTCCAGATGCTAATTTCCCCCACAGCGTTACAACAAATATTATTATTAGCAGTTTTCCTTTTGTTGCTTTCTGCAAGTATCTCTTATTCATCCTGAAAACAAAACCACACAAAAATAAGTATTTATCTTAAGACTTCTTTAAAAAACATTTTTTGTCTTAGTTTAAGGAGAATTCAGGAAGTTTTTGTAAGTGTCTGGCTGACAACCCTTCAGTCTTAAATTCTGCTTAGCTCAAAATGAGGTACATCATATAGAGCATTAGCATAACCTCCCCCCCTGGTCCTCCAGCATTCCTCCACCCTGGTCAGTACCAGGAGAATTCAACACCTCCACTCATCATGTTTCTCTCAAGGCACAAGCAGTGTTCACAACTGCAGCAGACTCCTAAGCTGGCATGAAGGATGAATCCAGGCAGCTATGCTGCAAGTTTTGATGAACAGAGCAGTTCCACTAGTGTGTCTGAGGCCAGTCATGGTCAACGTGGTCCTCTCTGACCATGCAGTGGAGCTTTTAGCTTTTGGGATGACAACTCTTTTTGGATTCTGCCCACAAGTCACAAGGAGATAACAGATTTGAATGGACCACCAGCACACATATCAACCGTCTCACAGAGAAATCCTGTTAGAAATACATGAGTGGTTTGGAAACATGGACTCGAGCAGGGCAGATTCACTAGTCTCTCTCCTGTCTATCTTTGGGTAATGAAAAGATGTGATTTACTGCACCGAGGGAAATTGCACACAGCTACCCTCATCTTGTTCAGTGACATTTTCACTGTGACAGCAATCCACCATGGTGGCTCAAGCACAAGGTAACACATGACTTATTTCTCAGTAACCTCCTCCAAAGACAAAATACCCCTCCACCTGCCAAAAAGACAAGTTCAGGAATGTAGGCTCTAGTGCTTAAGGATTACAGTTGTACACAGAGTGGCAAGAGGTATAATAATGAAACCACCTCTCACTTTTCATTCTCTGTAGAAGAGCCCGAGGGAGTTGGCTAAGAAACAGCTCTGCACAATGGTCATGTTTCTGCTGATAGGACAATAGGACAATGATGCCTATTCCAAATCACTTACACTAGTAAAGCCGCAAATTTGATCACTGGAACAAAATTATTGCGATTTTGTAATGCCTGGAACTAGGGTGCCTTTCTGAGCAGAAAAAAAATGCCTTGCTTCAGTTTGGTTGCACATCTGTCTGCTGTTCATAAGAAGCCCGAAGGAATTTAAGAGCATCTTTTTTGCTCTGCTTGCGTACAACACTATCTTGGGCAACCACAACCCTGTGAAAGGCAGACTGCTCTAATACAGAATTAACAGGTAGCCTGTTCAAAGTCCCAAATCTCTTTCCATTCCTTCAAAGCAATTCCTCTCCTCTGAGCAAATTGCTTTCTAATAGAACACCACACGCTGATAAGGCAACCCCACACACACCCCACAACTCCACTCATGATTTCCAGACTTGTAAGCAGACCATTTCCCGCAAAAACTGCCAATCTTGCTCTCCGGGAGACTGACGCGATCTTGTTAAGCACTGGTAAGTTTCCACACCAGGCTGTGTGTAACAAAACACTACGACTCAAATTAAAAACCCGCTGAGGAGTGTACCAAACCCTTTTAAACCTGAATTCAGAGCAAACGGAACTCAGCATCCTTTGACAGAAGTCACACAGCTACAGTGTGTTTCCCAGAGGTTCAGATATCACATTTATCAGGCAAAAAGAGAGAAGAGTAAGCAACTGCTATATCTAGGATGGTGAATGTGCCCCTGAAAGCCTGACTGATTAATAATCACAGTGGAGGTCACAGTGTGCTGTGAACCATACCAAGCTCTGCCTTCTTGCACTGATTCCAGTGCCTTTGGAGTGTAAACTGCATATTCATCATCAGCTCCAGGTTTATGAAGCACTCGGAGCTAAAGGGAAATATATTATTTGTCACTGTAAATAAGAACCAAAAAAAATGAAACTGGAATGCACATTCAGCATATGCTCTTTCACAGCTATCTCCGTGAACAGAATATGAATTAACTGTTTCACTCCTGGATTCTCTTACTGCACCTGTTATGAGGCTGGTGCCAAGTCATCTCTCATTAAAATCAAATCTTTCTCCCTCACCTACTCAACCTCACTGCTCAAAACCCAGTGGGACTTGCACCATTAAGCAAAGTTGAACCTAATACAGTTGCCTCCTGTACTCTGCTGATGCCAGATTCACTCGCTGTGCGGCAAGGCTGGCAGCAAATGCACAGCAGAAAATGCAAATACGTAAGGAAAAACAGTAGCAGCAGGGGGAAAGAGAGAAAAACCAACCTATCTGCCTGTGAACAGCAGCCCCTCAGGGTAGGTGGCAGAGTAAAGATACAAACCTCTGTCCACAGCCCAGCACACCAACAAGGAATAAGCCAGCACTGTACATAGAAGAGACTGTTCTGCAAAGTAAAGGAAGGATTTCAGCTTTGACGCAGAAAATCTGGGATCATTGCCATTGCCAGATTTTCCAATCACGAGAAAAACAATACACCTTTTCTGTACCACAAGCCTGTTACACTATTGTGCGTTACTTATTTGTGGTATTCACCTTTAGAAGGACAAAACCCATACCTTTGTCTTTTAGCAGTCCCAAAATAGGCACAATTAACAGGAAAGTCAGCATAAGTAGCAGTTCTAGCTTGGGATTAATAGTTCAGAGGCCATCAGCAGAAGTACAGAAAAAAAATCTCAGCGATTAAAGCATTCATAACATACAGCAGCTCAAATAAAAAGTTGGAAGATTATGCTAAGCTTCAAACTAATTATGCGGTATAACACTAGACCTGCAGTTGTGTGCCTTGGCCACTAACAACGGTCAGTCCAAGGACAGACGAGTGGCTGCATAAGCACAACCGAGGGATGAAGCAGGCTGCTCCCAGCAGTGCTGGTACGCACACAGAAGCCACACTGTAGCAACAGAGCCCTGTAAATGAAAAATGAAGGGTTTCTTGCCCAAGAAATTCGGGGGGTTGAGATGGATGCATCTCATCAGCAAACATACAGCTAGATAACAAGGAAAGACCACGAGATATGCCCGGTATCTGAGTGCGTGCATTATCACCTGCGCTCAGAAACTGTGATGCTGCGTATTTGCTGTGGAATTGCAAAGCAGCCCATGATATAGCACTGAGAAGACACTGGAACTAGATAGGATTTGACCTCAGCTCTGAAACGTAACTATTAGCCTCTTGCAACCCCGATCCATGTCAAGTAAGTGCATCCAGAAAATAAAATTCAGTCCATTACTGCACTGTTATTACCCTAACATAACAGGCTGTGTTAAATAGAACAAATGAGCTCTGAAATGAGGTCTACTTTTACTAGAGGTGATGCAGAACTCCACAGACAAACTACAGCTATTAACCTGAATGGTTTTCTCTGTGAGACATTTTCCTCTTCTATTTACCTTTCTTTCTGCAGAACCTCTCCCTTGCTGTGATCCTTACAGCCTTCGATAATGCCACATAAGCCAAAGGTGATCAAAACTGAGAACAGCCATGCTGTAGGAGATGTCTACGTTTGAAAATCAATTTTACACAAAAATACAAACTTTATGTGTAACAATTATTTCCTTCAGTTTCTAACCCCAACATATTGGAAGTAAAACCAAGGAATTCTCAGCACTTTCACACAAAAGAGGAAATGAAAGGCTGCCACGTTTCCGTTCATTTTTCAATGTGCTTAGAGGCAAGAAAAAAAGAAAGATAGCTCTTTTTGTAGTTCCAGGGACACATTCAAAATAAAACAAAAAGATGTCACCTACATAATTCAAACAGGCAGTGGCTGACTGTGTGAGATGACTCTGCAGTGACCAGCTCTTCACTAACACCATAACACAATGAATAAATTCATAGGATGTTACTTTTGCTCCGTATGATTCCTTTCCCTTGAAGCACGCTCCATGAGACCATCATCAGTCTGGTATCATGGACTCAAGGATAGACTGGTTTGGTGACTAGTGACAAAAATAGGTTAAACATTGCAGGACGTTTTCTCAGGGTGAAACCACATCGGATGCTGCAGAGAAGCGTTACAGACTGCTGTGTCAGCAGAAATCCTTCTCCTTGGCCTCCATGGTTCATGGGAAGCAAACTGTGAATACACTAATAGGTTGCACAGCTCTCCTCATCACTGCTCCATCCCACTTTCAGCCCTCTCCCAACAGCAGATGTGGCCCAACTATTAGGCTGTACTGAAACTGCCATGTGCAGATGTGTATTTTCAGTTTCACTGCAGCAATGTAGCATCCGTAAGTTTCTGAGTTTCTACTTTCTTCCTTCTTTGCTTCTGGGCTTGAGATCAGCCACCTTTCCAACAGTTCAGAAATAGAGAAGAATCACATGGGCATTGCCTTACATTGTACGGCCAGTGCTAAATTGCCTTGCTCTCCTATTTTAAGTGAAGTTTAACCTCATGTAATCTTTATTGTTGAGGAGAAAAAAAACGTAAGGAAATAATAACTTTCATTCTTCCCTTAAGAGCTGATAGACAAGTAAAATTCTCATCTGTTTCCTAGGAGTAACAGCATTTTTCTTTGTTGCTCCTTTTCTTTCTTTTCTTTACAAACATCAGCTTCTGTGAAGCTGTTCAGAATTAATTTGTTCCTGTTTTACATACGTAGAAACTTTCAGTGTCAGTAAGATCCATTTGTCTTCTGCAAACACATACACCCTGTGAATGCAAGTGTTCATAAAGAGAAGAATAAGCCTATTTCTCTACCGAATCCTGATGAAATGCTTAAGAGACAAAAACCTGATAGCAAATTAGTCCCACATTCTCTTACTTTTCTTTTTATGACAAATATTTTATTTGCTACTTTAGAGAAACCCTAAATGAGTAGTAGAAATCACTTCTGACCCCAAGTCTCTTGTACAGAAATAATGCTGCCATTTAAATTATGGTCTGTACTGTGTTGAATCTTACATTATTTACTAGTTGGGTTAGTTTCTACATCCCACACAATGCAGGTATTTGCAGTTTTATTTAGACTTTCCTGTGTAAGCCAATGCAGATTTTAAAATGCCCCTCTGGTGGATAAGGTCACTTTATAAAAGTAACACTGATGTGACCCCTGTGTGTTTGCATATATATAAATTCCCTCTATGACATTCCTGTCATGTTTGCTCAGTGAACAAGTAATTTGCCACTCTCATTACTTCAGGTACAAGGTAGCTTGTGAAAATCAATCTTCTTTCTGCTTCATACATCACAGCCTATAACAGACACAAAGTGCATTCTGATTCTGAAATGAAGCTGGGGGAGAAACACAGACCTGTTCTCATAAGCTACTTTCTTTCATCTAGGTGGGCAAGGAAAGAAAGAGAATAGGCATTTGGCCCAGCAAAGCACGCACGTCTTACGTAGGAGTCACACGGGAAATTTCTGTATGCAAAGCAAAAGGGGTGGGGTTTTTCGTTGGGTTTTTTGTTTGTTTCAAAAAGTTGTCATTTACTAGTGTGGATCTTTTAACAGCAGAATAAGTAGCCCTAAAGAGCTTAGCCCCGCTGTTGAGAAATATTCGGAAATAGTTAAAGCATTGTTGGCAGATCAATACAGCAAGGTTGTCACTGTTACTTTCAGCTGAAGCGTACTAGTGGAACCAGATTGAAGAATTTTAGGCTTAATGCCGTAAGGAGGGCTTTTGAAAGGCTACTGTGCAAAGACTTAAGACATGGAGACAAATGAATTCTTCCCAAAAGTACTTACGCATATGATTGACATGCATGCCCATACTTGTCTTTTATTTAAACCAGTGTGACTTAAGCACATACTTAAATTTAAGCACATACTTTCCCAAACAGATGTATGTACACAACATGAGTTCTTGAAAAACAATTAGCTAGTGAGCTTTTATAAGAAGAGACAATTTCAAGAAAAGAAAATATCTCAAATATCTGAAAAATAAAAAGTTATGGAATATATGAAAATATGCAAGAAACCAAAAACCATTTTTCTTTACATACGGCAATTAGTTTCCCAGTAGCAGGAACCGGGAGACAGAGGCACATACAGGTAATTACATTTGCCTGCAGTATCTTATAGTACTTGGATGTGAAATTTACATATATATTGTTGTCTCCAAAATCTGATAAGCATGGATGCTTAAATTGCCAGAGGGATAAAATGCTTTAGCCACCTAGCTGCATGCCAGCTCACAGCTAGAAACTCTGAGAGATTATGGGGAAAACTTTTTTCTTCCAAAAGGGTATCTATGGTTGTGATGATACCGCCCTGAAAACTCAGATGATACTGATGAATGGCCTTCCCTCTAAACTGCTATCACTGTTAATCTCCCCTGCTTCCAGATTAGCACTAGTTCTTTGTAGACGCAATTGATTGTAATTTTCACCTTCATTAATTTTCAGATGCAACACCTAACTGAAAGCAATAAAGAAAGCAAAGAGTAAACAAGAAATGCACTGTCCTTCTAGCCAGCTTCATCTCAAACAATGCAGATGTATTTAACTGTGTCATTTAACTGGGTCATTTCATCAGGACCGGCCAAAAGAGTGTTCACCTGATGAACATTGATGCTGACACATTACTAAGTACACAGAAAAAAAATGCCGTGAATTTTTGTGGGGTTAGATTCTGTACTTCTATGTATTTATGAAAATTTAAAACTAATGGTAATAATCTAGCATTAGACCTGCACATCCCATTCATTGTGTTTTTAAGTGCTAACATAAAACATTACAGAATATTTAAACATCCAAGATATTCTAATATCTTTAGTCTGCCCAACGATGACCTACACCCTTGTGAAATAAGCTCTCACAGTTATGTGTTCAGTATTAGAATGTACTTAGACTCCAATTCACATCATTTTCTCTGATATTATTATGCCACTTTAAACTCTTTCTCTCCCAGTTTTGGTGCTTAAGGGAGCTTTAAGTTGTAGGGGGGAGCTATCTATTCACTTAATCATTACGGCAGTAGTATTTGCTTATATCTTACATGTGATCTTCATCCAGATGGTTATTTAAATTTTCTTTATTCACATCTCACTAACCAATTCAAAGTTTAACTGGAAAAAAAAGGATAATGGTTCAATGGGCTTTGAACAAAATGTCTCACTGAGACCTGAATCACTAGGTACACCCTGATTTCATAAAGGCCATTGCAGTGGCAGCGATAAGCCTCCAAATCTATCAAGTCAGAGAAAGCATCAAATATTAGTGGAGAATGGCAACTGAAGTGCTCATATTTAAAAGCAAGGACAAAAAAGATCTGGGCAAGCATAAGCCTATTAGTCTGACCTCTTCAGTTTGCAAGAGCTTAGAACAGGCTTTGAAGAAAAAGATAAATTAAAGACAGCGAAGTAAATAGAACATAGGATAAAATGTAGCAGTGTTACTAAGTGTAGATTGTGCCAGACTAACCTGACAGCTTTTTTGATAAGGTAACTGATTTTCCAGACAAAGAAATGAAGTAGATATAATTTGTCTGGATTTAGATAAAGCATTTACTACAGTGTCACTCCGGAACTTACACATTAAGCCAGAGGCTCTGTGGATTACTACAAGAATTGAAAGGTGGATCCAGGTGTGATAACAGCAAGTAGTACTGAAAGGGAGTACCAGGGATTAATAGCATCTCTGCTACAAGTTGAGAATTCATCATGTGAAACAACATGTGTGAAAAACAACTACTTTATTTTAGCTGATCACTCAGAGTACATCAGCATCAATGTGACATGAAGTGGCTGTGAAAAAGGCAAATCCTATAAATTACTAAATGATATATTTCTAATAAAGACACAGAAGGGTGAGTATGCATTTTCTTAAAGTATCGCCCAGAATAATCTATACAATTCTGGCCAAATATCTTCATGAAAAAAAAACTGAACCCACAAAACATATGGGGACAGTCTTCTATGGTGGTCACAGGAATGAAGACCCTACCACAGCAGGAGTTTGAAAGAGCTTGGCTTGTGGAGCAAAGCAAAGGCTGAAGGGAAACAGAGATCGAGGAAAGGAAATAAACACAGTGAGGGCAAGAAGCATATCCATAAGAAATGGATTAGATGATATCTTGCCAGCAGGCAGGATCAAGACGCTCAGCTTCATGATTCAGGAAGTCTCTTCCAGTCTTGTCTCTACATCAATATCATGATACCTTTTTGTACATTAGTACAGGAAGTCAAGTGCTAGTTTTTTCATGAAGAAAACTATAAGCAAGTTCTTTCCAAGAGCATTAGTGTAGTGGTTTTTTCTGAGTCATTTCACTCTCCTCAAAAAAACAAAAGTCACAGCATCTTTCTCGGTGATATCCTATGTGAAAGAACCTGTGATGGTCCTCACTAATGACCTGAACCCACATTGGGTTCCAAACAAAAATTGGCCTGCTGATGAACATCTGATTAAGATTAACATTCCTCCTTATTTTTCAACATCTTCAAGGCATAATTGCCATCTCTGTGTCATAGATTCTATGATTCTATAATATTTAATGCAAACGGTCACAGTACTGTATTGGTGGATTGCTTTTTCACTAACTTCAGTGAATCAAAGTCATACTGTTGAACATGGGTGTCCATTCCATGATTAACACTCTGTCACTTTCTTTAGAACTCACTCTCTTTTCTATCACTCTTGCTTTAAATTTAAAATCTTCCTGTTGCCATCATGTTTTTAACATTGCCATCATGGAAACATAAAACTGGCAAGCATCACAATTGTCAAGATATGAAGGAGTTTTGTTTTCCTTAGGAGTCCAAATGTAGAAAACAAAAACTATGTACTTTCAAAAATTAATTAAGCATTTTAAGATAAAAACAGAACAATACCATTAGAAGTATTTTAAGAGTGTGAATACATGAATTTAAAAATCTCTGTTATTATTAAATCCATCTAAAGTGACTGCCATCTTAAACATAATGTATTTCAAGCCATACTGGAGTACTAATTCTGGGATTCTTACATAGATGTAAGAATATGGTCGTATTACGCAACCTTGCCAGACCTGAAATTTAGTATGTTCACAGGAACCATTCAGATTCTACTGCATGACTTCCCTACTGAAGGTTGAATTTTGTTTTTCCAAAGAATTCTTCTGGAAAATAACACTATGACAGACCTCTGCAGATGAACAGGGAAGCAAGACTCAGACTAAGTTCCCCCCTGCTATGTTCATGACAATTATATCTGTCAATAGGCAAAGTAGCACTTCTGACAAATAATAGGTAGGTCTGAGCCCAATCTATGTTTTGTACCTGACTCCTACACATTTTGGGCCACATTTGAAAGCAAGGGTTCAAGTGTAAATAAAAAAATGACAGGTTGCTCAAATAACAGAAAAATACGAAGCTGTCTTGTGCAATGACCAAAATAGCTCTAAGAGCTGACATAACACACAAGGAGAGTTGTTGACTGGGAGTAAACTAGTTGAAACACAGTTGAAACACATTCCTCCACTCTTTTAGTATCAAGTCCTAACACATACTCATTCATCACAGCCATCACAGGCACCACTTCCGGGGAAATAGTGACACCAATGTTAGACCAGGCTCTTCCAAAATACAGATCTGGAACATAATCCAAATCTCTGTTCCTGAGCTAGTGCATAGGAAAAGACTTCTTTCACTCTGAGAGATGCTAAAGAAAGGAAGCCAGGCTGCGCAAACAACCTTCAGCTACCAGTTGGAAAGCAGAACACAAAGTCCAGCAGCTAATCCAGATACAGAACCGTGTACTCAGCAGAGGTATGCCCATGTAGGCACACAAGGAAAATCTGAATTTTTAACTTACTTATAGAAAAGTATAGCAGCTTTTCGGTCTATGCACAGGGTTTTATCAAACATTGGTGGTTTTTTGGCCCCAGCATGCTATCTAATCTGTCACATACACTATAGTAACTAATGCTGTTTTGAGAATAATGCTATATGCCACACAGTTTTGAAGTCTCCTCTCAGTCACTATTTCCTCATCAGTGTTTTGAAACAGTAAGAAATTATTAATAATCAGCTCGTACTGAAAAAACATTCAGATTATTCCTGTGATGGCTTGCTAGGAACAGAGTCAAGTGAGGTCAGGATTGCTTAATGATGGCTGAAGTATCTAAATGGCACCCAGTCTTCCTTGAAAAATCAAATCAATTTCCCAGCCCCTTTTCAAACACCCTCTGTTGAAGGGTAACAGCAGCTATATAAGAGCCATATTGACCATATAATCCTGAGTTTCATCCAAGTGAGTGTACCTCCAGAAACAATGCACTCACTTTGACATGTACTATGCCAGCCTTGCAATGGCATTTTAAGATGGCCAGGAGCTCATTAAATGGCCAGTCATAACCTGCACTGCCTAGAAGTTTATAGCCAGCTTCCTGCTACATGATATGGAGCTTGGGATTTGCAAGTAGAGCACAACATGAGGGTGAATGACAAAACAAATCAATAGTGTTCTGTTCCTCTAGAGCCCTGGATCAGAGACTCTTATGAGGTGCAATTATGTTAGCATTTCAGTTTGGGGCTGGACTTCACTTTTCAAACAAATTTTTGAGTTGTCTCCATTTACTGTGATCTGGATCACATCACGGAATGATTCTGGAGCACAGGAAATTAATCTCTTTTAGATGAAAATAAAGCAGAAGGTGAGCCTTAGAGTGCACCTAATGCACTCCAGCAGTTTAGGCGTGTTCAGTTCAGGGGACAAGAGCTAGTCGAAAACAACCTCCTTCTCCACTAAATGAATATAACGTGGACATCGTGCCCTCAGCAACAACAGTTTGGGTCTACAAAATCACTTCTGTAGGGATAAACTATTTGCTAATATAGATGCAGCCCTATAATCTCATGAGGGAGGAGATAATTATCATCATTATTTTATACTTGGATAAGATGCCCTTTTGGTTGTGATTAATCTGAAAAGCATTTTCAGATCCTCAGCAAACCTCAACGGCATGTTGAAAGGGACCTGTCACTCAGGAGGCCCTCAAACAAGTTCTGATCTGCATTTTAGGGCCATTATTCCTACCGTGACACCACAGCAAAGGGAAGGACAGCCTGTGTGCCAAAATCAGGGAACAGCTACCTGCAGTATATCCCCCTAATTTAGAGCATAGAGTACAGAATAAATTACTTCAAATTACTTAGTGAATTGTTCCTTTTTGTGAAACAGCAAATCCCTTGTCTTTCAATGCAGAAAATTAAAGACAAGAGCTTTGCTGTCCTTTTTCACACTGAGTACTACCTAATTTATAAGCAACTCTACTGTCGAAGGAAAGTACAACTCATTGTAAAACTGTCAAACTGGATACTTTAGTGGCTCCATACCTGCCGTTCTCAGGCACTGGATTATTGACAGTTTTTCTCTGAGTCTGGCAGCCAAGCTACCAATAACCATACTTTTAGGGTGCGTAGGTTGACCCTTTTAGCTGAACAACATAAAACGATGGGCTAAAAGGGAAAGCCTAAGAAATTACTGACTGGAGGTGGGACAGGCCCTGTCCAGCAAGGACCTGCCCTGCACACCCCATGAGGACCCCCTACATGCCCTGGCCTAGAGGGAAGGCACTGGATTTGTGTCGCCCTGGCAGACAGGACTTGAGTTAAGACCGAGCCCAAGTACATTTTGGTGGACTTTATCCGAAAAAAGGTCATATTCATTATTAGATTAAAATTCTTTTATTCCAGCCTAGCAATGTAAAGTGTCCTTAAATTAGAAGTTTATTAGAGTAAATTAAATCTGACTCAAGATGTTTTTTGTTCCCTAATACAGATTTGGCCGAGAAAATCCTCAGATGTTACCATATTTACAACAGGATTAACTGTTTCTAACAAACTCTGCATTTGCATTCTTATGCATGCTCAGTGGAACAAAAAAAATTATTTACTTTTATCTGTATTTCATTATTAAAGAGGGTTATGTCATTATACTTTCATAACAATTGCATTAACAGCAGCAGTATTAGACACAAGGATGTTCAGCATTCCACGCATTTTGTTTCAAAAGAAGGGGTTACAGCCAGTGTTTGTAGTATTTATGATGGAGAGCTTTTTTTTTTTAATTCTTCATTTTGCAATAATTAATTAGAATTGCCTAGAAAGTAAACCAAGTAATGCCTATTCTGCTGTCAGTAAGAATCTGAATTTGGTAACATACAAGAGTCCTACAGTCCACTACAATTCTTTTACTGCTGTCTTATAAAGGTTTTCCGTGTGTCTTCTATACTAAGACAGTATTATTCTCTAAATGTGCAAGACTTTAAAAGAGTCTTTAGATAAGAATGAGAATTAGCTAGTACAGCATAGGAAGAGCCACAAATGAAAGACAGCAGCAAATTACCCAAACTTCTAAAGATAAATGGCGAGATAGAAAGGTTTAGAATGTCATTTCTTTGAAATCATGATTTAATTTTAATAAGGGAGCATTATAATTTACTAGAGCACAGGTATAATACTGTACATACACTACTTACTAAGAAAAAACTGATATAGTAATATTTCCATACCATTCCAGTCACAACTATAGATATTGAACTGCCATCACCACCAAAGGAAATGATTATGTGTTTGCCAGACTTGCAGGAAACTGTATGTATGATACTGAGATCAGCAGTTCATTATATGTTGCTGTAATTTTGGAAAATCACCGCAGCTTTCATATCTTGAAGAGAAACAAAGCACAGTCTAAGCCAACACATGTATTTCCTTCTGCATCAGTTAATTCTATTTTATTTTAACAGCTATCTGCCTTGCATTTTCCATAATCCTTGCCAGTAAAAGGTGAAAACTGTTCTTACAACACTGATCCAGTAAAGGATGTTTGCTCTTTTTATATTCCTCCTCATATAATTTGCTGTTGTGATTGCTAACAATGGACCTCCATTTCGGTACCCTTTTGCACAGTGAAGCAAGCACAGGTCCACCAGTGTTTTCTTGATATTTGGTGTTTCTCTGAAAGCTTCCAGAGTTCAATAATTAGATAAGAACAGCAATTTTAATTATCCTTTGTATTCGCAGAGAAAACATGGTTTCTAAAGGCAGTAAAACAAAAGGATCCATTTTCATGTATTAAAGCCTTGAGAACTAGAGAAACATGAACCTAAATTTCGGGACAATCAGATTTGGAAAGTATTGCCAAATTTTTGGTTTGGAAATAACCAATGGAGGTTATGTGTTTATTTTATGCTTCTTTTTTCAAATTATCTACAGATGCTGTATGGAAATTTATTCTGAATAGCTACATTAACTTTGATAAATTCACTTACATCATTGTTTTTCATGTCTAATTAATATAAATGCCCAAGTGGGAATATAAAGAATTTGCATAAAGCAAGTCACAAATTCTGTGGAGGGGAATTTCCTCCTCATTTCCCTATGCAAGTTTTGAAATTTCACAGAGAAAAATGAAATTGAGATTTCAAGGTCAAGATGGGTTAGCCCACAAATGAATTAGAAAATGCTGCCTAAACTATGTAAATTACTTACCACAGAAATACGTATCTTTAATAAAAATCCATTAAGATAAATGGAATAATCAAGATAAAAGAGAATAAAAGTTTATTAAATAAGACTACTTCTTTCGTTTTCTTCTGCTTTTTAATGGATGACAGCAGATGCCCCTTCCTTTTTTTGCTGGTATCACAGCAATGCGTATTTTGTTTTCACTGTCAAACCCAAATGCTGCTAAGACTCTGTCTCCTGTGAATGGCAGGAATGAGGATGAATTCTCATAAACATATTTCTGGGAAAAAAAGAAGAGCCATGAATTCGCAAAGTTACTGTCTTTAGTTTTTTTCAGTGGTAGGTGGGTTGCTCTTCTGTATCCAGTGTAACATGTTGTATTTGATGGTGGCAATTCAAGCTTCTTCAGCAGAACGAGGATGACCAAAAGCTAGTTGAAAGAAAATAAAGTGTCTAAAGGACACTTCTTTGCTCACTAAATGAGACCAGTGCCATTTTCCAATCCTATGTTTTCATTGTACTTCACCTAAGATACAATAGAGCTGATGAACTTAAGTTGTATGCCATGACCTGAAAGTTTACCAGTCATCTCAAACTATTCATCATCTCATTAACTGCAAGATGTGCAAAGCATATACATGAACAAACAATGAAATGTAGTGGGAAAGCAACTCACCCAAAATGTATTGCTCCAATAAATATAAACCACTATATATTTGCAGTGTACTGTCAGCCAGATTAAGCTCATCAAATATCAATTCTTTGTTCAGCTATAATGAAAACCTAAGGCAAAAAAACGTAAGGCAAAAGATAAATGGGACATTTCTCATGACTGTCATACTCATCTGCAGGGAGTATGGGAAGGAGCCTCCACACAAAAAAAAGTTCTTCTCTGAGTCTCAGTATATTTATTTTTTTCTATATTTTGACCCATTCCTGTAAATACGATCATTGTCAAATACTATTTAAAAATGAAAATGCTATGTAAATGCTATGGTTTATGATTGTTGCCTTCTAGCTTGTCTGATGCCAATAGGTAGATATCCATTAATGACTTGCAAAGTAGGGGATCAAAATAAAGATGAGCCCACATAAAGATCAGAGAACCACAGTGCTTTAGCAAAGTACAAATCCAGAAGAGAATTTTAGTCTAAATTAACTTAAAAAACATCCCAACTCTTATTTTCAGCTTGGAAAATGCATTAAAAGAGGGAATGAATTTATTTCTTTATAGCAGGAGGAAAGTTCTATAGCTTACTTGCTGAGAAAACACGGTTTCATTGATTAAAAATTATGGAGAAATTTGCACTGAGGTCACCTAGACAGCTGTGAGGAGGAAAAAAATAAAGCAAACTAAATACACAAAATGAAAGACAGGGCAATAGAACTTTTAATTTAATAATACTGCATAAATCGTTCATCCAGAACATGGAAAATCCACGTTCAGGTCCTTGAAGGTAGCTGCAGGAATATGAACCTTCATCTTCCAGAAAAATAGCCCAATGAGTATGCAGTAGTGTATGGTACTCTCAGATTCTTTAGGTAATGCTGTCCCTAGAAACCTTTATTACTCATTGCAACATCAAAAATACATATATTTCGCTTCCTAGGTGAATGCCCCACCCACCAGACTGCAGCCTCTCTTTCTCTGCATAATTATGTTTGATACAAAACAGAAAAAGTATCAAGGGATAATCTTTGAGGCAAGCCATTACACCTTCACTGCACGATCAAATTTCTCAAGGTAAAAAGAGAGATCTAAACACAGGTGACCTATGTCTTAAAGGAATTTTGTACAGAAGTAGTGGTTCCTTCTCATTTTTGAGGACTAAGACTAGGCTTTTGTTTTGCTATTTTATACTGTCTGGAAAAGAAATAAGATGTTTTCTTTTGGTCAAATATTTTGTTCAATGCAAACACAAAATGCATCAAAACCCCCAAAAAAGTATTTCAGCAGCAGCAAAACAGAAAAACACTTTCATTTATGTTTTATCAAATGAAAATTTGATGAAAATCAAATGATATCTTGAGATCATGAGCTTCCACAGAACCTCACCTTTTCTGCCCTTTCCCCTGTATGTATCTACATCTACATCGCCCAGCACATTATCCTTTAGACTCTGGCAATTGGAGATAGAATATTCCCACAAGGCATAATGATTGTTCAGTGCCACAGAAACAGTGTAATGCAAATAGGGGAAAAAAAGTGCAAATAAGAGGGTAGAATGGAAGCACGGGAAACAGTCTCAATGAAGCAATACAACTGGTGAGGCAAGGAGATAGACTGCCAACAACCTGAAATTGTTTCAGTATTTGCACACCTTATTTTATTCCTATTGCATCTAAATTCTTGATTCTGAAAATTATCTAAATACAAAACATTACGCTCTTATAACCCCAGAAGTAGTATTTTTCAATGCAGATGAAAATAATCTTTAAGGCTATTCATGAAAACCACATTATTCGAAACCTATACAGACAAAGTGATTATAAAATATTGTCATAGGAGCTGTGCCTTAGTTTCACTTAGCTTGGAGTCATATGTGAATGTCCTGACATACTACATATTGGAAGAAGAGAGTTGTAGAAATAAAACATGGGTTTACTCCATGTTCAGCTTTTGGTTATAATTTGTTCTTGAATTTTAGTAGTTTTGTAAGTTCTCCAGGTGAAGGTGTTCCAATTTGAGGAGATGATTAAATATTCATCAGAACAGACAGAAAAAACCTGTATTCCACTGAAGGCTGAATGATTTGAGTGAGGCAGCCATCGCACTAAAGAGTCATTCCTTGATTCAAAGTCTATTTAATATACATGTAGTGTACTAGCTCCATGAGGACATACTGCAGGAGACTTATCTGAGAAGAGCCTCTGCTCCAGTGGTTATGACGCTGACCTCAGGTAAAAGACTAGGTTCAAATCTGCCTTGTGCAAGATAGGATTGAAAACTATATGGTGCAGTCATTAGGACAATGACATAATCATGCAAAAGTGAACCCAAATCCCTTCAAGTAGAAGAGGAAAATGGTCCTGCATAATTGGAGAAAAGCCCTAATCCGCATGGTCCAACCAGGGAGCTTTATGATGAATGTCTTGCAGGATTCTTTATCAGTCCTACTTTTATCTGCCCTACTTCCTTTTCTCAGCACTTCTGGTGAGCAATCTACTGTCTACAGACAACCATAGCTACGGCCATTGTCTCCGAGCACGTGCGAAGGAAGAAGGTGGGGACATACCCATGCCATGCAAGCACTAGATTTTGCTGAAAGAAGCCACTGCATGAATGCAATCTCTTGGAAGGAGACCAAAAGACTAGGATCTAGCTGCTAATTTTTCACCAATCTACCTCAAACAGTGGACAACATATATGTGAATGTAGTTCCTGCAGAACTCAGCTTGGCCACTGCGGTTAAAGATAATAAGAAGAGGTTCTTTCAGTATAACAATAGAAGAAGGAAGACTAGGGAAAATGTGGGCCCAACGATGAAAGAGATGGGCACCCTAGTGGTGGAAGACAGAGAAGGCGGAGTTACTGAATGCCTTCTTTTCTTCGGTCTTCACTGCTAAAGCTGTCCCTCATGAATCCCAGACCCTGGAGGCAAGGGGGAAGGTCTGGAGAGAGGAAGATTTTCCCTCAGTTGAGGAGGACCAGGTTAGAGACCACTTGGCCAAGCTGGACATCCATAAGTCCATGGGCCCTGATGGGATGCACCCGCGAGTGCTGAGAGAGCTGGCAGATGTTATTGCCAGACCACTCCATCATCTTTGGAAGGTCATGGGATACAGGAGAGGTGCCTGAGGACTGGAAGAAGGCCAACATTGCTCCATTCTTCAAGAAGGGCAATAAGGAGGACCCAGGGAACTACAGGCCGGTTAGTCTCACCTCTGTCCCTGGGAAGGTAATGGA